>JANXJC010000026.1:21809935-21833000 GCA_027564655.1 Leptodon cayanensis | reverse complement strand
GGAGTGATCCCTCCCTGTCCTTGTCTCGACCCACGCGCGTTTCTTTCTATTTTCTCCTCATCCCACCGGGGCCGGGGGAGGAGGGAGCGAGCGGCTGCCCGGTGCTTTGTTACCGGCTGGGCTGAAACCGCGGCAGGAGCGCAGAGTGATAGGATAAGACACAAGCTGGAACACAGGAAATTCCAGATAAATATAGGTAAAAAACTTCTTCATCATGAGGGTAGGCAAGCACTGGAAAAGGGGACAAAAGTAATTGTGAAATTTCCAGGCTTGGAGATACTCAGAACACGGCTGAAAAACATCTTGAGCAACCTGATCTAATTTTGAGGTTAGCCTTGCTTTTTGTGGGAGCCTGGACTCCACTGACTCTTACCGTCATTTCCAGCTGAAATCATTGAATGATTCTGAATGTATAAAATTACCTTAAATTTTCTTTCCATTTTAAAGGCTTACATGAAAAGTTGCCTCAAAGAATTCTGCAATTATTTTTTGATAGAAATATCAACATCTGGTTGCAAAAACACCCCAGAGCAACATTTCTCTTTTCCCCATGCACACATATTCTGTGCATTATTTTACAGCAATTTCTGGTTCAAGTTTGTATCTGCAAAGATATAAGTCCCTCTGAAAGTGTGGCTATATATATGATCAAATCCACACAATGCATAAGCAGTAATTAACCATAGATTTATACTCCACTTGTAAATGAGACAGAATTGGTAGAGCTGGAAATAATCAAGGATTATATGACCTAATCTAATTTTTCCTTTGTTTCTTCTTGGATTATCTCCAAGAGACACTTATGACATGTTAACTGAAAAAAAAAAATCCCACTTTTTTTTTATTATAGAAACTCATTAAGACATTGGTCTGTCTATGGGTGGTCAAACACATTCAACAGGATATGTCTGTAGGAGAGAAACGTGGCTGTCAGATGTTTTAAACCACAGCCTGCTCTCCATGCATCTTTTTGATTTGTTTTCAGAAGGCAAAATTCTGAAAAGTTATTTTTTTCACATGAAAAACTGGTTACTAACAGAGAATATTTTGCCATCCTGAAAATGGGATGACATTTCTATTTAATAATGGGCTCTTTTATATATATATATATATGTTACAATCTTTTTTGCTGAACTTAAATCTCCTATGACATACTGCAGCCAAAGAACCCTCATTTTATCATGCATGAAGTAAGGCAGCGGTGTGCAATGGCTTAAGTAGTTTAGCTAGGTGATTAGAGAGTGTTTTGGGTTTTTTTTTATGTTTAGTCATTATCATTTGATTTCTTTTGAAATATTTCTCCATATATACCACTGGGAGCAGCATGCATTTATTGCCTGTAAGTCATCTATTCAAGGCCTCTTCTGTGAAAGACAGTGGTAGAATTAAGGTATGAATTTAAGAGGTCTTTGGGATTTATTGCTTCTCTAACGTGCACACAAACAAAACAAAAGTCTCTTTCTTCTTAAAACGTGGTCCCAGTTAAAAATTTAAGAATGGATATGTACTTTGGATAATAAGAAGAACAATCCTTCCTCAATTAAACTATGAACTGAATTCTGCTTTTGTAGACAGAGTGTCTGTTATGTATAGTGCTGAAAGTGGTGGGTTTAACCTTGCTTAGGAAAGAAGCTACATAAGTCATGTGGTATGAATCTAATGTCAAGAAGCACTGACATATTTAGTCTGATGAGGGAGAGGAAAGCAAACTACTGGCAAAATATCAGAGCGGATGGCCTTTTGCCTCCCACATGTCAAGCTCCTTGTATACCAATGGTCATTTGCTTTTGTTGTAGAACCCTAGGTTAACTAAGCATCAGATTAAGAAAAGGGATTTTTTTAGGTGAATTAATTCTCAAAAGCTGAGATGACATCCTTGGGGCCATTTATAGATTTGTTATCCATATTGTAGATTAGCACTTCTAAAGCATTTACAGAAGCTTTTGGGGCCAAAAGTCCCATCACACTCTTCGTTCTGTGAGCACAAATGGCTGATATCTAAATATTTTATTGGCCTTCAGTTGTAGACTGTAGTTTTCCTTAAGACACCCTGAATAGGCAGTTTGATGTGTGTATGAGCTAAAGAAAGTTCACAAAACTATTTTCACAAAGAAGTTTGAACTTTCAGAGTGATGTATAAACGTATTTTTACTTCTGTGAGTAATCTCACTAAAGTTAATTCATTAAGCATTAGGTAAATTCACAAGGATTAATGAGACTGGAGCTTTAGTGGTTAACCTTGGTGTGTTAAAAGTCCTATATTGGGTCATGGTGGGGTAAGGAGGAGAATGGAACAGAAAATTAAAGATTTTTCCTTCTGTTTAAATACAACATTTCTTTTTGATTGTGTTTGTCTTTTCAACTTTGATGCTGTCAGCTGCAGGCTTTCTGATGGATCAAGCTCTGGTACAGTGAAATAAAGTCAGGGTAAGAAAAGTTGAATTCTTTTAGTGTAAATATAAAAATACCCTAGGAATGGGTAGCACCTCCCATTCTCTCTCTCAACAGTCTTTACACACTGGGTTCAACTATCCAGAAATATTCCTTGCCTGAGCTTTGATTTTTAAAGCATCTTTACTGTTGCTGTTCTTATACTGCATCTGCAGTCAAAGGAACTGTTGCCTTCTGTTAGCTACACAAAATTATTTGTAGCTCTCATGTGCGGTCCATTCTTTCATCCCTTTCCAGGACAGACACACATAAGCGTTCTTTTAAAATTCTTTAATTTTTAACACATTATTTGGGCTTTTCTTTTCTTCCTTATTTTTATTGACTTCTTTAGCATTAAATGATAAATTTTAAACCTAAACCATCTCTCAGCTTAGCTTGTTCTTATAATGTATCTGCAAAATATTTTTTCCCTCTGGATCACTAGATTTTTTCAAACTCCAAAATAAGGGAAATACAAAATATGTAACTTACCTATCTACATTTCTAAGTTGATACTCAGCCAGTCTGATGAACAATTCTATTACCTGGGACATCTTATATCTTGGATTGCGTCTACACAAGGATAAAACCAGCACAGGAAATTTTTAATCTTGCTTAGTGTTTCTCATGACCTTTCAAAAATGTGATCCCTCCTGACTCACATGTTTTCAGGCAACCCTAACTAATCCACCAGTTCCTAATTGGTTTTTTAAGGTGTTGGGGGATGCCTACCTGTGCAAAGGCTATATCTTCAATTGCAACATAGACATACCTGTACTGTATTTCTAGCAGCCCTTCTGTGTTACCAACAGCACACATGAGTACAGAATAATGCTGTTCAAAATGATCAGCAGACACAAAGGGAGAGATTCAATAGCAGAGGAGAAATCAACTACAGATCTGCGTTCTAAAAAATATATTCAAGTGACTGCAGAAGAGTCATCTGGCAAGAGAAGCTCTGATTTAGAAGTGACTTTCCAGTCACTAATGATAAATTGTTATGCAATAACTGCTGGACATTGGCTGGGGGTCTGTGGTGCACTGACAGCAGGTTGTTACACTAAATTACAGTAATCTCCCTGTTAAATTTGCTTCTCGTTTTTCTGTTTGCTGTAGCGACACACCTTTTCCTAATGCTACTAAAACTTTCCTCACGCCACTAGGATCTCTTTTTTTCCTTACAGCTGGGTACAATACCCAGTGCAAGGACCACAGATCTCTAAATGCGGTTTCCAAATGCTATAATAATACAAATTAGTATCACAATAAATCTGTTGATAATTATACAAATAGTTCAACAATCCTAGCTCAGTTTGCTACAGTATTGGATTTTCATCTGTGAACTTAGTGAATTGATTACACTTCTCGGTTTTAATCTAGTAAATTGGTAAAAAATGTCCTATTTCTTATACCAATTGCACAGTCAACAAAATTACCATAAAAAACTTGCTTTTGGGCAGTGCAACCCTGCCACATGAGGTGAGACAGAATTATGCAATTAAATCATAACTGGAGAATAGTATGGATTTACATTGCAGGATAATCAGTATCAAAAAACATTATGCACATTCAGAAACCTTTCCTGCCAGTATATGCAGTGCAACTCAAACATATTATAGTGAAAATGGTGACAACATTATCCAAATCCCACATAGATTTCCACGGTTGTGAGAATGCTCCAGGGATGCATTTAAGGGTAATGAAGAGTAGCACGCAGAGGAAACTGAAACATATTGCTCACTGTTTTTTCCTTCCACATGTAGGCCTACAATTACTTCTCCTGTTTTATATTCTGCATTATGTGGAATGACATCATTGAGCAGGCTTACAATTTATACTGCTGGAAATGGTAAACTGCGCCAGAGAGAAACTAGATTGCTGCCTTGTCACAATAAAGGTCTCATCTTTCATAGTAAAGGCTTCAAATTGTCCCCCAAGAAAGGAAATACTGGCGGTGATAATTTATGAAAGGATGTTATTAAGGAGAAAAGGTAGAGGAACTCTCTTCAGTCCTTCCAAGTCTGAAGCTGTTTGGTTTTCATCAACCAGTGTTTGCTGGCCACGCTCTCTTATCAAATTGGCACAAATCTCACTGAATTGGTTCAGCTCAATGGCACACTATAAAGTGTGCAGGTTATGGCTCACATTATTCCCCTCAAAGAA
The DNA here is from genome assembly GCA_027564655.1 of Leptodon cayanensis. NCBI lineage: Eukaryota > Metazoa > Chordata > Aves > Accipitriformes > Accipitridae > Leptodon > Leptodon cayanensis. The sequence continues at coordinate 21,828,407 of JANXJC010000026.1, read as the reverse complement.
TATTACTTTTCCATCACTGTCGCTCATCCTCCAGCTTTGCTTCTCAATAGACTCCATACCATCATGAGTGTTTTTGCCCAAGCAAAATTAAAACAGGAAGACACACCTGTTTTGTAGTAGCTTCAAGGTACTTGAATAAAATAGTATCTGAAACACCAGAAAAGCTAAAGATAGAATAAAATGGATATTTGCCCTCACTGCAGGACTTCTCCTAGTTGGATTTCTTCTTTTTTTTTTTTTTTCCTTGACACCTTCTCTGCTGTATTTTAAGTAATATTCCCTCAAAAGTCTGTTCCATAGTTCATTGCATTCATTAAGTCTTCCACTACAAAGAATACTAGAATATGGTGGAAGGAGATGTAAAAATGTGACCTCTATCACCGTCAGTCATTTCAGTTCCTGTTCTACTTTCATTAGCACTGAGGTTTTAACTTCAGTATCCTTCTCACATTTCATTTTGGATATTTGCATTCTTCTACAAAAATGAAATCTGCAGGTTTTTCTCCTACCTTCTGTACTTAAACTGTATCATAGATTTGCTGTGACCTCTTTGGCATGTTTAAAGTGAATGAAATGCATTCTGTGAACAGAGTAGTGAAAAAAAAAGCTATATATTTGGATCATGGCTGAAGGGGCTTACTTCATATTATTTCTACTAATAATATAAAATTTAATATCAAGTTTATTTTAATTTATAACAGTATGAACTTGAAGTAATGCCAGTGACTTCAGTGAATTTATCCTAGACTTTCAGTGAGTAGAAGCTCTGACCCTTGGAGATCATTGACGTTGCTCTGGATTTACCTCACAGTAATATATTAGAGAATGAATCTGAGATTTCTTTACAGGAGTATAAAAGGGTAAGTTTGCAGAGGACAATACAAGGGCCAATTTAATTAACATGAACAGCATCCCTGAGAAACTGTTGGCTTGCCTTTTATTTGCTGAGAACATTTTCTGTACAAGTTGGGTGGATTCTTGGAAGAAATAAGAGAGTGCAAAATCCCATTTACAAACACTAACAGTCCATTGTCATATCTTTGACACATTTCTATTAAAGTATTAAATACACCTCAGCCCTTAATGACTCCTTCAACAAAGAACTGCTAGTTCAAATAGACATCTTTAGGGTCTTGTGTATTATTATTTTTTCCTGAGCTATTTCCCATGGCATAAAATATTACTTATCGTGTAGCATCCTGAACAGCTATTAAAAACACATCTGAAACAAAGAATGAAATGAGGCAGCTACACCTGTTTATTATGTCCATTTACATATGGCATTGGCTACCAAACCTACTCAGTCTTGGGGCAGAAATAAATCTTGTTAATTTAATGACTGGACAATAAAAGAATATGTCTTGCTCATTTTTAATAGTGTAACATCTAATAAAACACCCTCCAAGCCAGAACTTGAAAGGAGAAATTTATTTTCGTATTATTCACAGTGAATTGCTCTTGATATTAATTACACAATAGCAGTGATATGGAATCCATTGCTCTTTAGGGCCTGCTTTACCCAGTAGTCTGACTGATCTTCCTTTTTCTTTCACAGTGTGTCAGAGAAAACATGATAGTTATAATACAGATCAGGATATGTACAAGCTGAAATGATCTGAAGTAGTCCCTAAGAACATGCGTTGAGCCATAACTAATGATGCTGTGTTCAAGGGTAGGAGACTGCCAATGGATGAAAAAAATCACTACCTAATGGGAACAAATCTAAATGTTGATAAGGCAAGAGAAATTAAGGAACTGACACAGAAAAGCCCTAGATAGCTGCATTCTGCTTTAATCAACTTGTGGTTTTATTTTTCTAGCTAGTCTCATTTGTGGTTTCTTGAAAGCCAGGGAGACAGTTCCATTGTCCTGCTGGGATCCATGGTATTTTCTATCAAAGTAAGTTTGGTATAGTTCTTAACTTGCAGTTGATGCTGTAGCATAAACCAAGCATAGTCAAAACCAAAGCAAAACAACCCACCCAAAACAATGTTCAGTCCTTACTCAGTAAAGAAACTGTGATTTTGACAGCTCTTGAATGGTAAAAAGCTGGGAGGGAGAGAAAGAGACATTTAGGAAAAAAAAAATAACTAGGAAGATGGAGAATTTGAAGAGTTCCTAAAACAAGTTGAGAAAAAGATTGAAGGTGGAAATAAAGAAATAAGGGATGAGAAATTTCAGAAAACACTTAAAAGAAATTGAAGAAGCAATTTGCCAACTTATGTATTATAGCAAGTTTTTTATAACACAGATAAGAAAGGAGTTTTCTATTATTTTGTTTCTAACTTTTGCAAAAAAGTTCTGCCCAAGTGAGGAATCCTTTCAAAGAAAGACAAATGAGATCTTTGGTATTTCACTATAAAAAAAAAAAGTATGCAATTAAAGTGGGTGAAACAGCACTGTCTAGAAAGAGCTACTCTAAATTATACACACTGATGATCAATTCACATACATAACCAAGATATAGAAAATTCCAGGAAAAATTTCGCTACATTGTGAAACAGAAACAGTTATTTTTTTTATATCAGAAATAGAAACCCTAACCTCTGTTATTTTCCTCTAATGGAGCCAAAAGATTATATCATATCTATAGAAAACCAGCCATGGACGCCAAAGTATGAAATTTGTTTTGTTGAACGTATTGGAGGTATTTGTGGCGAGTTAATTGCTCCTTTTTGTAGAATGACCCTGTAAAATGTTGTAAAAGAAAGATAACTGTGAAAGCTTCCCCTGTGGAGTTCAATATGGGAGGACAAAAAGGCAAGGATTGTACAAAGACCATGATCTTTTCCTGTTTCCATGGTGATACAGTTCCAGAAAAGATTCACCCATTTAAACTAGTGGATCCTGCTGCATTATATTTTTAAGAAGATTTAACACTGCTGGTTGTGCATTAGAATGAGGATGAAGTTCCTGAGCCCTGTTCAAACTCTTTCCATCCCTCCCCATTTAGATAGCATGAGCTAAGAGGAATCACAATGTAGAAAAGCCACAGAGAGCATGAAGATTCATGAAAAGTCTCACATTTTGAGGAAGATAGATTTCAGACATACACTCTCCAAAAATGGCCTGCATACCTTACACAGTGATGGGAAAATTGAGGTTTCTCTGGTTAAAAAAAAGTCTCAGAGCTGTTTCTATCTGTTGATTAGACATCATAATCTACCTATGTTGCTGCATCCTGGAACTTAAATGTCATAATTTACTGGGAACATGAACTGTCAGGACTTGGTGTTGAGTTTTCTCTCATGTATGCACTTGCAACATTAAGAAAGATGGACCTTTTAAATGGATATAACACCTGTCATCACACTAATCATACATGCGGAAAATTTAGACAAGCTACTGGACATCCATGTCCCTCTTCCAAGTATCTGACTTCAAAGCTAAGAAAAACTAAGATTAAGAAAAAAATGCTCAATTTACTTAGGTATAGGTTAGGCCATCCCTGAAATTATCATAGATCTGAGAGAATGTTAGTAGGGTCATAGGATAATTATCTCTCATGAGAAAGAGGAAGACACATAGTCATTGTGGTTAGTATAGAGGAAGGAGATTATAATGTGTGAAAAGATCAATATCTCTACTTAGCTCATTGTTTCTGGTATTCAACAGAATTGTGAATTTTCCAGACTCTTCATTTCAGAGTGTTTTTTAAGTCTTTATTGAGAATGAGGAGGCAGGGAGTGCCTGTTTTGTAAGAAGTGTTCACTTGTTGTCAGTGGGGTGTTCCTGCTCTTTATTGATTGTGTGAGTTCAGCCTGCTGTATAGCTGTTGCTTGGCTTCTCCTGTGTGCTAGCGTGAGGACACTGCTACCCAGGATGAAATGTGTTACATCCCAGGACACGCAGGTGCAAGATGCATGAATGCTGATGCTTCTGTTGTGGGGTTATTTACTGTGGCTGTGGCGGAGATCTGTTGGCATTAAGCTCTATGTTACACAAACGATAAACAACTTGTCTCCTCTTTTTTATGAGGAAATAACTACATTATCAACTTTCCTTAGTAACATCCCATAACCACTGGCTCATTTTTCCTTCAAGGTAGTCCAGCTGATACACGTGTCATTAAACTATGACCAATTGTTCTCAGCTTGAATTTAGGTTTGAAGTTTCTTGCTTCTAGTTCAGATGCAAAGTAGGGCTCACGTGCCTGACGAGTCAACAGATGTTTCACTTCTAACAACTGGTTTAGTAAAAGATAAGACCTCCATCTGCTAAACCTTATCTCACTCATATCATTGAACTTGCATCCAGAGGAGGGCAACAAAGCTGGTGAAAGGGCTGGAAGGCATGTCCTGTGAGGAGCGGCTAAGGGCTTTGGGTTTGTCTGGTTTGGAGAAAAGGAGGCTGAGGGACGAGCTCATGGCTCTCTGCGGCTCCATGAGGAGGGGATGTGGAGAAGGAGGTGCTGAGCTCTTCTCCCTGGTGTCAGAACGCATGGGAATGGTTTAAAGCTGTGCCAGGGGAGGTTCAGACTGGACGTCAGGAAGCATTTCTTTACCGAGAGGATGGTCAAACACTGGAACAGACTTCCTGGAGAGGTGGTTGATGTCCCAAGCCCGTCAGTGTTTAAGAGGCATTTGGACAATGCCCTCAATAACGTGCTTTAACTTGGTCAGCCCTGAAGTGGTCAGGCAGTTGGGACTAGACGGTTGTTGTAGGTCCCTTCCAACTGAAATGGTCTATTCTATTCTACTCTAAACTATCACAGTTGTTACTAAAGGTATTCAGACAGCATTCTACAAATTTTCAGCATTTTTGGTTAAATGGTTAAGTGGTTAAACCACAACAATAGGTCAGATGAATTTTATCCTGACAGTGCTGCTTTCCTTCCAAGGCTTTTGAAGGAGCCCAGATTGATGGGCTGGGATAGGACACCCGCAATGTAGGTAAGTGAATTGGATGAGATGCATTTCCATAAGCCATTTGCAAACGACAACTTAGGAGTCCTGTGTCTACTTCTCAGAAGAGAGAAATAATTGTGGATCCCTGGGGTTCTTGGTATTTAAAAAAAAAAAAATCTACTCTCTGAGGATAAGCTAATCATTCCACTCACTAGGTATATTGGGTGCCCACAAACCTGCCTCCTGAAAATAATGTCATTTTGAGTAATGCTTTAAAGAGACACAGTATCCCATGTGGGTGATACATTCTTCATGCAGAAGAAATGAGAACTTTTTAAGGGTCTTTAATACTTGGAAAGTGCAAACACCTAAGGAAAAAAGCACATTTGTCAGAATGAGGAAATACATTCAGCTAGAAGTAATGAGCAGAGAGATTGGGCTGATTCCTTCTCTAGTATATGTCAGATATATTTATCAACCTGCAGTATATTCTGCCTAAGATTCAAGCTTAAAAAGGAAAATTTTAGCAAACAAGAAAAGTTTTATCACAAAAAGATCTGTTAAGCTTTAGAAAGCATTTTTGTTTTCCAGTCAATAACTATTAATTTTAACAATACAACTTTTGTAAAAGATCAATTTTGCTTTAGCAAATAGAGGGACAGGTTCTGTAATGTTAATGACTGACTTTGAACCCATCAAACAGGCTTTAAAGTGACATTACTTCTCTGAAATGTCATTAGAAATTTGTGTAGAAGGAAACTGGTGTAAGGTGAATTTGTCATTTGTATTCAGTATGAAAGAAAGCAGAACAGTCAGTGATACTTTCAATTTGGCAGATCTCTTTCCTAATTTATCATAGATTATTTTTGAAAATGCAGCAAATATTTTAATCCAAATTGGTGCCACATTTTAGTACCTGAAAGATAAGATTGAAGACTATCTGACGGAGAAATGTTAGCTGAGTACAATCTGTTTGTCTGTAAAATGAGACATCAAAATTCTGAGCTCTACCTTAGTTAAGCAGGGTACAAGAAGCTTCACTCTCTCCCTCTGGAGTGGACAGACGACCTATTGACATCCAAGTAGCTAAGAAGTTTCTGAATTAAAAACCCTATCATCTCCTCTATATTTCATCGTTCTCAGTAGATCATTATCAGAGTTGCATTACCCAGGGAGAGGTAGCATCGTGTCATTTCCATACCTAACCCCACATCACGTTGTATTGTTGCTTTCAATAGCGAATTGAAGAAGTGGACGGTACAGCCAGGGGTCCCTGCTCATCTGAAATGAATGAAATCTTTTAACACTAATGCTGCTGGAAGTATTTATTTTTGTCCTTTTGAACTAGTTTAGTTGAGTCAGTTAATTATGCTTTAGTTTTATAGTTAACAGATGTGCTAAGAGTTTTGCTTTATCAGTTATGGATTATAGGGATTAATGTTATTTCTCACATATATATAGTAAGTTTAACTGGTTCAATGGTGAATACATGTGATGCTGAAAATATTACTGAAATGGGCTAATTATTAATCACAGAATTGTTGAGAATGGAAGGAATGTCTTGACATGACATCTAATTCAACCTCACTGCTCAGGCAGGGTCAGATAGTGCAGGTTGCCTGGGATCATGTCCAGCTGAGTTTTGGATATCTCCACAGATGGAAATGCTATTTTTTGGCATGGGTCATGGATCTGATGTGCTTAGTGGGCCATACACTACTACTTATATATACTGCCATATAGTGTCTGCAAGTGTCTCAATGGTTTGCAGGTGGGAAGGAGAAGGAAGGCTCATGGTAGCTACCTGTGTACAAGCACCGAAGAATTGCTTGCAGGACAAGCTGCTTTGAACACTACTTAGTCTGTAGTACTTCAGCATGATTGGCATTATTGGGAATGATCCAGTTCATAGAAATATGAGACAAAAATAAAGCCAAACAAATGAGGGAAGTTTTGAGGGGCAATGAAAAGTAGAAGAAAGACAGACAGTGGTCAAGGAGACCTGAATATCTGTCATTTCCAAAGGATAATAGGATTTTAGGAGATGGATACGCTTATCCACTCTTTTGAAACTATGTTAATTTTCCTGATGCTGTACTTTAATTAATGGATAAGAAAAGAAAATAACTTATTAACAAGAGGTGGTTTGACCACTATATACCATCCTTCACCCTTCCCTAAAGGGAAGGACTGCAAATACTCCAACTGTCTCAGACTCAAGGAAACTGCTGTAACACAGAGGGCAATGTAGCTGAGATGTCAACATGCAGAGGGCTTTGATCTAGAAAAGCACTTAAGCATGCAGTCTGAATTTGAGTAAACGAACTACTGAAAGTCTATTAAAATCAGTGGGGATTATAGATGTGCCTGATTTCTGGTGTGCTTAAATACACGCTAAGCACTGAGGCAGTGTTCCCAGTCAGTGAACTCTTCAAACTTCCGAGGAACCCTGCAAAAATGCAGTGGTCCACTCACAGGCAACCTCTCCACTGGGGACTTATCTCTCCTTACTAAGTCAGTAAACTGGGGATGACAGTATTGCCCATTTTTCATCCTTTGTCTGAAATCAAGGTTTCTCAGGACAGCAGCACCTCTCAGGTACATAACGTCTGCATACACCAAACAGAATGGGGGTGGTCTCTGCATAGGGATCCTCAATGCTTAAGGAAACACAACTCCAAGCAGCCATTAGCAAAAAAAAACCCCTCCCTGTAGCTCTCCTACACCAACATTTTATTCCCTTATTGAAGTCGGATACTCTTTAACATATTGTGCTGTTTTATTTTTAGTGTATGAAGAATTTTGAATGTAAATGTGACCTTCACCTTTTCTTTGATAATAACTGCTAAACTGCAAATCTACTGTACACAGGAATCAATTCTTATATCCTCACAGTAACAACTATAAAATAAGGAACATAAAATCACACAGATAGATACTCAGTAATTACAAATAATTCATCTTCATCTCCAGCCTTCACAACAAAAATATTAGTTTGGGCTTAAGGAGCTGAGGCAGATCAGTAGCTGTGAGATATTTGAGCCCTTCTTACCTCTTTTGTTCATGCTTCCATCAATGTAAACCAGTAAGTATTTTCTATTTACATAAATAAAACACATTTCCATTGTTAATAATCCAGCTTCATTTCTAACAAATAAAATATCGAGACAACAGTTTAAAATATTTACCAATAGCTGGCTGAATTGAGCAATTTTCTCTAGTTTTTTTGAATACTACCGAGCAAGCATAAATATAAAGGTACATCCTCAAACGGAAACCAAGGACGGACTGAAATATCCCACTAATCTACCTCAGGCAAAAGCCTGTTTGAACAGATGGGCTTTTCTCTATGCCTTCAGGTTTTGCTGCATTACTGGTGGAAATTAGTTCCAGAGGGGAGAGCCTTCTCTTGAGAATTTGTCATCACCTGCCCCGAGATGTTAAACTCAGTAGTACAGAAGGAAAGAAGCATTTCCCCAGAAAACGCAGACCTAATCTTAGAGAGTAACATGAGTTTATTGGCATGTAGTTTGCTGGGGACTCTGTTGAGCTGTAATGACAGCTTGTGCTGTGACAGCTAATTCTTCCTTTGCAAGCAGTGTGGGAGAAGCTGTCCTGAGCATTGTGCTCACAATTGTTCTATATTCACAGCGTCATACTCCAGACCAGCCAGAATTACCAAAACAGACAGCTAGGAAACTTATGAAATTTCAACCACTGAGAAATCTGTATATGAACATTGGAAATTAGGTTCAGAGAAGCTGCATACTGCCACAAAGTGAGAGAGTAACTAATTTCTGTAAAATGAAAATATTTTTAGTGTTCCAACTGTCTGTAAGTGTTAATAATTGGTATTGTGTATAGCACCCGTTTGACATAGTCCTTGATCGTGTGAAGACTCATGGGGTTTGGTTATTTGCTTAAATACAAATATAAGTGGAAGTTTTTGTTGGCCTTTATGCGCATCTGCCTGATACGTTTATGTTTAAGCAGAATTATTTATTTCTTCCTTTTATTTTTTTAATCAAAGTTTTCATTATAAAAACGAGGTCCTACTGTTCATTTTATACAAGTTATTCTGACTGTGATGTCATTTTAATTAAAGGTTTTCACAAAAGGGAAGACCATAATGAATTAGGTCTATATAAAAAAACATTTTAAAGCAAATACAATCAACACAACTTTTCAGAAAATCAACTGCTTTTCAGTAAATGGTGTATTGATTTTACAGCTTCGCATGCATATTGTGTCACTTAGAGAAAATGTCTATTCCAAGCGTCTGCCTACTCCTTGCAAACACGCATCTGAAAACGTAAATAGTTTGCCAAGGTCTGGTCTAATTTATTTACATTACATGTTGTCAACGGCAGTAGGTGGCAATCACCATGGGACCAAAAAAAAAAAAGGCACTTTAAGAGCAAATATAAAATGGTGAATGAAGATGGTGCTTGCATACAAGATGAAAATGGGCTGTGAATGAGCTGGACTGAAAACCAGATGCAATATTTGGGATTGATTCTGACTTTTACTGGATAATTATGAGGGTGAAACAGTATTTTCAATCTTAGTAGAGTTCACTAGGCATCCTGTTTAGGAAGACTATGGAATTTAGGAGAGAATGGTGCTTTTTCAAGATAATGTGAACTCTGTGGGCTGGTTGCCTAAGAAATGGACGGCTTGCTACTCTTAGTGACGGGCACAGAAAGATCTACGTTGTCATGTCATGGTGAGTGTGGGGCTGTCAAGTTGTGGGTGCAATCCTGTACTGTGACATCAAGGAGTGTGTGCACAATGCTCTTAGTCATATGGTTTATTTTAGGTAGTCCTGCGAGGAGCAGAGAGCTGGATCTGATGATCCTTATGGGTCGCCTCCAACTTGAGATATTCTATGATTCTATGATTAGGGCATCTGAACCAGACTGACAACGGGGCTGACGGGACATGACCGGTGGTACTGTTGCACTTGGCTGAGTGCCAGATCTGACAGCGGCAGAAGTTACTGAGACTTCAGAAATGTCTCCGTGGTGCATGGGGTCAAACCCAGTACTTTTGAAGGTCTTATACAAGTAGAAAAAGCACAGTACCCTTCAAATGGAAGAAGCCATGATACAAATGTCTGCTGTACCTAATTGAGATCAGGGCTGTGAAAGTGGGGCATATCCCATGTGCCAGTTCAGAGTTCAGGCATCTAAGCTGACAGCTATGCTGAAGTGGGATATTTTTCTCTTATTCTGACCTGTCATGTCTCTTCTGGACATAAGGAGCTACCCTAGTCTTTCGGTGCTGGGAGATGTTTCTCTGAGGACATTTTAAGTCAGGCAAAGCTGAGGAGTGGAGCAGGGTAGATGAGGTGCTCCAAAGGAAAACTCCCCAATTTCCTAACTGGTGGATAAGCTGGCAGAAAGAAAATGTGCATAATTGACCCTTTTTCTGCATACCAAATCAGGTGGGAGCACTAAGATATATTCTGAAGATATGTCTCAATCATACAATCATATTCTGTGGGTTAAAAAAATCAAAAAAAGAAGCAGTGAACTCTTGTCAGCTCTCCCAGTTCTCACTGTAAGGGACAGAGCTGCAGACTCCAAGCAAGGCTTAACTTAGTGCCATGTTAAAGAACGATCTTGTTTTAAAACTAGGAAATGGAGGGTTGGTTTTTTTCCATAACATGCAGTTTTGAAACCATACCACTCTACTTCCATGGTCACCTTTTCCCTCTCTTAATCTCACAATATAGGTTTTATTCTCTTCTCACTTTTTCATCTGCTTTAAAACAAAATGTAACTCTGCTGGCTTTGGCAGACTCATTCCTGAGTTATACCCTGGAGTAACGAAGTGAATGACAACCCAATATGAAACATATGATTGTGCAGAGTGAATTCCATATTGGCCTGCACCCTGCATAATTGCATTGAAGTCAATCTAAGCCATGTAAGTTATTGTAGAATTTTTTGCATGAAAGAAAAAAAAATAAAATCAAAGAGCCCATGTCTAGCTTTGTGTTTTATCCGAAGCCAAATGGGTAGACAGCTGGCATTTGCCAGCCTTCTCAGAAAGAGCCTAAAGGGACCTGTTTGCCAACATTTGATTCCCTGGCAGCAAGCTTTTTGTACTTCTGTTAATTAGCCAGCACAGTGTGTTTTCAGTTTCTCTGGAATACTCTAGCCAAGGGCAGACTCTGTGGACACACATCAGAAAAAAGCCACTGACTCTACAGAAAACCATTGAAGAATCCCCTACTCATTGCTTGGAGAATTGGAACAGATGCACTGAAGAGGGGAGTCCAGGAACACAGATTTTTATGTATGGTTTTATCAGAGTTTAACAATCCTATAGTGGCATTCATTTGACTTGCCAAGCAGAAGGCAATGGTTTCATCTGTATCAGGCGCTCAGGCAGAGCAGCTTGTCAGATATTATAAACAAATATGCTACAATGAAAGCATACTTTAATTTGTTAGAAGCAGGGCTAATTTTGTGTCAGAGTAGTCTGAAATATCAGCACTTATTTAATGGAGATATAGATGCACAAGCACACACATTTTAAGATGTAGGCACCTCCTTCCACACAAAATTAGCTGAACTACAGAACTACTACCCAATAGTACTCTGCTGTTCATGACACAGAAATTTAAACATCCTGTTTAACAATCGTAAAGAACACAAGCTGTGGCAAAAACATGAATATATTTAAGAAAAAAAAATCAGATATGCAATTTTTGTTTACTTATCAGAAATTACATCTCTCTAGTGCATTAAAATATGATCTCAGTATATTGAAACATAGAAAGCAATATATATGGAATAAAACTTGGCATAAATGTATTGCACAACAGCCGAAATGCCTGCTAAGCTTTTGCCAAGATTCAGACACTTAAAAATGACCAAATCAAGCAAGTCCACTAAATCCACTAAATTTCCTCCAAAATGAGGAAAGTTCAGTGGATTGCAGGAAAATAGTAAATTGCTTTCTACACAGTGAAAGCACACCTGCTAACATTATTGATATGTCAGTGCTATCTGGTTTTCAATGACTGTTATCTGAGCAACGATGATCTCTTCAGAGGAATAAATAGGGAGAAAAGAACATCTTGAAAGATTCAGAATCTCTTAAAAAATAATTAGAGTGAAATGGAAGTTTCTAAAAGATGCATTTAAAACAATCATAAAAAGAGAAAATTTATTCTGGTCCAGGTCTCCCCAGTGGTCCTGTGAGAAAAGGGTGTGCTTAGTATTCCATATTTCTGACTCCAAAGGAGAAAAAGATCTACTTACTTTTTAATAAAATCCACTTTCCTCTGTATGCACACTTTGAAACACCTGCCTTTTTTCCCAATAATCAGATATTCAATCTGAAGCTACTTTTCAACACATCAAACACAGCGGAGCAGATCATCACTTGGTGCAAACTGTTCCAATTTGATGCAGACTTTGCAGCCAAACTTGATGCCATTGTTCCACTAATTATCCTCTAATGAATTTACTCCACCTGAGGACTGGTTTCTTGGAAATTATTTTTTTTAAGGAATTTTGCAGACAGGAGTGAATTTCAGCCACAACAAATGACCATATAACTTTGTCAGAATATTAATTTTCTAAAAAATAGAGAGTGTGATATATACAAATGTACTTAGCCTTATGTCAAATGGAAAGAGTTACATTATTTCATCTTGTTGTATACCTGTCTGAGAGCTAGAGGTGAAAAGCAATATACAGAAGCATACACCATAACAGGCCAATGAACCAACAAATATTTTGACTTTGACAGTGACCTGTAAAAGTGCTTCAGAAGGGGATCTAGGATCTTTGTGACAGACCTAGTGAAATAACATGTCCACAAAAGGAGAATTTCCCTTATTCTTATCATACTGCTGGTTGAAAAGTATGATTTTTAGGTAAAACAGGTGCATGAAATCAATAGAGAGCAATTAACCTAAGAATCGCCCAAAACCTGATCAAGAGAAAGCACAAAACTTAATTTTGTCTTTGTTTTATAAGTAACTTCTATAAATTAAAAAAAAAATAATTTGAATTTCAAAGCTTTCAAATAGAGCATTCCTAAGAAAGCAATGAGAAAAAAAAAGTTACTTAACTCTATAACAGTTGCTTAACCCTAAGTATTCTATGTCTTTCTAGACCTAATTTTCCTTCCCCTTGAATGTGCTGTATTAGCAACGCTGTCCATTGATGATTACCAGAGTCCTATCCCCGGAGTCCAGCTGAGGTTGCAGAAACTTTCAGCAAGTTCAGGGACAATGGCCTGAGAGAAACCACAGAGGCTTTTTTCTTTTTAATTTTGCTTCTTTTTTTTATTAAGATTTAACTGAGCTTTGTTTCAGAGTAGTGGACTGTGAAACTAGGATAGGAAGATTAGACTTTGCTGGGAAAAAGTTATGTATGAAATATTACTATGACAAGGTTGTGTGGATAGTTTGTGATGTGTGAAATGAAATCCCTACTCAATGTGCCTAGGCAATGCAATTAGTGCTATCCTGGTCAGAGATTTCTTGTTAGAACTGGAAAGACTTGTCCTGAAAAGCAAGTGCCCAACGTATACTTATTTAAAACCCCACTTCTAAAAAAATAAAAATCCTTAAAATATCCTCTCTGATTTATCATTTTTATGCATCTATAATGGGTTAAAGTGAAGAGTCATCTTCAAGAAACTTTTGTGGCTAAATTCTGAATATCTAGCAAATTCTTGATCAGAATAGTAAATGCAGAAAATAATGAACTTTGTCTGGGATTCAGTCACTTTGCAGAGGTGGGGAAACTCAAGCTGACTAGGAGATTCCCATTCAATTGATTTTTAATAGAATATACTATCTTAAAAAAAATCAACAATTTCTACAGAAGAAACGATTATTTTTTCTGAAAAAAAACACAAACAACAACAACAACAACAAAACAACAAAAAAACCCAAACACAACAACAACAAAAAAAACAGAAACCAAACCAACCAAAAAACCAATCTTGAACTTTCTGCCAGGAAAACTGAAACACTGGGTACTAGGCAGAAATCACTTTATCCTGGAGAAGGAAAGCAAACTGACAAAAGGTTTTCCCATCTGAAAAAGTGAATTTTGTTTCTTCCCTTCTGATGATGAACTGTAATCTTTTTTTTCCTGTTTTCTTCCAATTCATAACAAAAAAACCACATTTTCAAAAACGGCACTGGTGGAAAACAAATGCATATCTTCCAGCCAAGCATAACCATCAGAAACCATACAAACAGCTCACCAAGACCGAAGCAGACAGGCTGCTTTAGCAGTTAATCTTTCTCGTAACCTTAATATTATTTAAGATGGAGCTACTTATTCCTGGCTTCAGGGCCTGATTGGTTCATAAAGTTTTGTTCTGACCCTGTGCAAAGAGATGAAACCCATATTTACATTATTATGTCCTTCCTGTATGGACAGTTTAAAGCAATGAGATAAAAAATATTAAAAGCTTCTAATAATTTAAGCCTGTGTCAGAAATGTGCCTGAACCAATTTTCAGATGAAAACAGCACAATGACTGCACGTAGTAGTAAATCGTGGGCTCAGGAAGGTTCCTGGGCACTGGAGTGTGTTTGCTAGGTCATTAAGCTGTTAATATGTTCTTTGGCATGAATTTTACCAGTCTTTCTGTACAGTTCCCTGATACAGTTTGGCTGTCAAATATTCCAAAGGTGGTTCCCTATAGCCAGTTTCTACACAGCCACCTTGTATCGAAAGCCAAGACATGGTATTTGGCCTCAGTGTCTGGAAACGTTTCTGGGCGTGTTGAGCTTACTAGTAGCCAAAATGTCCTGGCTTTTGGCTGTCCAGGTCTCATGTGTGTTCCATGCCTGCGTGCATGAGGGTAGGCAGAAAACACGAGGTTACAATGATTATCTCTGACTGAAAACATGAAGGGGTTAGAAAAGATGTTTAAAAAAAAAAAATTCTGTAAAAACTGAAAGCAGGATTGAAATCAGGGACTCAGAAAGATAAACTAAATTCCCTTTATTTGCATACTTTTAAATACAGTACCATCCTACCTGTTTCTTTCTTTTGCAATATCTCAGACACCCAGATTATCTACAAAAAACCCATCTTTTCCTTACTGTATATTGCCTAGCTCAGGAGAGCTCTGATTCTTATTAAAATTTACAGGTGGATCACTGCTACTAATAATTCTAACTTATTACAAGTTTAAAGAGTAGTATTACGTTCAAATTAATACAGTTGTTTTGTCTGTTTGGATTCTTTGAATTGGGAACTAGATCTCAGGGACCATGTTGAACTTAACACAAACTGGTCCTTATCTTGGCTGGATCTTCAAGATGCTATCAAAATATGTATTATCAGGAAGTAAAAATTAACAATATTTCTTAGTTTTGATGGAGAAGCCAAAACATGAGACAGCTACATAAAAAGGGGGATCTGGGTAAGTTAAAATGGGAGTGTTAAAACAGAGATGCTGGCGTGTGGTAAGTCTCTAAAGACTCACTGGGAATAACCCTGAATTCCAAAAGAGGGGGAAATGCAGTTCAAAGCAATTTCAAAACTGGAAAATGAATAAACATTCAGATGAATCTTGCTTTGGGAATTAATCATACAGTTCTTTGCAAGAAGTAATCCTGCTGTAACTACTACTGTGGAATGGTAATATTTACAAGGAGAAATAGCTGGTTGACATGAGATTACAAACCTTAATCTAACACAGGTTCCTACTGTGGTGTACTTAATAAGTAGTTGAACAAATCTTTTATAAGGGACTATTTGCAAACTGGTGACCTTTTCTTTTTTCTCATTCCCATTTCACTTAAAATAGCACTCTAAATATATCAAAGGGACTCTCAGTAATCTGATAGGTTAGAACTACATATTGAATAGCAGAAGCATTGATCTGACAAGAAAAAGAAAAGCAATTTCTTAGAAGGTCTGGTCTGCAAGGATTTTGTGTCTGCCAAGAGGTTAAAAATTGATACATAATGCAAAGAGTAGAAGATTCTATCAACAGTTTGTTGTTGGTATAATTATGGTTTTCATACTTTGCAAATGCTTTACAAACAAAGATTTTGAACATGTAAGCTAGAGCTAGCTGAAATGCTTCTTGATTCAAGTGATATTCAACTGAATTGAGTGCAAAATAAAAGCTCTCTATTTGCTTTGCTTTATTTGTTTAATCAAAAAATTATCAGCCTTTCTTAGGACAAAAAAAATTCTCGAAATGGCTAAAAATTGAAAAAAGTTGATTTTTCAAGACCTGAAATGGTTTTGTTTGAGTGTCTCTACTGTATCTCAGGGAAATTGCCATTCAAGCCATTACTCTCGTAGGACCATTTCCTGCAAAATGCCTAACAGTCCTATAACTAGCAATGAATGAAACTCATTCACTGCCTCTTGATCTTTTCAATATCTTTTCTCTCCTGTAGCCTCTGCTGGAGGCTTTCACCTCAATAAGTTATATGGGAAAGCCTGCTTGGGTAGACTACATGTGCTAAACCCCATACAAACAACCCTTAACTTCAACAGTTAAGATCTTACTAGAGGACACCACAAGTCTTTTATGTATAGCTGACTACTGAAATTGTCTGCAGGTCCCATCACCTGAATAACACGTGTGGCATACAGACTTCAATGTTTTCACTAAATCAGAAATTGTCTTCTGCTTTATGAATTTTATCTGCAGTTGTAGCCATCACTAAGAATTATACAAATAGCAACAGAAAAGAACTCTGCTTCTGCTGGGGAAGAACTTAGTTTGGAAGGGGCCTCAGCACATGATCTAGTCCAAACCCCTGCTTAAAGCAAGGCCAACTTTGAAAAGGTTGCTCAGGACCTTACTTGGTCAAGTTTGAAAATCTCTGGGGGTGGAGATTCCACAAAATCTCATTGTTGAACCTTTTCCCTAATACTTAATCAGAATGTCCTGTGTTGCAGTTTGTGCCCATTGCTTTTCACGTGCACCTCTGAAAACGATCTGGCTCCATCTTCTCTATATCTTCCCATTTGATAGATGAGGACAGCAATCGCATCCCCCCTGGGCATTTGAACTGAACAAGCTGAACTGAAGAAACCCAGTTCTCTCAGCCTCCTCTTGTACAGGACTATTAGGGCTTTTGTCTCAAAAGTCATGACAAAGAAATCAAAGGAGCACCAGAGCCTTAAGAATTTTACCCATTTCTTCAGCAGATTGTTTTCCTTTAGCTTTCCCCCCCCCTATAAAAAGCTGTTTAAGGAGAAAATTTGGAATCCTACATCTCCTGATGAGCTGTACATCTCAAAAAGAGAATGGAAACATTTTAAATAAGAAGGCTTCTCCAAGCCAAAATTATCTCCAAAATTAAAATAAAATAAAAATAATAATAATAAATAAATAAAATAAAATAAAATAAATGAAATAATAGAAAGAGGGAGGGCAGGAGCAAGAGTAGGGATAATATCATTCAGTCCTAAGAATTCTCCCATACTACTTATGTACAAAGTATATACAGATAGTGGAATACATTACAGGGCCTATGACACTGTATGTATCTAGCATATCTCTGAAGAATCAAAATATAAACCAGAGGAAGTCTGTTAAATGAGCTGGAGAGTTGTAGGAGGATCAACAGGATTCTGCAGCTCCATGTCCTTCCTCAGCAATCCTGAGAGGATATTTGCACATCAGAAGGATGGTTTGGAAACTAAAAAGTTTTGATCTTCCCAGGCTTAACTGATTGCAAGGAAATCTTAAGGTGAATCTGGTTAATTTGTTCTATTCTTCTGCCAGAGCTACAAGCAAACCATAATACTGTATTGTAAACTCTTACTTTTTATAAACCTTATTGAATTAATGTAACTTGCCAACTTGATGTACTTTGGGTTTGTCCTGTGTGTTCATTAGAATGGCTTGAATGTGGAAATGTGATTTGTTGAGGTCTTTTTTTGTGATTCCCGGGGCTGAATTTGGTGTCAGAGTGTGCTAGCTGTGTTTCACAGTTACTTTAATGAGTACTGAGTATTAACAAAACATGTATGCGACTCCTGCAGTTTTCACCCCTTTCATTTCAAATAAAGCTGTCCTCATCATAGGAGTTGGACAAAAGATTATTTCTTTTCCTTCAGTACTTTCACATGTAAATAATCTGAATTTCCTGAAATGGGCATCCAAAAAAAGGAGAAAAAAAAAAAAAAAGATGTTAATACAACAAGAATGACAAGTGAACCACTGATGGGAAAAAAAGACATATTATTAACTTCTGAACTGTATGTTTGCAAATAAAGCATTTGAAGGTAGCAAGTCCATGAAAGAACTTAACAATGTGCACTGGGTAATGCTCATGTTCTTAAAGGTAAACTCACACTTTAATAAGATAGAATAAAAGAGTTACACTCAACGTGTGTGAGTTTTTCATGAGCTGAGGCTCGAGAACTTTTCAGAATCGAGTCCTTAGAGTGAAGCTCAGATCATCTAAAATGTAAACATCACCAGTGCAGACTCCTGGGGCTCAATGCAGCTGACCCACACATACAGCTAGAGTCAACTGAGATGTCCTGAGGAAACCCTTCCCGAGATGTGCTGAGGAAACCCTTCGCGAGATGTGCTGAGGAAACCCTTCCCGAGATGTGCTGAGGAAACCCTTCGCGAGATGTGCTGAGGAAACCCTTCGCG
>JANXJC010000026.1:21775792-21802022 GCA_027564655.1 Leptodon cayanensis | reverse complement strand
GTCCAGAGAAGGGCAACCGAGTTGGTGAGGGGCCTGGAGCACAAGTCTTGTGAGGAGCGGCTGAGGGAGCTGGGGCTGTTTCTCTTATTGCTCTCTACAACTACCTGAGAGGAGGTTGTAGCGAAGTGGGGGTCAGTCTCTTCTCCCAAGTAAGAAGGGATAGGACAAGAGGAAAGAGCCTCAGGTTGCACCAGAGGAGGTTTAGATTGCATATTAGGAAAAATTTCTTCACTGAAAGGTTTATCAAGCATTGGAACAGGCTGCCCAGGGAAGTGGTTGAGTCACCATCCCTGGAGGGATTGAAAAGACCATGTAGATGTGCTGTAAATATTAATGTACTTAGCAGAGTTACAGTGATTTTGTCCTGTTTTTCTCTATTTTATATCTTTATTGGATACATCAGATTTGATTTTATACAAAAGTACTCATAGATTGTTTACTGAAGTTACCCTTTGACTTCCTATAGTAACTCCCCCATAACTAGTTAGACTTTTTTTTTTTGCTAAGTGCTTAACTGGCATTATCTAATCTGAATGTAATCAGACAGTCAACAGAGCAGAGTACTCTTTTAACCAAAAGGTCTCCCAAAGAAGAGATTATCTGTGCTTCAGCGCAGCTTCATTAGGGTTGCCATGAGAAGATTTCCTAGTGTGGAAATGGACTTCTGGTTAGGGAAGAAAATCAGAGAAAACTTATTTTAAAAACTGGCTGCCACGAGATTAAAAAATAAGTGTCCCTGAGCTGAATGATGTATGGCTGCAGTCACAGCCGAATAAACTGTTATAGAAGTTGCAATCCTGTTTCCTATAGACAGAGCAAGTCATGTGAAGTACCTCTGGATGCTGGTTTCACCTGCAGTTGTTTTGTGGCTTTAGCCCAGGAGAAATCTTATTTTCTCTAGTATACATTTCTAGAGAAAAATTCCCTTATTCTACTAGAACTTTTTTCCATTTCACTGGGAATGGTGGAGTTTTTTAGGCTCTAGCTACTTAACAACTGTGTTATAAAATGAAAATGTCCAGTTAGAATGGAGTACTAGATCCTAATGCAGGAACAGTACAGACCTGTCTACTGATAACACCAGTGGCAGCAGAAGCGGTAATCGGAGCAGGTCAGGGAACAAGGCTGTCTCAACCATGTTAAACTGTCACAATTATCTTCACACTGTCCTCTTTCAGTGAAAGAATCATCTTTATTGCATGCAGAAGTTATGGGAAGGCAGTGGACCAAAAAATGATACAGTACTTGTATTAAATTGCATTCCATTGAATCTAACGTAGCAAGAACATAGAAACTGAGCAAAAATCAGTTCTGGAGTAATGCATGTGTTATTCCTTGTTCTGTGAGGACAAGAAGCAAATTTGGATTTCACAGTACCATTCTAGGTTTGGTCATGATCCTCCCAAAGTCTTCAGGTGAGATAAGCAACTAAATGCTTCTATAGTTCTTCAATATGCAAGACCTGAATTGCCAAATGCAAAACTTCCAGCTGTGATGGTACTTGGCAGAGATAACTGGACCTACTTTTTTCTCATCTCCCTAGGTGTCGTGGTTTAACCCCAGCCAGGAACTAAGCACCATGCAGCCGCTCACTCATGTCCCCCCCGCCACAGTGGGATGGGGGAGAGAATCGGAAGAAAAATGGTAAAACTCATGGGTTGAGATAAGAACAGTTTAATAGAACAGAAAGGAAGAAACAATAATGATAACAACAACAATAATAAAATTACAATAATAATAAAAGGATTGGTAACGCAGAATGCAATTGCTCACCACTCACCGACTGATGCCCAGTTAGTTCCCCAGCAGTGATCCCCCCAGGCCAGCTCCCCCCGGTTTATATACTGGACATGACGTCCCATGGTCTGGAATACCCCTTTGGCCAGTTGGGGTCAGCTGCCCTGGCTGTGTCCCCCCCAACTCCTTGTGCCCCTCCAGCCTTCTCACTGCCTGGGCATCAGAAGCTGGAAAATCCTTGCCTTAGTCTAAACACGACTTAGCAACAACTGAAAACATCAGTGTGTTATCAACATTCTCCTCATCCTAAACCCAAAACATAACACTATACCAGCTATGAGAAAGAAAATTAACTCTATCCCAGCTAGGAAGGACACTATGTTAGTACTACCCATTTAGTCTGAGTATTCAGCTCTTTGACACAAGAGAAGAGGGAATGAAATTTCAAAATCCTGAAAACTTCTGAAATGTTTTAGAGCATCCTGCAAAATATTTATGGCTACCTCACACAAGCTTGTTCACAGCATGTTAAACTCTGAATACTGAACAATGAATCGCCAATCCCCCCCAGCATAATATTAAATAAAATATTAACAAGCCGCTAGGATAATAAATACATAAAAATAAAAAGAAGTACTAATTTATGTAAGTTATTTACCTGATATTGTACAGTCATGCAGAGCTCCAAGTCACTAGAAAAATGGTGTGAAGGAAGTGAGTAAAATGTGAGAACACAGAAATGTCCTTTCCAAACAAGATCAGAAGTTTGTATATTTGTGTATTCTGTTTTACTGTGTCAAATGGCAAGTAACTGCAAAAGAGCCTAAGAATAAGACACAAATATGACAATGTTTTCACAGTATATTTCCCTAGTGATTTCAAATAATCTATAGCTTGGAGAGTTTTTGAGCTAGTGCTATCTTTTATTTATTAGGTCTGGAGATATTTCTTTTCTTATTAATCTAATTGCTTTTTCAACACACACAAGCTACTGGCACAAGTTTCTGTGGCACAGAGTTCCACAGCTACACTATATTTTTTTTGTATTGCCACATCTGGTTTGCTTTAACTTGGCTACTGAGTAAGATCACCTAGATTTAGTTATTTCACATCCACTTTTCTATATTCGTTGTGATTTCATGGTACTCTATCATGCGCATACTCCATGGGCTCATCCAGTCTGGAAAACTGTGGTCAGTTTAGTCCCTTTTGACTATTCACTACTTAAAATCAAAAGCTATTCAGTACTTGGGATTGACTCAGTCCCTTTGGCTTTATCTGAATTTACAAGAAACCACACAGCATCTGCAATGCCTGTCTCACAAATGAGTTCAGTAAGGCACAAGCAATCAGGGAATTTCACTGTAATAGATACCAGAACATTCTGAAACTGGGAGATGCATAAATATAATAATGAATAAAAGTACACAAAACCATACACACACCTAGGAGATGAAACAGGAATTTGAAATGCATCACATAATTCCTAAGTTTTGTAAGACCAACCAGACCTTCTGATCAGCACTGCAAATAGCTTTCTCTTTGTAGTGCCTTAAAACATCTCATATTGGTTAAAATACAGAGATGCCTTAGCTTGAGAGACAAACTATTTCACTATGATGATTCTTATTTAAATAAGGGACACTGAAGAGTGGAATTCAAATGTTTTTATGACCAGCTGTGGATCTGAGATTAGTTCTTAGGGGAAAATCCTGACTTTTACTCCTTATTCATCATGCAGGTTCATGGAACGAAATTCAAAAGCAATAGAAATATGTTTACTGCTTTGAATCTAGGGAAAAATAATGCATGTTTGCCACCTTCTGCACTGCTCCTAACCAGATCATCCAAACATGGACAGTTTTGAGCCATGTGGTTAGGCACCTACAAGATACTTGGATTGTCTTGAAGTTCACTGGAAGAATTTTACCATCATTGATGTGGTCATGTAAAATGTGCCACCTGGTTGAACTCAGTATGAACTTGGAGCTCTTTACTAAATCTTCGCTTTGGGGGAAAATCAGAGACATAAAACTTGAAAAGGATTTATAAATCATAACAGATTTAAATATGACAGCAGGATTTATAAACTTGATTATTATGGCAGGATTTCAGAGCACATTTATAACCTATATCAGATATATCTCAAGAGTAAAATAAAGTGAGGTAGCTGAAGCCTCTCTATTTAGGGATTTTTAACATGATTTGTAGACCTGTCTTTGAAATTGTCTGTCTTACTTGAGAAGCCAAAGACTGGCAGATGAGCCTGTGGATTTTTAAATCCACTTTGGAATGAGTCAACTGTTTTAGAAATTATTTTAACTAAATATGATCTTTAAAATAAAAGTTTGTCAAGTAAAACACTCCTGCAGATTTATTCAGAAGATTTATAAATCAGAGCTAAGAAAATCTTTAAGAAGAACATGCCCTGAAAACATTTAGTGTTTAAATGTTCATATGTTTAAAACTATCGTCTGGCTTGTTTCTCCAATCATCTCTTAGTTTGAGACAGAAATAAATCCTCTGAAAGACTGAGAGATTCTGAAACACGTACGGATTCGTTCCAGTTACAGCCCAAACCATGAACCCCAGCTTCAATACAAATGAAATCATGCGTTAGGACACTAATTTCATTTAACATTAACCGAGTTCCTGGAATACAAGGGTAGAGAGACTAAATATTCTCTAACCACTTGTACAAACACTTCATGCCGCCGTTCCTATATGGGCTTGTAGACTTTGCATATATCATATCTTCTTACCCTACTTTCAGTATTGATTCTGTCTTATGAAGGCAACGGGCCCTGTTCTCCAGCAGTTTAAGGTCAAGTCTCAGCAGGGCTATGATGAGGCGAGCGACCTAAGGAGAGCTTATGTCACCATGTACTAATTCTAATTAATCTGCTGTGGTGCTCTGGTCAAGTCACTTTCTCTGTACCACTGTTTATCTTCTAATTTTTCATTTCTTTCATCTATTTGGATAAAAAAAAATCTTTCCCTCTTTAGGGCAGAGACTGTCTTTCATGCATATCTTGTCAGGACAGAAATGTTCATACACAAAACAAAAATAAACAATTGTATGAAACATTTCGCATTCAACTGAACTTTGAAATGGGTCACAATCTTTGGCTGAGGAATTAGTCTGCTACAGATAAGCTCACTTTCTGCAATAGCAGATAATTCTTATCTTGAACAAGTTGTAATGTCAGCCAATATTATCATTATCACACTTCAAAAATAGGAGATAGCTGAAAGAAAGTAATTTAAAAACAAATAAACTGAACTCAAAAAGTGTGGCAGCAGCCTGAAAGAGTAATTATGGGCCTCTACAGTCAATATTGTCTCTGTATATCTCAGCTGGTTGATTGACTGGTAAAAATATTTTTAGCTACTTCTGTCATTTTAGATTTAGGATTATTTTTTTCCTAATATACTTGGCACTGCTTCATTTGTGTTTCAATTCTTCTTTTTTCTACTGAGATCCTAATTTGGCAAAATAATTAATTGTAGACCAAGGATTAAGCAGAATATTATTTTTTCTCTTTGTTAATAAGTCACAAAAACACTTCTGTGAAGCTGGTTGTGAGCAGAACTGGGTGGGAATTAGTTTCAAACAATGATCCACATAGCCAGCTAGTCTGAGCTCAGGGTAAAACTCAAACCTTTCAGGGCTGTCAGCAAACATACAAAAATAATCTTGATTTCAGTGATACAGACTCCCATGTTAGAGGTATCAGATATGGGTTCAAGTCCTTGATTAAAAGAAAAGGAAGGGGGGAAAAAAAAAAAAAGAAAAGCAGCCCTTGAACATGAGTTTTCCTTCCTAGTCATGCAACCTCATTATACAGACATCTGGCATGGGATGGGGCAACGGAGTGCTATTTCTT
This sequence comes from Leptodon cayanensis, assembly GCA_027564655.1. Taxonomy (NCBI): domain Eukaryota; kingdom Metazoa; phylum Chordata; class Aves; order Accipitriformes; family Accipitridae; genus Leptodon; species Leptodon cayanensis. The sequence goes on along the minus strand of JANXJC010000026.1, from coordinate 21,796,398 downwards.
TGAGAATAGCTTCAACCCCCCCAAAAAAACCCCAAACAAATTGAAATTAGCATTCTTCTAAAAAAAAAAAATTGGTTTCAATAAACTTCCATTTCAAAGCTTTTATTCAGCCTAAACTTATGTGAACTAGGAAAATGATAATAAAATTAGTACACAGTCCCAGGTGAGTATCCTATTTTATATTTCATTACCTTAAAACAGTGTTGAAAACTTTGAGATGTTGCTTTATTCTTGACCATCAATAGAAACCCAAATATCTGCCTATATATATATATTTGGACTGAGACAGGGATATCATTACTACTTGGCAACGGATGAATTGATGTCTCAAGAACTGGTTCTTAAAATTTAATATAAATATATATGGAATCCAGTCACTAGGCACAAGGCAATGACCATTCAGAATTGTTTCACTACTTACGTCAGTGAAATAGTGTTTATCACTTAAATAAAAAAAAGAAATGCCAAGCAGTTTCTCCTTTTGAAAAGTGTTTTTAAAGGGTTAAGGTAAGACAATTTTAATAAAAGATTGTTCTTGCTTTATCTGCTTAATTCCTTGGAGATCTTCATATCTCTAGAAAAATAACACAGCCCTTATTTTTTCATACAATACTCTCCATTGATTTTATCGGTTGCAGTCGATCTGCAACAGAGTAACATTTATTAGGGTAAAATCATTGACAGAGACCTTGACTGTATTGAATGTATTTTTCACGGGACATTCTGACTACTCTGGCATCACAGGTTGACCAGGTATAATCCAGGGCTGTGTCTTCTCAGTACTGAAAACAGGTCCTCTTCCTCTGTAATAGGGACTCGGAGAACAGAAATCTCTTACTATGAGATTCACCTCTCCCAGTTTTAACCCTCTACACTGTAAGCATGGAGATCTGAACTAATTGCCTAAATTCTTTCTAAAGGTAACTGAGAGAAAAAGGCATTCATAGAGCACATTTTTTTCTCCTCTTAAGATAAATAATTAAAACAAAATATATAAATTGCACTTCCGAAATGTCTTTTTTTAATTTGCAGCAGCTGTAGGAGTCTGGACAACTGGTTCAGGTGCAGATACCCGCGTTTAAAGAAAGGCAAGATTACCCCAGGTCCTCTGTGTATCACTTCCTCCGTGACTTAGTTCAGTAATTTATTACCAGCTTTCACAGCTGCCACATGGTCATGACAGTTTGCCCCACCTGAGTTTTATTTGAGAATTAGTACCTTTTTCTAAAGGCTAATACAAATCTCAGGAAAGCAATAATGACTTTACAGTACCCATAACCAGATTTTGGAGTCTGACTGATGCCAAGCACTTTGCAAGCAGCCTTGATAATCTCAGGAAAAAAAATGTCTGGGTAAGAATTAGAAAAGCAAATTCCAGGTATCTGCTAAATTCACAGGGTGAGTTGCGCTTCTGCTCATGGAGACTGCCAAATGTCTGCTCTCAACGGTTGTTTCTGCATTGTTTGTACAGCCGCGTCAGGGAGCTGTCGCTGCACTGTCTCTGCGCTGTGATGGATGGTTATGGGACATCAGTCTGTAACTCCTAAATATTCAGTAGAAGAAGCTGTTGTTTATAAAGATGTTTTGATGCTAATGAAGGATTATTTTTACAAAAAAATAATGTGAAAGAAATAAAAAAATGGAAAATTATTTGCCTGTAGAAATCAATGGCACAATAGAAGGTAGCCAGCAAAGAAAGAAGGAATCACAGCAACTCTGAAATTCATTTTGTGGGATTATTCTCTATCTTAGATTTTATCTAAAGTTTTATGTAAAACTGTTAATTTACACCTTTACAGAAAACCCATGAAGAAACTCTCTACATACTTCAAACAGCAATCATACAGCATAAAATCCAAACAATTCTGTGTTAAAAGACTTAAAGAATTACAGATATACAAAATTTTGGCAAAAGCCAAAAAGACCTTTAGCTGAAGAAATTGTATCATACTGCATGAGCCTGTCTCTCTTCCGGTTAAAAATGTATGAACCACATCTGTATAGGTGTTTACAAAGCTCCATGGCGTGACAAACATAATGCCCCAGATGGTACATGCATCCCTTTAACTAACGGGGCTTTAGAAAAAGATCTCCATGAAGCATTTTGTGACCGAGCGTATCAATTCTTGATATGAGGAAGAACAATGCAAAAAAAAAAAATCTCTACTAGCTTCACCCTGAGCAACAATAGCATAACAGCAGTATTAGTACTTGTTCAAAGCTTTCCTGGGTAGCTCTGCAGTAGACTCTTCCTTTCTACTAACTTTTCTACCTTGACTATGGCTGAGAGCTAAGAAGGAGACATTATTCCATAAAGGCAAACATTAGTTGTGTTAGGGATCTTTGGTGCTTTGTTTATTTGTTAGTGTTTTTTTTTTTTAATTACTCAAAAGGAGACAATTTTTTTCCCATAATTGTACTACAGATGTAACATTCTATGATTGTTTGTTTTCCTTAGAAGCCAAGGTTTCATGAATAAGGGTATATAAGCCATTTTTAATAGAATATAATAAGCCACAAAGTTCTAGCTCTATTGATTGGGATAAGGCAGGGGGAAAGGAGGGGCAACTAAAAAGTTTTACGAGTGCTTCGTAATGTCTCAAACACCAGAAAGAAATTTTAAAATCCTAAGAACGTAAATAAGCGTGAGAACTAGCAACAGTTGCTCAGCAAAAGAGATATCAGTATGGACTAGTTTAAGCTTGCAGAACTAGTTTGCTTTTGTTTTCTAACTTCATGACTCTTCAGCCTCACACCTATGAACAGACTTATCAAGACTCAAGGTAAATTAATGAAAAAAAAACCACTGAAGAACCCACATTTTCATATTTTTCATGCCTGTGTAATATTTGTGCATGTGTAGATGAGTCTATCAACAACAGAAAGCAAAACAAATCTCTGCTGGAAAAGTAAAACTTGTGTGAGCTGTGTCTCTTTTGGTGCTAGTTACTGTGCCAGGATACAGAAAGATCAAATCCTGCTCAGGATGGCTTTTACATAAGGATGAAAACAAACTCAAACCCAAGTAGATAGCAGAAAAGAAAAGGACTGACATGAACAAAGTGACCTGGGTCATGAGCTGGATAGGTTTTTGTAAAGTTAAGTACTTACAAGCTATGCCAGTGTAGTTCAGTTTATAAATATTGACTACATACATATTAACTTTAATGAAATAAACATTTATTGGTTTAAAGTGGATTTTTTACCTTTTCCTCTCTTTCTCTCTCTCTCTCTCTCTTTGTTTCCTTGCCAGTCAGCTTTCTTTTTCTGATGACTTTTTGGGTGTTCCATTTAAATATTTCATAAATGACCCAATTTACTTGGAATTATTTGTAAAGTATTTTAAAACATTTGCTTTTTAATATTTTTAGATAAACTCCCTGATCGCTACTGCCTCTCTGTGAGCAATATGAAACAATCCCAATATTGATTTGCTGCCGCCATCTTCACATTATTTTCATTAATTATCTGTAAGTGCACCCAATTTCTCTCAGACTGGAGAACCGAGTTTAGCCCTGTCACTTGCAATTGAGTCACAGAGTCTGAGTCTGTAGAAGACTCTTATCTCTGAAAAATTAGATGCACCGCAAATATTGCTTATAGCATATCTTGCAAAAGCATGTTTTGGAAAAAAGGACTTCTCACAGGCCCTACGAGGGGGAAAAGTAAGAAAACTGAAGTGCCCCATTGATGCCTGCACTCTCCTGGGATGCAGAGAAGTGCCAGCTAACCCCTCTTTGGCGAAAGAGCTTGGGTTGCCCATATGCAAGTCGACGACCATTGTGTGTGCATATGATTGACAGCTATTTTGTGATTACCTCCTCCATGGCCTTTACCGAAAATGTGAATCTGAACCGTAAACTATCTCCCAATCAATGCCTCATCCAAAGAGGATAGGCAAAGAAAAATGTTTTAGTAGATAATCATATTTTCTATTAACAGTAACAATAATGAAATCTGTGAGAAAATTCTAAGTGGGTTTTTTTCAGTAGCGGCCCAAAATGTGATTGACTTCATTTTGTGAGGGAATTATATGCACAAAAATCAACAATAAAGTAGAAAACAGAAAGCCACAGACAATCTAAAATGATTGTAGCAGCCAGTAACCAATGACAGGTAATTTTCTACAAAATTAGTTTCTGATCTCTTAGTTCTAATCCTCAAAGACTAAAAAATTTCTTGAAAAAAGGAGCTTGAGAGCAAATAATCGTAACTTCGAAACTAAAGATCATGAACTGAATAAATATATTTTTATATGTATGACGTATTACAAATTAGCCACGTCCCTCCCTGCTAGGTATTCTCTCTTCCACAGATACTAATTTTCACATTTTTTTAGCAGGTTCTGTATTGTGGATGTGGTTGTTTCAATTTGTAGGATGCAGCATATGCAAAACATTGTCTACACTGATCGGTAAGATTGTACCGTTAGGGGTTGAAATTTTGGAGCCTACAGTAATCAAAGAGAGCTAATGACCTAATGGATGAGTAGGATTCTAAATATATTTTGACGGTGCTTCCAAGCTGATATGAGGTTGTAGAAGAGTTTGGGAGTTTTTTCTTTTTTTTTTTATTTTTTTTTTTTTATTTATTTACTTCCTGTGACAAGTAGCATTAGCTTAATCTGATGACACGGGAAGTGGATACAATTGAGTGGCAATACCCATAAAGAAAATATAAATGTCCTTAGCTGATAGATGTTCTGCACTGGCTTGTGACGCACAGCTGGTGTGTCTAAGGCGTTGGTTCATTGGCTTGAAGACGAGTGACTCTCAGCATGCCCAAGGTTTGTCAGCTGCGGAGTTGAGCCCATTAGAAATTCCCACTGCATGCACACACCATGCAGCAGACCACAGGAATGAGCTGTGGTGTTGACTGGTTCTAATGGAGCAAGAGCTCCTGCAGTGGGGACTGTCCAGTGGTTATCACCGAACCGCATCTGTAAATTATAATCTTGGTGAGAAGGCTGATTTACACCTGAAAAGATAGCTTGCCGAAGGGAATTTGCTCCCCTTGTGGACTTGTGTTTTATTTGTTTGTTCTTCTCCTGTCTATAACATTAAAATGCAGTGAAAGAAATGCAATAAAAGGAGATTTTTTTTTTGCAAAACCTGGTGGCCTTGCTCTTTCATTACCAGCAGTACGAAGTGTAATAAAATCATCAGAAAATTCTGTCAGATATTTGAAAAATATTTTGTATGATTTTTGAAGGCCACATTAAAAAAAAAGTTCATTAAATAGTAATGAAATGCAGAATACACACAGTATACTGCAAGCTATTTTTTTTTAATTTCCAAATTATTTTTCAACTTCTCTAAGTTTTTAAAAATAGTGACAATTCATCCTACAGAAAGTGTGAACACCAAGTATTTCTCACAGCTCCCTGTGTAACCTTCAGATAGTGAGTATTTCCAGACCAATCCACAGTTAATCATTCTTCCTTACACCTCTGTAGAATAAAATAAAACTCCCTTCTGCCTTTTACAGAATGGAAAACAAAGGAACTGGGACTATTTATCTAATACTACACATCTTTTGCCAATGAGCCATTTTGGAATGTGGGAGAGAAAGCTTCTATTCTCTGGCAGGGTAGCAGACACCTTAAATTAAGTAAAGACATTTTAAAAAAAAAAAAGCATACATGGACATCAGAGAGAAAAGTAACAAAAGCAAAATAGCACGGTCTTTAACTATAGGAATGTGCATACTGTATCATTAAATAAGAAAACTGGCATTGAGCTTTGTCATCAAGGTTAAATCTCATATACAAAGTTAAGTGAATAATCATGAAACATGATAGATGCAATCTCTGTTTTGGTTTGCATTCTCAGCATAAGAAGTCTTTGTTACAACTGAATACATTAGGATCCAAATGAACTTGTATGAATTTGCATGACATTACTGGTGTCAAAGCATGACGTTACTGGCATCAAACAATTCAAGGCCAAGTGCAACCTACTTAGTAAATTATGGGATTATCTTTTCTACATAGCTTTACTATTAGGTAGTTAGATGAGAAGTAAATTGAAAACTAAACTTTTTCATAATCTTGAAAATACAAAATCTCTGTCTGGAAACATATATGTGGTGATCATTAACCAACAAATTAGATATTTCTTAAACTGATGTAAACCAATTCCATTGCAGCTTCATATCACAGTCTTCTGCTCTGCAAAACGTTCTTACAAGTGTTGTAGGAATAAGCATTATTCTGATTTTTTCATTATTCTTTAATTTTGGTCAGACTAAAAATAACTCAGAGGAAGAGCTGTTTGCAATATGTCAACACCTCTTTCAGTCCACCATAGAAACAAGAATTACAATGGTGAAAAAAAAGAAATATATCTCTCAAAAGCTAACACAACTACTATCAGTAAAGTTCTTAAACACCAAAGATTTTTCTTTAAATTAGTTGAATGTCTGCCCTAGTTATTTTTTATAGTAGAACAAGGTTTTTTCTCTCTTAATCCATTATAATAATAACTATCATTACTCATTTCCATTACAGGAAGCACCTATATGGTCAATAAAAGATCAGGCTCTATTATTTTCAGTATAGAGAAGTAACAAGATGAGACTGTTGCTTTCCAGAGAGCTCATATTATGAGTGACAGAAACTAAATCTATACTAATAAATTAAAAAGCACCAAGAAATATTCCCAGGCACTGGAATTCAATTTGTTATGCTGTGAAATTGTCAGAGTGGTCTTTAACATGTTTCTGGACAGGTCCAGGTAACACTCTTCAAAATGATCCTGAAGTATGGATCAGGAGGTAGCATGAACCAGAGACAATTCCCAGTCTACATTTTTAATTTGGCCACCTTTTTATTTTATTTTATTTTATTTTATTCTCTTTTGTTTTGTTTTACTTCTTTTGCAAGCATAAACGGGAATTGCTGAGGGTCAGAGAAAGCCTAGCACATGTTTTGATTGCTAACATGGCCGTAGACAGAGAGGACTCAATACTTGTGTGAAACAGACCAATGGCTGTGGGACTTAGAAGAAATAAATCTAACAAAGTTTGGGCTAAAGAGCTCTTCACAGAGCATGAACACAAATTTCAGAGCACTGAGGATCTATGCACAATCCAGCCTCTGTTCCCCTTGAAAGACCTTCAGAGTGAGATGGTCCAAAAATGCCTCTCTGAAGTCTTTACCCCTCAGTTAACTTGAGACATCCAAGAACACCTTTTCACTTCTTGTAATTGAAATCTGGGACGGTAAAGTATCATTTTTTCTAGCGTTCCAAATGGTTCACTTCCAAATTGCTACCATAATTCTCAGCTTGCCCATGAAGTAGAAAAGTCTCATTATTATCACTCCCTTGCTCTCCTTCTTCTCTGGGCACAGCAGGAACAAGACTCCATGGGCTTTACCAATCTCATATTTTGCAGGGGACTGGGAGTATCTCAGGGAGCCATCCATTCACAGACATCCTCTGGGCTTCTGCCTTCAGTTCCCTTAAGTTCCCAATTAGGAGGATACAATTTTGGTGGTTTCTATTCTTGGAAAATGCTCCTGTTTTACCTAGGCAATCACATCTCTCTCTGTTCCTCTGACCAAGCTCATATTCCAACTTGGAAATGTATTTTTCAAAGGTACTTCTGCAATGGCAGTACAGTAATATAGTTAAATATGGATTCTTCTTTAGTGTTATGAACTATTTCCATTTAAATAGTCCTGTTGAACTCACTTAGACTTCTTCAGGCTCTAAAGCAGGAAATTTTAAAAGTATTTTTCTGAAAAGGAAGTCTTTTCTGAAGTCTTTTCTTTTCCTTCTGAAAAGGAAAATCTAAACACTTGATAGTGAAGTAGGTTACAAAATTTGTTACACTTGATATGTTTTAGGTGGTTTTTTTTATTTTCTCACTTAGATTCGTATGGTCTACCTACTTTGGGATTGCCTGCATCAGAGAGCAAACTTCTTCCCTTTCTATTTTATTGTCTAAGGCAGTAATGGTAGATTTACCACTTGAAAAGTGGGTAATCTCTGTAGATGAGGTATGGACAATAGTACATGTTCTGAAGTTGCTAACATAAAATCCACTTGCATGATTAACATAAAATAATGCATATTTCTTAGCATTAGAGACACAAGAAGAGATTTAACTTATTAAACTGTAATGAGATGAAGTTTCATTCTCATCTGCCATTTCCTAGTTATAACAGTTAATAGAGGGAAAGCCAATTTAATTAAACTTCAAGAAAGGCTAATCCAATAACGCTGTGAAGTGGATTTACCTTGACTACATGTCAGAAACCTTCTCCCATCCTACTCCTCTGAAATGAATCTGATCTTAATGTTTCTACAAATTCTCTCACTGGAGTCGTGCAGGATTAAGTCTGGAGGGTCCTGCTGATTCATCAGTTTTTATGGAGATACACATTTGGCTTCTCAGGGCCATGTGGCTACTGGGACTCTTCTGATGACAAGGAATGGCCCTCGCAGGGTCACAACACAAAAATGGGTGAAATGGCACAATCCTTCCAGCCCAGAAAATTATAGAGACTCTGTAACCTTTATAGGCTCCGAAGTTTTTTTTCTAGGCAGATCTACACAGCTATCCACATTCTTCTTTTGTTCCTCTACATTGCATTGCATCTCTCTGACATCTGTAACTTGTTATACAAATAGGTTTGTTGTATCTGGAAAGAGTTTCTGTACATGTAGAAGATTTTATAAACTGAGAACTTACAGTAAGTATGTGAAATACAAATAATAGGAACAGACAGTTTGCAGTTACTGAATTTTCACTTAGCAAAACTGGCTGTATTTCTTATCATTGTTACATATTTTATGGTGACTTTCTGCAACGTATTTTTTTCTGCCTTTAAGGAACATAAAATGATGATATTAATACAAAGTATCTATTACTTAATATGGTGGAAACACCTAGTAATCTTATGCATGGAGCAGGACTGCTACTTATAAAAATGTGTAATGTAACAGCATTCCTGGCATCCAAAACCTCAAAATTCAAGTGCAAACCACATGGCAATAGGATAACGTGGTGCCCATTCTTCAAGCCACATAACGAACACAACCTGGGCAGGTTCTCCTTGCCGTGCACGTGGTGGCTGCATTTACTACTAGAAACAATCAAGAATTTTCTCATATTATATAGGAGTGTGTAGGTGTGAAGACGTCTAATACCTCCACTAAAACACTTCAATACACATAAATCTATTAACTGGAAAAACAAACAAACAAACAAACAAAACCCCAACCCATCTTTAACAGGTGGGATTATTTCTTAGTAACTAAAGGCAAGAAAGAAACAAACCCAACATCTGTTCCCACACCACTAGTTCATGTATTTAATAAATCAGAAAAATTAAAATTATAAAAAATGGTGCTTCGTGCCCAATAAGCTTGACAACTCCAGGTGAATGCTGTGGCCCTGCATAGAGGGCATGGATTCCAGCCAGCACTAACAAGGTTGAAATCAGTAGTGGTATACCTATTCTGTTTGTATAATTTATCTCAATCTTCTAAAGCTTGGAAACCTTTTTTGAAATCCAGTCATTGCAAACACAACATGGAAATAACCTAGCTGGTTCTTCAGCTGGTACTAAAAAACCATGTGTCCTTTCTCTGACCCATAGTACTCAAATGAGAAGAAATACCTGGCAGGCAGTTTTGGAGGCACTGATACAAGGACAGTGGATAAGCACGGGCAAATAGGTATTTAGGCTTGTATCAGCTGGTATGTCAAACCATGAGCAGAAGGAGAAAAAAAAACTATTAAACCACTGAGAATGTGGGAGAGGAGCAGCAGCAGGTCCCCACTGATGGGGTTACAAAGATAGATAGGATGCTGATATTACCAAAATGAACTGAAAAGAGAAAGAGAGAGGAGAGAAGAGACAGAAGAGAGGAGTAAAATAGATTTGGAGAAAGCGTTGAGTACTGTTTAACCTTATTCCAATTACCATGCTAGTCAGAAAAAGAGGGATTTACCTGAAAATTGAAATTAAAGCTTGGAGGGAAGGAAACAGAAAATGCTTGTTTGCCATTTACAGTTATAAAGGGCAATTTTTTTTTTTTTTTTTTTTTTTAAAGAAAGCTAAGACAGAGATTCAGGTAAGATTAAGGTCTACAAATGGTGGCAGATTATCCAAAGGGTTTCATTCACAGTTAATCAGCTAAATAAACTAGTGTTGGATTAGATGACCTAAACCAACGACTATGAACACATTTTCAAAGTTATATGGCAAGGCTCATTTGCATCCAGCAGTTCCATTTATGATACTAATATTCAAATAGAGCTGCAGACCAGAAACACTTGGATTCTGGAAGGAGAGTTTATCAAACTTATTTAAAATAAGATAAAATAAAATACAGTGTACAAGTCTGATAGGTACAGTATAGCTGAATTTATATGAAAAATTAGCGTAGGATCACATGGCACCATGATTAAAAGTTAAATTTCATGCAAGATGGATGGATTAAGTCCTATGATAGGGGGATTAAATCTGCTTTACTAACACATTGCAAAATGCAATTGTTAATTTTGTGCAAGAAGAACTCATTACACAAGGTCACCCAATAATAGCAATCTTGTTTCACTGCTATTTAATATTCCTAGTCTTGATTTAGATGACAATATAAAGATATTTCTGATTAAGTGAATGGGTAACACAAAAAAACAGTGGGACTGTAAAATATGAAGGACGCTTGGTTGCTGTTATGAGACAATCTAAATTGCCGAGCTTGATGATCACAGTCCAAGGAAACATGATGATAAGGTTTGTGTAAAGAAATACATTGGGAAACAAAGGAAAGTGTATATCCAGCTGGGAGATTATGGCTTGGACCCAAAACACTCTGCAGGAAAAAAGGGTGCAATCATGACTGGAGACAACTTGAAGTGCCGGTAGCTGAGGCACCCAAAGGACTGCTGGAGGAACACCTCATTGTGTGCAGGTCAGACCCCGCTATAAGGACCAGGCTTTAACCCAGGTATTTATCCTCTACCAAGTCAAAGTAGATGGCCACAATGAGTTGAGTGTAGAGTGGGTGTCGTGTAACCTAGAGATTCGATGTCACCGAGGGGTTAACCAGCTAGTTTCCTAATTCCCTCAGCAGTTAACGGAGACAGCAAATCAGCCTCCAGGTTTGTACAAGGAGGACTTTAAACCAACCCTGAGCTTCACTGCTTAAAACCAATAAACCTTGTATAAGTAGTACGTTCCCTCTGTGCAAAAGAAAATGTAACCCGAACTTGTTTGGATTTCTTCATTTGCTGATTAGGGTGTAGGAAATATTTCTGTGATGGTTGTCGGCTTATTCACAACTGCACACCAGATGGGGGACCTTCCAATGGATCTTGATACATAAAAGGGTGTATTTGCAGCTTGAGATGTAAAAAGCAGGTTCCCTAAAGAGCTGTTCAGACTCTCAAAATCCCTATGACAGGGAACAGAGGGAATTGCAACACAAAGATGAAGCAATAGTGGTTTTCTTTCCACTTGTAAAAAGTACATAGAAACTTCATATTGAAATATGCATCCTGCATAGTTCTGATTACAACCTCCTCTGAAATGTTTAAAAGTTACAGTCTTTCAATACATTATCTTTCACATTTTGTGAATAAGCTCCTTTGCAAAAAGTCCTTCTCAAAAGAAAAAAAAAAAGAGGGGTGGAGGAGACGGTGGTTTTCTTTTAAATCACTTATCTTTTACTTCTATTAAAAAGAGATTCTAGATTTCAAATAACCATGTAATGTCCTCTGTTGATAAAAGACTTCTTTCTATCTGGAGGCTTTAATGATGAGCTTAAGGATTCATTTCACAGAAATAAAGCACCTTGTTTCCCTGAAATCTTTTCTTGAACTGACATTCTCTTATTCAATAATGTTTTCTACAGCTGCACTACAATAAGTATTTTTATTAAGCATGGGTAACCCTGAAACATGGTGAGCAGCTTTAGATTACCATAGATTAACGTTTTTTATTTGACTTTTATTTGTGAATTCAAATCATATAGTGTAAAGTTCTTGTTACCTATTTGCTGAATTTATCTTGCGTTGTGCTGAAATGCTTTTTAGCTCATGTGTCCTGATACTCACACATTCTTAAAGATGACAGCAGCCATAAGGTTGAAATACTGAAGGTCATCAAACAAGCGAATGTGAAATGCTCATATCTTCAAGCACTTAGAGCATAGGACGCATCAAACAAGTAATAGAAAACCAACCAGATGCATCTCTCTGAACGAGACTGAAAACAGCACTGAAGCTTACAAACAGAGGAAAATTTGGGCACTGAATGCAGCTAAACTGTTTTTTTTTTTTTCTGAAACTATGCGTTTCAATGGAACAGATTGATTTGTAGAAAGCAGGATGTTGGTTTTGCAATTATTTTTTTCGGGCATATATCGGTTTCAAAAAAAGATCTGTTGGGACTTCCTTTGGGAAGTGGGAGACTGATCTTTCAAACCCCAAGCAAATTACAGCATTACTGTAGATGAATACTTTAACCATGTGTTTGCTGATGTCCTTTTTAATATGTAATTTAGGTACCTGCCTTCTTTAAAACATTAATTTTTTGGTTTACCATTTAATTGTTTTGCTTTGTGTTTCCAAGAACATGTCCTTATGTTGTTAAGTATCTTGGACAACACCGAGATAACTACACGCCTCTGGTACAGACCCATCTGTCGCCATCTCCGTGGGACAGTTGTCATAGGAAGTGTCACCATTCAGACATGAATGTCTTAGGGCTCAAAACTCAGCTATGAGAGCAAGCTTCCGATAATCATTTTCCTAGGGTAAGTTTTGTTTATCAGTACTAAGGCAAGTTATTAATATTACACCTAAACTGCCTCAGTCTGCTCAGTTCTGTTCTGCAGGCAGGAAATTATTTGCATATGAGATCATTACAGGCCTTTGGGATACTGAGTACACACAGATAAAGGACGTCCAAATAGATGTCCTCACTATTGAAACATCAGCCTTGAATGACACCTGTAAAGAAAGGCCGGAGCTGTCAGGGGTATTTAATACATTTGAAAATGGAAACCTTTCACACTCACAGTACCACATCAAATTCCAGTTACTTTAATGAATGCAACAAACTGTGAACATGGTCCACATGGAAATTTTTGAGTCAAGTGCCCTGTGATTGAAGTTCATTTATGATCACTGTGAAAGTCTTCTAGAAGATCCTGCACTGCTACCAATATCTTCAGTCTGGCACCGGTGCCACTAAGTTGGAAAAAGAATAGAAAATATGAATACTATCACAGGCCACTAGTGAAGCAGGTTCTCGGCTGCAGAGGAATTCTAAAGTCTCTGGCAAACTAAATGCCTTCTTATCTTACTGGCAGATCTCTCAAAAATAATTTGTTATTTCTTCATCTCTGTTCAGAAGATAAAGATATAAATTCCTGGTATTCAGAACTTCCTCTGTACCTGAGACCTTCTTCAAAAGGATGAGGCATGTGAAGGTTAGGAAGGATAGTCCAGGACAACTTGTTCCAATGTCCTCAATAACTATTTGACTAACCCCGAACATGGCTAACTGTGAGACTAGAGAGGATGTCAAAGTGTTAACAGTGCCCATATCTTAAAAGCACTTTGGTCCAGAGAAAATTTATTCCAAACATGAAAAAAGAAACTCTGGTCATTTTTTCAGGTAAATAAGGACTTCTGAGGTTTTATTAAAGGCATTTCTGTATTGTTGGAAAAGCACCAATACTTGTCTCCTCACTGAAACACCTTGACTGCTTCCCAATGCATTTGTAAAGATTTCTATGGTAAACTACTCATTTACTATTTTCTGTAAGCATCTTTCACAAAGAGAAGTGCTCTCAAGAAAACCACTACTTGATGAAGATAATAAAGTGTAGCCAAATAAATGATTACACCCATAAAACTGGTCATGATCTCATTACCAGCTATAGGACAGAAACTGGAAGCCAGAGAGAAAGAGAGCCTTAACTTTGAAATACACTTGAAACACAGAGAAGGATTTATGCTGTGAGACACATTTCTAATTATTGGAGTGTTTATCCTGATAGCATATGGGATGTAATTCTTTGACCATTATGGGTCAGGTATCAAGATATTGCCAAATACCAAACACTTATCTTCCATGCAGCCTTGGCTGAAAGTCCTCGTCTCCAAGAGACAGAGAGGAAGTTTTCCCACACTTTTTTAATGACAGCCTAAAGGAAGATTAGGGATTTGTTGTAGCAGAACTTTAGTTCCCGTGAGGAAGCGAGGCAATGGTTTAAAATAGAAATATTTTGCCCTCAACTAAAATATTTCAGGTTTGAACCTCTTTTTCTACAAAGTGCTTGATGACTGCAAAAACTCCAGGAAATTGAAAACCCAGTTCTCCTTTAAAAAAAGCAGGAAAACATTTGACCATCTAATTCTACCTGGTACAGCTATTCATAATGTTTATGGTAAGCAATGGCTAGTGTAAATGGAGAAATTATTACAAAGGTCATTCTGTATTTGAATGCTAAATTAAGACACGTTATGTAGAAATAATAGCATAGTAAGCTAGAGGTGAGTAAAAGTATGGGTCCATTCCTACCAAATACAAGTCATAAAAAGCGCAGTGACACAGAACCTGCTCTCTGCCAGACCTGTAAATGAAAACATGACAAAAAAGCAGAGGCCTCGTGCCATGAGCGATGTTTCTTCAAGTCCTGCATAGCAATTCTGCTCTTAATCAACCAGATTTGGTCAAACTACAGGTTTAGTCCCTGTTTGCTCCTGGTACTTTGTATGCCTATGTAGAGAGCTTCCAAGAGAACCACAAGCATTAGTAAAATAAAACACGTTAGCAGTCTGTCCCCTCAGTGGTGCAATCTGACTGATTCATCCCTGAAACTCAAGTATGGATTATTTCAAATAAAACTGACAGCATCAGCCATCTGTGAACAATCCAGCTACGTCTAACTCCTCTGACCTTTTCTCGCGGTACCAACTGCCTTGGCAACTCCAGTCAAACCTCAGCAGAGCCTTTACTCGGCTCCCGCACGTGCTCTAAATCAATCAAATACTGTAAGGGCAACACCAGCCTGCTTGTTTCCTTCTCTGATGCGCTCTAGTTTCTTCTTTGGGTGCTTCATCCATCATTAATGCATATATTGCAGAGGTGATTGCGTAGCTCTGAAGGTTATTAATGGGCGACCAAACTTTTTAGGTCAGACGACAGATTTTCAGAGCGGATTAGTGATTGTGACAGTTCAGCTACAGAAAACGAAAAGAGCTGTTCTCCAAATCAAAAATATTCCCTGGGTTTTTGCAGTGTAGAGTCTTCCCAGGGGTCTTAAAGTAGGTAAGGGAAGGCTGGCAGGAAGAAGCTGTGTTTTCTTGTAGAACAACTAATAAGTTTGGGAATAACAGACAGGTCTTAAGGAGCACGTCTTCAGGGGCAGGTTTCCACTAGTCATTTTGTAAAACACAAGTGTAAAACACAAGTTGTTTATACCTTCCTATATTCTCTTTTCATACAGCCTTCTCCAGCATAGTGCATGGTTTGATTACAGACTCAGAGATATAATTATGAAATAGAAAGAATAAATGTATTAGGGTCACTTATATAAAACTAGATGTCGCTAATCGACAATTGTTTTTTTCCCAAATGACGGTATCAAATTTAAAGAGGAGCCTCTCATTCATTTGCCCACAGAAATGTAATGTTTTTATTTATACAACAATGGACTTGAACAATGTGCTTGTAGAGCAGGAGTGGTGTGCACTCCTGGAGAAAACTAGAGAAAATCTGGATTAATCTCATTTGTAAAATATTTCTTTGAAAAAAATTGTCTAGATATAATGTTAATATTTTTGCTAAAAGCTGAGGTAATTCTTGTTACTGCATGTAATTGATTTTTAGATTTCATTTTGAGAAATACTTTTATAAATATTATAAAAATTCAGCTTCTGTTTGATGCATGAGTGCATGCACTTTCACACACATTATATATAATGTATGTGCGTAAATCTACATTCTCATGGACATAAATAAGAAAACATGTCCTATAATTCTGTGTCTGTGTGCTTATGTGTGTGTATTAGCCATTGTGAAAATATTCCTCTGAAATACAAGTTTATCTGGACAAGAAATACGCAAATTTACCCATTACCCAGTGAATCTGGAGGCGACCACTCAGGTGTTTCCACTTCCTCTGGGCAGATCCAGATGTGCTCTGGTTTACAAATTTGCCCTTTCATTCTCTATTCACTTGACTTCTTTACAAACATTGGAGAAATTCGGATAGGATAACAAGGAACACATGCACATAAAGGAAAAATGTCAAAAATGTTATATAATTAGGTGGTTTTGTGTGGAGATTTATGATGAACAGTAAAGATTGGGATAATGAATCCTTCCTCTACACATGTATAAATAGAGAACAAAGAAAAACAGACATAGACATTCCAGGGTTTCTCCAACAGTGTGGAAATTTTTTCCAGAATAGGTTATTTCCAACTTCCCCCCCCCCGCTCCATATGGTTTACAATTTGAAAAAAATAAAAAACCAAAAAACTGTTTAGTTTAATTTCAGTAAGACTCTCCCTATCCTAATTAAAGCCATTATTCAAAGCCTGAACCAAGTAAGAAACCATTACTTGTTTCAATGGTGCTTCTCTGGTGCTCATCACCATACATCTCAGTCTAACACACATTAATGAATCTATCTTCCTAACGCCCTTATGAGATAGTAACTGTACAAAAGAAAAAGCAATACATAAATAAAGCCCCTTCATTCTTAAGAGCGTCTTTTGATGCTCTTTTGAACAGGTCTTTACTCATTTAGTGTTAACCGTATAAATCACAAGCAACCACCTGTTTCCTAAAAAGCAGTGACTCTTATAATGACACATGGTCATTAAATATCCACTGAAGGCCTTTGATTTATTCATCCACATTAGCCCTCTAAAATACAGAGGTGCTACTATTCCTACTTTATGAAGTTTTAAGTAGTTGGTTCAAGGTGACCCAGGAAACCACTATGCCACCCTTACCAAAGACGGCTTAACGGATCCCTTAAAAGAGGGAATATGGAGTAGTTTTGAGGAGATGGTGCATGAAATCATAACTGAAGCATTATTTCTGATAATGGTACTGACCTTTTGTAAGTACTGTGATAAAACTGAACAGGATCTGGAAAGTATCTACGAGAATCACAAGTCACCTTGAGAATACCTCTTCTAGATGCCCCTTACATATATTCTAATGCATGTCCCCATTCAGCACAAGTTGCCCCCAAAAGAGGATACAGTGAAGAGTATGACAAGTATGGAAATGCGCTGATTTAGTATTATGACTATGCAGCCTTCATGTGAACTATTCCTCTGGATCCCCTAAAGCTGCTCATCTTGCTATGTTATTTCTGCTTGGAGACAACCTGCTGAAAAAAATTGCTTTGAACAGTATATAGCAAATAAAAGCCCAGAAAGGCAGACTGTGCTCAATGAGATAGTTCGGGACCTATGATATTGCGCTCCTTTTTTTTTATGACAAACATGAGAGGTCTAACGTGGGATTTTTTGTTGTTTTGTTTTGTTTTGTTCTGTTGGGGTTCATTTCGTTCCCCCTTCCCTCCTAAATATATCTTACTCCTGTTAGTTCCTACCCCTTCCTTACAAAGAAGGAGAAATCTTTCCTTGAGCTTGTCCTATAAGCTTTATAAACCCAAGAGCACAGAAAGAGCAAGGAGACAAAGGCAATTTTGTGGTTGCACAAGGTACACTCTTTATAGTACCTCATTCTTGCTGCTATAAAAGGGTTGTTGGGCTTTTTTTTTTTAGCATTGTCACTATAAAGTGTTATTTGAATGGTTTAATGCAGCAGGCATTTTAAGTCACTCCAAGCAGAATTTCTTATACATCTTATTCAATCAACACCACACTTATTTTTCTCAAAATCTACTGTACTCTACTGAAGCGAAACTTTTCTTAGAATGATTTTTGGAAATAACTAAAGGTAACTTTTTCTTCTCCCTCAGAGAACAGTGTGCCTGATTCAGACACCCACTTTCCCTAAAATAGCTAAAATATCCTCAATTAGAGCAGAAACCACAACTTAATATTCTCTCTTCCTCTTCTCTCTAGCATCTTTACTGTGGTAGGGCTGTGCAGGTTTTCTCTGCTTTGGACGATATACAGAATACATACAACAGAAAAGGCAGAGCCATATCTAACATAAAATACCTGGAAGAATCAGTGTTACCTTCTCAGATAAAAGGTTATTATTTCAATATCTGGCTCTGTGCAAGGGGGTACGAAACCTTGTTCCAGATATACTGTGTGAGAAGGACATGGACTGTTGGAGAGGCTCCGATACTTCCTAATGTATAAGTTCACATAAAATCTTTTAAAATACAGCTAATTTCCAAGTTAATGAATATTTGATTTGACCAACATATAATTATATTTGTAATTCATGGAAAGCTCTGAAGAATTTGGTTTGGGGACAACTTCATTTCTTAAATTTGTGGGGTTTTTTAATTGGTAACAAAATCCACATTATGTTTACATCCTGGGTGATAAATAGTTTACAAAGTGGACTTACAAACTTCCTCAGCAGCTTGTCTCTAATGCTTTGGTAATCTAACATGCACAGATCGACAAAGTACTGCATTTCCAATAGCATTATGAAAAATTAGATTGAACTGCATATTTAAGGGGGCAATTTTAAATAAATGGTGAGTCAAAAGTAGCTTTGAGGTGCTGCACATTCCTCCCTGTTCATTGCTCTCCTGCCAGTTTTCCATGTATTGCCCAAGACAGTCACAGAACAGGACCTGAATCTACAACACTCACCGCATTTTTATTTTAAAGCAAGAAAGAAGCCCTGTTGTGTCAGCAGGGCTCCCTGTGCGCTAACCATTCAGAGTTGGTGTGGTTTGTACACATGCTTGTGATTATTTACCGGATTGTAGCTAGGCAAGGGAAAGAATAAATTTAACTTAATTAAAAAGTTTAGTCAGATGCATGAAATACACTTGCTAAACTCATTGTTAGATTTATATTTCCTTTGTTCATTTAGGAGGGAAACATCCCAAGAACTACTATATCATTAAATAGTAGAAATACAAAACCAAACTGACAGCATCTGTTTAAAGGAACCTGGTTTGGAATTTAAGATTTTATGCCAGAACTCAACTTTTCCTCTGTAGAACAAAATGGGTAACACTTTCAGTGTCATATTTTACCTGCATGACCTTCTAATTCACATAAAGCTAATCCCCTTTCTGAGCTCTCCAAGTTATTTTTTTTTTTTATTTGCACATGAAAGCAGGCTATGATTTCTTTAATGAGGCCTGAGAACTTTTGTTATTCTGAAAGGGAAAATATTAGAAAGAGCTTGGACATCAGAACATGACATATAGCTGCTGTGTGGGAAATCTGCCGTGTAGTTTTATCCTTGAAATTATTCTCTCTGTGCTCTCAAGGAGCTACAAATTCATAGTCTGACAGTCTAATATCAGCCATGATAGCCTTCATTCTGCCACACTCTCTTGGACAGGGTAATTAACGTAAGCATATGAGAAACCATAATTGACATTCTGATCAATAAAGGTCTGCTTGGCAAACTTGCAAACGACATTGAATTGGGTTCCCAGGAGCTATTCAAATCAGCAGAGGGGCACATCACGTGAATGCCTTTAGCCGCTCTGCTACGTGATGCGTAAGGTGTGGAACACTAGGTCATTAAGACTCAAACATTTTTATCATCTCCTTCTCGCAGCACTAGCTGCAGTGGGTTTCTGCCTGAAGAAAACAGCTCACACAAGTTCTTTTATCAAAATAATACAGAGACATATATTAGTATAATGAACTGGGGTTTGCTTGGCATTTAACATTGGGTTACAAGAGCCAAATTATAAAGCCAAATCATTAAAAGGAGGAAACACTCTGCTATTCTATCTGATGAGATAACATTTTATCCCTTGGGACAGTGAATTCCCAAATACTACATACACTATATCCCACAGAGCACCTATTTCTCTGACCACAAGAACTTAAAATAAAGGCACAGATACACATTCTTAAGATCTAAGGGAGATGCATAACTCTCTCATGCATATTTTTCATCAAAGAGTATTAATTTAGTTTTAAAAGGGACCACCTATTGTTTATATTGCTAACAAAAAAGGATTTGGGGAAGGGTGGGATTAAAAGATGAAAGAAAAATGTTTAGCAGTGTATATGCAAACGTGAGTAAACACTGGTATAACAGCATTCACTGACAGAATCCTCTGATTTTTCCTGGTAAATGGAAAGGCAACCAACAGTTTTCAAATCCTGGTCATCGTTAACCTGGCACATATCCAGAACAACTCCAGTGGTTTTAATGAAGTTATGCTGAAAAAATTTCAAAAGATTCTGTGTTATGCAACTTTCTTGGGCTTATGACTTTGGCAAAACACCTAAGTGTGTGATTAGACCTTCCTTGATAAGTGTGCTGGTTTTGGCTGGGGTAGAGTTAATTTTCTTCATAGTAGCTAGCATGGGACTATATTTTGGATTTGTGCTGAAAACAGTGTTGATAACACGGGGATGTTTTTGTTCCTGCTGAGCAGGGCTTACCCAGAGCCAAGGGCTTTTCTGCTTCTCCCCCCACCCCACCAGCG
>JANXJC010000026.1:21761885-21775607 GCA_027564655.1 Leptodon cayanensis | reverse complement strand
GAGCCCTGCTGTCCTGGGGATGGCTGAACTCCTGCCTGCCCGTGGGGAGTGGGGAACGGATTCCTGGGTTTGCTTTGTTTGCGTGCGCAGCTTTTGCTTTACCTGTTAAACTGTCTGTATCTCAACCCATGAGTTTTCTCATTTTTATTCTTCTGATTCTCTCCCCCATCCCACCGCAGGGGAGTGAGCGAGCGGCTGCGTGGGGGTTAGCTGCCGGTTGGGGTTAAACCACGACAGTAAATGTACCTAAATGTTTGTTGAATCAAGACCCTGACTGATTTGCTCAAGATCACACTGTGAATAAATACTCAGCAGGGAACCCAGACAGAACAATAAGTTAATTGCACCTGAAACAAATGAATAATGCTATATATATTCTTCTCTGCTGTGGAACCTGCACCTTAAATCAATCAGCTGTGTATAACCAAGAATAGAGAGAGATCTCTTTTCAACAGCACATGGTGACACAGCAGCTGCATGATTTCCTGGATAGAGATTTTGTTCTCTTAGTCTGTAATTCTGACGCTTAACAATGTACAGGATTACCTTTTTTTTTTTTTATGGATTTGTGTGTGTATTCCGGGAAGAAGTGGATTTTTTTCAGGACATAAAGGGAAACTCAGTAAATATATCACGTAATAAATGTCAAATCCCAGGCTGCTTTTTAGCAGCAGGACAGGCTGAGGGACTAAGTGCGATGAGAGCTGTGCACAGCAGAGCGTTGTTCGTGACTTCCACAGGTTACAGTCTCAGCAGCTCTCTCTGCTGAGATTCCTTCGCCTGTCCTTACTGTTTGCTTTCCATACAACCTCAACCCTCGTCTGGTGCCAAACATGAAAATGCTCAAGGAAGCAATTGTTTTGGGGATGGCGAAAACACAGAGGATGCAAATAATAAGCAAACAGATGGAAAAGACACAGAAGGGGATTTGATTAAAGGTACAAGCTTGTTTTGAAGCAGTCTGGGGAGGTATGGGAACAGGGCAAAATAGATCCACAGCTGAAGAAGGACCAGGGGATCCTTCCAAGTGAGGCACTGGGGACAGTACAGGCAAAAAGGGTTAAAGAGTTGGTTGCAGAAAGGCAAATGAAGAAAATACACAGAGCAGAAAAAAGGAAAGCAGAGCTACTTACTAGGCATAAATCAATGTCTCAAAAGGTCTGCTGGCCTTCCTGGGATGGAGAAATCTAGAGTTTCCTTCCTCTCAGTTTATAACTCTGAAATAGCTGGTGTCTCAACCTTTACAGGGCCGCTAAATCCCACTCCCCGAGTCTGCTGCCTGAGCTCTTAAATTCCAATAAATCAAGAAAATTGACATTTCTAAAAATAGCTCTTTTACCTATCCTGAGATAATTACTGCCCAGGAGAATTAGAAGCATTAAGCATACATGAAGCCTCCTGAAACCCCTGGGGTATGATTCATCTCCCCATAACCACACCTCTCGCCTGTCTCATCCCAGCTAATCATCAAACATCTCCCAGTTTCTCCGCCTCCCTATTCTTCACCCTTCTTCCCCTCCCTGTAAAAGATACCCTTGAAACTGAAAGCTGATACAAAGAAATGGGAACAATAGCTTAAAAATTCCCCTTGTTCTGTTTCTGGTGGAAGAGTTTCTGGGTCTTGCAGAGCGAGAGAAAGAAAATCCCCAAATGCTACTCTGGCTCCTTGTTATCAGTCTCACAGCGCTGAAACAATTTAGGCACGGCTGGAAGTAAATACGGAAAATGGTAACAAATGAAGGACTGAAAAATGGTAATGTAACAGATGGAGGAAACTAGATGGAGTTTCATTTTGCAGAGGAATGAGTGCTGACTCCAGTGGGAAGCTGCGGGAATAAACACTTTCTAAACCAATCTGGTCTGTAGAGGGCCTGAGTTTCTTCTGAAATTGAAGACTTCCTAGGAAGTAGATGGTATTTCTAGTTCTCTTACCTGAGAGCAGCCTATAGCCTTGGTGTTTCAGTACAGAGGACAACTTGTAAAATATGGGGGCTGGTCTTTAAGGGCAGTCCCTCTATATGCCGGCACAGTATAGCTAGAGCATCTTATACCACGAGGGCACATATGGCTGAAAACAAAACGAATTGCAGTGATTTTTGTGACTACCAGTTCCACTTACAAAGTTAACGAATAGAAAGACATGATATGACTTTTGACTACTGGCTGGGAACGTAACTGGTCAGCAGCATCAGCAATCAGTTAACATGTATTTCTCCAAATTCTTTCAAGGAGTTGTTCAATTGTTTATTTATGAAGCAGACTGTAATGCTACCTGCCATAAAATAAAACTGCCACTGGGAGCATAACCTAATTCTGAAAGGATAAGAGGAGAAAAAAGTGCATTTACACCATGTAGGATAAAGATTTAAGTACAGCCAGCTTTATCTTCAAGACAGCAGTGAATCTCCATGACACATGTCCTCAACTAGAAATCCACAGTTGTCTGTTATGGTGAGTTGGTATTTGTCTCTGAACTAGCTGCCAGTGGCCATGGCTGGAGCCAAGATACTGCATTAGACAAACCGTTCATCTGATCCACAAGGATAATAGTTTTCCTAAGAAAACTGAGTTTTGTACATATTCATCTATTCAGCTGGCTGCAAAAACTTAAGAACTTATTATTACTGTAGTATTAAAAGATATCTAATTAATTCCATCCATTCTCTTTAATATCACATATAATAATTACTTTAGTGTTGCATAAAAAAATTGTTACATTTCTGAATGTTAATTCAAGAACTAACTTTTCTCTTCCCTGCCTCATTCTTATCCTCACCCACATGTTTATGAAGAAGTATTGGCAAAGTGTTTTTCTAAGTTGTTAATTAGACCACTGTGTACAGAATATTATTCCTTCATTACAGGAAATTGCATTTGCGTTCTCTTCCAGCAGAGACAGAAGAGTGACTTCAACGCACACTTTCCTCTCTCATTTGCTCTTGGAATAGTTTTAAAAACCCACAGGATCCAGGAAGCAGTAACATTGATAATGCAATGACTTCTTTGCAGTTGGACCTGAATAATCAAAAAGCTATTACTGAACTCAAGCTGAGACTTAGCCAAATCTGTTCAATAGCCACATGTCGGATGATTAACTTTATATTACCAGTTTAGATGTTCTGACTTTCAACCAGAACGGTTGAATAATGCCACTTCATTAAATTAGGAAGAAGACAGTCCATTCCTACCTCTGGATCCCCTTGCAAGCCTTTGTGAATAAGGCTGGGAGTAAGATGACAGCTCTGAGATACTGACATTTAAACTAACTTCAGTATCTGAAGCCAAAGTGTCTAGTGCAAGTGAGGCTCCCTTTACCGACAATGGAAAAGACAGTAAACAAATTCCCCATCTATGAAACCATACATGAGGAAAGGTCTTCAGTATGGAGTGATTCTCTTCACAGGTCTTGTCTTTTTCTTTTTCTTTTTTTTTTCTGTTTACTATTTCCTACGCAGCTGGCATTATATAAAATTTTAATACACGTTGGTGGTAAAATGTGAACGCTAGATACTGAAGGTATAGAAACTACTGTAGATGCCTGTAAATGGTATTTGAATATCAGTGTTGACTCTCTTAGCTATATTCTTGCTCTTATTTTGGTGCTTTTTTTCTGAAGATACCAGCTTATAGAATCAAGGGAGTTCTGCATCTGTACACACATTTAAAACTAGTTAATAGATAAGGTCCCATTAAATAATATTCCTCAATATGTGGCCCAGTCTGAGTTTGTGAGGCTGTGCCAGAGATGATGTGCCCTACAAGAACATCCTCTCCATGTCCATTTATGTCAACATTTCCTTTCACGTGACTTTTTTTTCCCCACCAGAAAGCTGAGATGATGTGGTGCAACACTTGGAAAACTACTTGAAGGTTCATAAACTAGAATACAAAAATAAAATAGATCAGAATAACATAGAATTTTGAAGGGCTGAGTTCCATCAAGTATGTTCTTGTATTTTATGGCATTGGTGCATGATACTCAGACTGGAATAACTTGCATGCTGCCACTGCTTAGTTAGAGTCATGAATTTCATGGTGAGGAGGATGTCTGAAACATGTGGATAGACAGATATAAATTCAGGTGTGCTTATATATATATTCCTTTTCCCTTCTGGAAAAATAAGTACAGGCATTACTGCACCTAGCTATTTTGATTCAATGCAGAAGTTATCTTAGAAGGCTTTTCAGTGAGGTTGAACTTTATTGTGGAGTCTTCTACTTGGAAGACCCCATTTGAGACAGTAGAAAAATCCAGGCAGTTGTAGAAAAAAACTCGACCAACTAAATGTTATGAAAACACATAAGCAATGGCAAGAACTGAGACAAATTCTTAAAATGGTGGTAGGGAGAATGAAATCAGTAATTACTTTAGAGATCACCCATGGAAGTATAAATTTCAGTGTGAGAAGTGGCTTTTATTATCAATGTGTTGGACAACTTCTGCATTAAAACTGAATGTAAAGAGTGTAACACAAGTAATTCCCCTGTGATAGAGATCTTTTTTTAAAAAGGAACTGAATTCTATTTCTTGGGAAGCAGAGAGACAGAAGGGGTATCTTTTCAATAATGTCAGGTGGGTTTCCTGTCCTGAATCCCCAAGATGCTTCAGCATCTGGGAAGGATTTTATAAGCTTCCGCAATGACTTGTGTGGGTGTTGGATTGGCCCAACAGACAGGAATGTGCATGGGGTAATGGCATTGGGCAAAAGAGTCCAGAGGTTTCTAATGATTCTCTTAAGAACCTGGGGATAGTTATATTAATTTAACAAAGGGAGGGACAAAGTGTATTTTACGCATTGTAAAATGACTCTCCAAGCCTCAGCATGTGTTTTTGTAAGTTCACATACAAATCAAGTAGTAACTTGAAGCTGTGCTCTCTGCCCTAAAATGTCTCTTCCTTTACACTTTTACGTTCAAACATTTTATTAGAGATTAAGCAAGTTACCATTTGGAAAAGAGAAAATCAGTACAGGATCAGGAGCAGTTAATAATATATAAACAGAGTTACCTTGAGTAACCAGAAACAGCACCTCAGTCCTAGTTCAGGGAACCCTCTGTACGCCTTATACATTCAAATGTTAAGTCTACCTCAGCAAGAGGAAAAAAAAAATAGTACTGTATTAGTCTGTACAAAATGCCAACTGCAGCTGAAGCGAGCCTAGAGATTTTAAGAGAAAAGCAATGTTATGAATTGATAAATTTCAGAGCTACCTCTTCTTTTAGACACGTTAGCTGTGTACAAAGATTAGAGTTTTAGGAAGGATTTTACAAAGCCCAGGGAGTCAAACAGTTGTTCAGATACATTCGCTGCTTTTGAAAATCTCAGCCATGACTGTTTCCTTTTCTGCAGGGTTGTGTGCTATGCTCTGTTTACATTCTGAAATCACTCGTGGAAAAACATTGTTTATTTTGGGCCAGAGTTAAGGCTGTAGTAGTGTGATGAAATATGCATTTCCATCTGTTTGATCAGAATAATCCTCTTACATCTATAATGTATTCAGCATAAGCATTATGATATCTTTAGCCATTAATTCCCCTGACATTAAGTGTTTGGGATTTAAATATGAGGCAGCAAATTAGTGCATGGTTGCACTTAGCAACTACACTTAGTTTTCAGCAATTTTTTTTAATTTTTTTTTTATCTTGTAATTTCCCAGGTTTTGTTTCTTTCCTTAAATAAAAGAATGATGAACCAATTTATTGAATCAAAAACCTGACAAAACAATGATGATAAAGCATAATTTATTTCCTTTACTAATTTTGAGGTCACCCCTGGAGGAGTCTGGAGGTTAAAAGGCACTGCCTGCAAGAATAAAACCAGTGTGCTTTTCAGAAAGTTTGCGCCAACAGGACTACAATACCAAGAAACAATTTATCTCCCCAGTAGCTCGCCTTTCACTGTTGAAAGTTTTCATCAATAGCAGAAACTGTTTTCCATTGCTACCTTTATAAAACTTTGGTGCAGATATGTGAAAGTACCTTCCTATCTCACGTCTCCAAAGCACTCTGGATGATACCTTTGCTCTCTCACTCTAAGAGCCACCTTCCTTCTTAGAAGAGGAACTAACTGCTCATTTAATTTTTTAATATTTGTTTTAGTGCTGCTGTCATAAAACAGGCTGTCAGTACTTTCCTGATTTATTGACTCATTCTTCACTCTTTTTCCATTTCTTCACTGCATTACAGTCAAATTCTACACATCTTTGAACTCACAACTTTGAACTTGCATGAGCAGCTCTGCCATAATTTCCTCCTCAGTCTCCATTTTCTTCTATTTCTCCTGTCTCTTTTCTTGATTCTCCTGCTGTCCTGATTTTTTTTTTTTTCCTGTTGGTATCCTTCATCTCACATAATGTTTAACACCTTCCAATGAAAAATCTGTCCTCTCACAGGACAAAATCTTCTGCAACTTATTCTTTTGTTACCAAAAAAATAGGACAGGAATGAATTATCAAAGTTCAACTGTACTACAGTACTGACTCTAACTTCCACATGTTCACAGAAAAGTTCTGAGGTTTGTTTCTGAAAAAAACCTAGCTATTACTCAAAGGTCTTTTCCCCAGAAACAATCTGCATTTGTAATTCAGTCTCTGCATTCAAGGACATAAGAGAGTCACGTAACAGATTTCAAGAAATCGCATAATTATGTCATTCTCGCATTAATTTTAGTCATTAGGGGGCTTCTCAGAGAGTTCTCCCATTTTGGATCATGTTCTTAGCATGGTCCTGACAAAAATAAGCAGCAGCTATATAATTCGTAGATAGGTAGGAGGGTTTTTTTATTTTTTTGCCACGGTGTAAATGAAGCCTTTCGAGATTTTAACAACCCATCTGCTCCTTGCCAGAGGAGATGAGACTGCAGCGAGGCTGGCCCCAGAAACAAGTTGCAATTCCCTTTTTAGTCTACCTGAAGCATTGATAGCATCATCAATAATGTCAGCACGGTAATGGGCTTTGTTAGTTAACTTGTGGTTCTCTGCAAGCTGACTGGGTATGCACAGGGAAACATCTTAGCATTGCCAATAAAGAACAGCTATTAAAAAAAAAACTTTGTTGACGGTATTAGTATTTTAAACGAAGGAAGATAAACCTTATCAGAACAAAATGCTCATATCCTGTCCTGCCTCTGGAAGATAATCCTGTCTTAAACAATTACTTTAATGTACCTCCCAAGATTTCCACTGCAGTCTTCTATGGATTTAGTTAAAGGTCATATGTGGTAGGTGACCAATTTTTACTGGTCTCTTGGGTAGTGGCTTAAGACAGGATTCACTCTGTCACACCAGGTAGGTCAGACTTTCAGGGTCGAAGATAATTGCTAGTCTCCTTTGAAAGAGGGGAACTACCAAGGAATAAAAGGTAGGTTTGTGAACATAGCTAAGAGACAACATATTAATTGTCCATTATTCAAGCTAAAGCGCATTGCTTGCTCATTAAGTCCACACTGAACAAACAAAATGGATGTACATATGAAGGGTCAGAAATTTTACAACCCTCCCTCTCAAATAGTATGTCACAATATTTTATTTGCTTAGTCTACAAAAGCAACTCGATAATCTAAATGCAACTCCCCTTTAAAAACACCACTTTACAAAATCCTACTTACTCCTGTGATAGGAAAATAAAATAGTCTAGTTAAATATGATTATTAAGATACTAGACCAAATATTATCTATTATTATTGTGTCAATCTTCTTGGCAAAAACTAGACAAGTATATATTTTGCCTAGGCAGGTACATTTTCATAATCATTTCTGCAGCACGAATCTTTATATAAAGGCTAAATATTAGGTGTTACTTATATGCTTCTGAGAAGTTAAAAGACTTTTTGCCTCTCATTTGCTACTTCTATTCCTTTCTGTTCTTCTCTTTGTATGCTATTGGTAAGAAGTGAAATACTATGAAAAAATATTTTGATAAAATGTGTCTGCTCAGTTAGAACTCTCTTAGTAATATATGTATGGGGACATGCCTTCCCAAAATCAGCTACAATTAATTTACCACTCTATTTGCAAGGGATATTGGGAAATTAGATTCGATTTGTTTTGTTCACTGTGCTCAGTATATACACAACTTATAATTTCTGTCATCCCAACTGTCCTTACACTTTTAGACTGAAATGAAGATTTATTTTTTTTTCACTGTTGTGATAACAGAGCTGCTTTTAAGGGATACAATAAGATTTTACTATACTTCCATTTATTTATAGCATCTATCAAGTCTCTTTAAATAGATCCTCTCCTCTGTGTCAAGCATGATTCCAGAAGACTACACAAGCATCCGTATTTTTCTATTGCTCCTCTGTAGGTTTGTAGGTTAAACTAAGAACTAACAATTAATATTTTATTCTACTTGTAAATAATATGCTATCAAACCAATAAAGAGTTGCACATGAAAGAAATACTGCTAAGATGTGTAGTAATACCTTCTTCACCATCAAACAATTCTATTTTGAACCATTAGCAACTTAATTAGGAAAAATTCTCAGCACAAAGTAATTTGTTGATATACTTCAATATCAAAGGTTTGGGGATGATTACAAAATCTTGATGAATAGAAGATATGCTCGTGGATCTGAAATTCAAATTTGCATTAAGGTTTCATTATGAATCACTGGCTAAAAGACACACGGTTTGAATCTCTGTCCACCTTTACCAATTTTTTTTTTTGCAGTGTAACGATATTCAGTATGGTTAGCTTTCTTTTTTTTTCTCATGAAATAAGGGAAACATTTAGCTCTTAAAATATCTCCTCATAGTGTTTGACTGAGATTACAAAGTTCTGAGGTTTTTACTTAAAAATAAAAAAAATAATGCTATGAATCAGATGACCAACGGCAGCTAGTAGTAATATTCCTATAAAAAGATAAGAAGGACAAAAGCAGATCAATGATTTTCTTGGCATATTTCTTGCCTGCTGCAATTTGCGAGTTTCTGCAACAGAGTTTGCCCTTGGATCATCATATTTAATAGTCACTGCTGGACTTATCTTGCATGAATTTTCTAATTCGTCTGGAACCTATTTATGTTGCTGGTTTCCCCAATATCCTGTTGCACAATTTAATTGTGCAGCATCTGAGAAATAACTTCATTTGGTTTGAAACCTTCTTGAATTTTAATCATATCTTTATTAAAGTAGTGAATATGAATTCCTTAGCACCTTTCAATACATCTCATGGTATTGTATCTTTTCTTCCTCCAATACTGCTAAAACAGACACACAGAGGGCAGACAGAAACCCAGAGAACCCTCATCAGTGCCCTGAACTATTCATGGAATCCTCAGGAGGTTTTCTAAGATCTGGTAGCTCTCACATTTGAGATATGATACTGAAATTGGTGTGAATAGTGTAAAAAGCTCGTGAAACCTGGATATATTGGAAAATTACATGGAGAGAAAAAGCTGGTCTGAAAGAAATAATGTTTCCAGATTTCCTCAATCTTGAAATTACTTAACAAATCAAAAGTGACTAATGTTATTCATCGACGACAGAACAAAGACTCTCAAAGAAAAGCATCAGAACATCTCATCAGCTGACTGGTGTGTCGAGTCACAACAAGCTGCATCTCCGAACTAATAATTTCTTCTCGCTTGTATAAAGAAAGCTAAGAGTGGGTTATTTTTGCTAATGAACAAGCTTCAGCCTCACAGACATTTTTCATTCAACTGCAGAAGTTTTGCCTTCCAAGCTTGGCGTCTACTTCAATTGCACTTTTTCCCAGCAGAAGGTGAGGAACAGGGAGAGAAAGGAAAACACCCTTTCCCCTGCCCTTAAATAATTTTAATAGGAAAATTATGTTACTTCTGTGAAAGATGGAAACATTTTCTGTGAGCACATTGGCAATTATCTAAAATTAATTTTTCATTGAAAAGGTGAAATAAATCAGCATATCATGGACGCAGGCATAACAATCCAGACTGTCATGGACTGACTAAAGAAAACACTAAAATCCTTCTATCACACCGATCCAGCTGGGAAAAAAGGAGTATCATGGATCTAGCATGCAGATTCACTAGACTTTAACTGGATATTAGAGTTCAGCAGAAGGCGATAACTGTATTAAGAAATCATGAGGAAACGCCTACAACATCTACGTAAGTTACCATTAACGAAATGCAATTGAATCTAGAATGTCAAATAACTTGACAGTCGAATCTTTGAGAACAAATGCTTTCTATCTTGATTTAAAAGTCTTAAAACTCCATCTAAATGTCATTTTATTCACGTATGCTCGATCTTGCATCTCCCCTTGAGCTTTTAAAACTTCAGAGCATTTACATAATGTATCTCACTGGCAGCTAATATGTCCTGTCCTTTGCTGGTCAGTATTGGTGTCTTTGCTTTTGCAGGCTTATTTTATCCACTCATCACTATCTTTATAGAGCTTCTGTTCAGTGAATGAAATAAATGCGTGAGTCTCAACAGAAACACCGACAAATATCACAAGAGAACAGTAACTGACAGAGCAGTAATGTGTGGAGCAATGCTAGAGGCAGCTGGCTTCTGACATCCTTTATTTTATTCTCTGAATGAGAACTAAACCACTGGCAAAGTCTCCTGGTTGGTGAAGGAGCCAACTTGGAAGGTTTCCCTGTCTGAAACATGTTGCTTACAGCATGAAACAGGAAAGCTGAGCAACTGGTCTCCACTATAATTAAGTTTGAACAATAACCAGTCATAGCTTGATCGCCAGTTTATTTTGTCCAGCCTGGAATTTGCCATAAACTCAAAACGACTTCCCGTGTTGCTTCAACTCCTAGGAGTATGTTTTGTTCTGTTGGAAAATAAGAACCTCTAGTCCAAAAATAGCAGGTCAAATTCCCCGCTGGCATAACTCCATTAATTTCAGGGAAGTAGCACTGGAAGAGAACTTGGCCAAGAAGGCCTAAATGAGAATCTAAATTAGATGTGAGACATCAGTAAAGCTTTCTACCTTTTTTTTCCCCCCATCACTCTCCAGGGACCACATCCTCAGCAGGTATAAATTACTATAGTTGCGCTAATTTCCAACTGAGCCATGACAATTTGCACAGATTGAGGATGTAACTGTAGGTAGCAATATTCATTTCCAGGAGTGAATAGAGGAACACTCCACAGTGCTGTCAGAAGAGGTTGCATTTAGTTAATGTGAGATATAGAGAACCGTAGGACAGATAGTGCCACAATGTTATCAGTTAATAATACCCTTTAAATAATTTGAAAATTAATCTAACTTCAGAGAAATAAAACGGTCTTTTGATTTCCCATAAATGGCCTTCCTAGGTAAGATCACAAGTCTGCCTAGTCCAGTATCCTGTTTCAAAATATAATGAAAAGTGAAGATGTGGTGAAGAACTGGAACAATAGGGTAAACATGCAGCAATCCTTCCCAGAATGCTTCTACAGACTCCAATAATTTGGGGTCCAGGGAGATGTTAGGCCAGAGGAGGTGCACTGCAAACCAGTGGAATCATGGTAGTTGTAAGTGAAAAACTCAAGTCACGTTCAGGTTGAATATATAACTAATTCTCTAAAATTCAGTCACTGCAGAATTCAGATTTTACTGTGTGTTTTCAACAGAGTTGCTTATTTTTATGTCTTACAGTTTTTTCCAGATATAATGTTATAACAGAAAATAGCATTTGGCATGAGTGTGTTATCAAAAGTGGTTGATGCAATTAACTGATGTTACTGAAATACTTAAACTGAAGTCAAATTCAAACTGAGTTAATACAGTGCAAGACTGATTTTCAAGTCCTTTCTCTCTGAAAGGAAAATGTGATTACCATTTTATACTAACAAACGCTTTTTCGGTAACACGTATTGAACAGTTAACATGAAGCATATCTCAAGCTGTTTAATTTTAAAATCACCTAAAATTTGGGGGAGGGGGGGGAGGGAGAAGAAAAAGAAAAAAAACCCAAATATCCAGTATGCTTGAATGTGGTGAACTCGAGTGTTTAAGGTATATAGAAGTTTTAGTTTTCTCTGATGATTCTGTCATCTGGTTTGTATCTTGTGGCCTTGCTAAGGCATACTTTTACAAAGTTTTCAGGTTTGGAAATCCATCATGCCCTTTGTAGGTTTTACTTCTGGGGGTTTAGCAGACAGCAGTGGCCCAAGAACAATAGGATGACTAATATCTCTGTAGATCAGAGAAATTAGCTCTATGTTTGTAAAATCTGATGAATCTAGTAACATAGGTAACATGATATATAAACAATAGGTGGATAACAGTAGGCAAAATGAACTAGTGGGGGTTTGTGATTTTTTTTTTTTTGGGGGGGGGGCAATTCTTTGTGTTTTGTTTTGCTTGTTTAATTTTACATGCCAAGCTCACTTGCAACATGACAGTAAATTTATGAAGGTTAGAGTGAAAAAGTTGTCCATAACAAGAAAAACAAAGTCAATAATGGTAGATGGTTTTGGAACAAAACTTGGAGACCACTGTTGTTCACAGCTAAGGAACACATCACTATGGAGGGCAGTGAGATAGTGAGAAGTGTGAGGACTAGTTGCCTGAATTAATTCAGTCAATTTTAACCATTTAACATTGTGCCAGTTTTTTCTTTCCTTTGAAAAATAAGAAAATACATATTCATTAAATGCAGGTTACTTTATTTGCTTTGCCTCCAACATCCCAACAGATGTATTTAAACAATACAAAACTCTGAAACTGGAGGGAAAATAATATACAGACCCTCATATGCTGATAATAAATGAAAAATGTTTGTTGGCTGTCTTAATATTGCTCTAAGAGTTAACATCAGCAGGGCTGGACAAGCTTTTGAAAGGCTACAGTCAAAAAAAAAAAATTACTTTCATCAAGGAATACAGAGCTTGCTTAAAAATATAATAAAACAGTTATAAGTGAAAGTAAAGAAGGAAAATATATCTGATGCTACATGACATTCGGTGAAGATACTCACATTTGCTTTAAAATACTGTAGCAAGATAGTATTCTGTATTTTCTGATATACTTTTAGGAAAGTACTTTAGAACTAAGATCTTGCTGTGCTGTTTCAGCTATTTGGGTTTCCATACAATTTTAGGCCAAGTGCCTGGGATTTGTTATATAGGTAGCATTATATCTATAATGCCTTACCTTCCTTGCTCAGAAATAAATTCCCTCTTGGCAAATACAATTTGTCTTTGGGCTATTATTACCGTCAGTTATTTTCCTATTGAAATAAAAGTTCACTGCTGACTGGAAGGACCTTACGTTTAGAAGGTCTTACGCAGTGTTGGCAAATAAAATAGCTTTCACTGGAAGGCTGCTAAAAGGAGCAGAGAAATGAACATGATGCTTGCTGTATTATTAGGTATTATTTGTGTGTCTAGGGCTGTACATCATAGTACAAAAATATTGTATTTAAGCATGCAAAATAGAATTAAAATTGGTTTAATTAAAGAATACAGTTATACTCGCTCATGTTCAAAAGGGAAAATAAATAAAATGAACCATTGTAGAAGCCTCATTGATTTGCACAATGACAGAAGTCATTAACTGAGCTACGGTTAAATGGTACTCATCTGCTTCCAGAGGAAATGGGCCTGTGCTGTAGGTCTGTGATATATTTCAAAGTATTTTGCTTTTCATGCATGATATGTATGAAATGTGCATTCTGTTGACTGGTAGCACAATCAGCAGGACGTATTTTGACAGCTAAATGGCAAATTTAAATGTGACTTTCTTTTTAGTGCTCTGGAAGTTTTTATTCCCCCCCCCCCGCATGGGCAATA
>JANXJC010000026.1:21751757-21761785 GCA_027564655.1 Leptodon cayanensis | reverse complement strand
CGGCATGGGCAATATAGCCCTGTTGAAGGTTTTAATTGTCTCTTGTGGCTTACCCATAATGTATCACTCCCTGCATCTAGATAAGCGTCATCATGTCCATTAAGTGTAAGTTGAACGTGTTGCTCTGTTCTGATGTACTGTCTCAGGAATCTTCAGACTTCATCACACGGTAATTGTCATACCGATTACTGCTGGAATGCAGAGACAAAGCAAATTCAAGGGACTAGGGAGTTTCCCTTGTCTGAGAGAACAGCGCATATTTTATGTTTAAATGGAAAAGTCAGTTAAAATGTTTAACTTTGCATGAAATTTTGTTTGGGGGAAGATCTAACTCTACAGTTTTAGTGGCTAATTAAGAAAAATCTGTTAGAAGATATTACTTTGCAGTTTTATAGTGCTCGTTACTGAAAGGTTTCAAAGCACTTTACAACTACTGGACTGGTTCCTCAGCTAGCAGGAATTGCTTTCATGCACAAATTTCATGAAATTATTTTAATGGAGTTATAACATTATAACATATTTAAGAAACCATCCTGATGTCAGTGTGCTTTGTATTATGATGTCCATTTTACAGAAGAGTGGAACGAGAGAGAAAAATTAGAAAGCAATACTAATCTCACCTATTTCTAGTGGTGGGATTCAGCTTAAGATCAAAACATTTAAAACATCTAAATTTAATGATAGTCCAACATCGGTCTTAGTTACACAAACATAAGGGGCTTTACGATGCCCTAGGATATCAGACATGCACAAGGAGCTGACACAGGAATTACAAGAGAGTCATCTATTTGAGTGGTACCTAATCATGATGAATATCAAAGGTACTAGACATATACCTTTTGCGATGTGATTTTCACCACCGATATTTTCTGTAGACTGAGCTGAATTATGCTCCGGGTGCCACTGACTCTGTGCTCAATGTAGTTGCCCAAATGCATGTGTCTGGTGCCAATTAGGTTGCCCCAGGGGCTTCCATCAGGCATGCAGCTGCCACTCCGCAAAGTCTAAATCTCCCTTGGTTTCTCTCATTTCTGACAGCTCCATACAGATTTCCTGGACACCCTAAGGCAATTCAATTAGTCATTTTGCATTTTGGAGTTGACACCTAATTTACATGCAGACATCTACATTTAGCATCTGGAGCCTAATCCCACCCTAGATGTTTACATTTGAGGCACCCAATTGTAGGTGACTTTGCAGTTAATGGAGAAGAACAATCACTTTTGGGATACGAGTCATCTGTCCAGCTTGGGCATCGGAGGATGAGAAGACTCCTAAGTGTCTAAAGTCAGGTCATATAAATTCCGTCCCACTTGACTAAAATAGCGTCACCATTTTCCCTGAAAGCTAAACATTCTCTCTGCATGACCTGGTATTTGAAGTGAAGAAATTTCTACTGCAAACCATACAGTAACAGCAAAAGAGGACAGAAAAACCAAAGAGAACCTATAAGAGCCCTACTAAAAGCAGATGAAAGGAAACTGAACACATAAGTATGTGTAGCTGCAGCATGGCTGAGGAAATGAGAACAGACTTTAGAATAATACAGCGACTGTGAATACAGCTAAATAATTCTATATACAGCATCAGAAGTTGCTACTTGCATTTCAAACCTGAAGAGAGGCTTGTCTGTCTGAAAGCTTCCCCCCTGCCCCCCCCAGGTATAACCTAGTAAAATATATTAGGTTTCCCTGTAAGCTTTGTCTCACTGAATAGTCCTTCACTCAGTACAAGGTCTTATACTTAAGAAAACAGACCTTAAAAAGTTACAGAATGGTCGGTCAGAAATGGTGTAACCTTCTCAGCTAACCCCTCTGAAAGTTTAAACCTTATCTGCTTTTGTATGTTAACCAGGTGACTTCCTGAAAAAGATGGATGAGTAAAACAATTAAATTTTATTTATTCCCTAATTCATGTCTATTAAAATGCAGTACAAAGGTTGCTCAGTCTTGAAAAGAAAAGTGTTACCTGAGCCATAAGAAACAAAGTTATAGGGAAGACAGGTAGAGGTAAACTTTTTGTTGTTCTGACTGCGGAGTTAGGTATGATGGTTGGGATGCTTGTAAGCTCCACAATGAGCGTGACTGAATTCTTCATGACATTTGCCTAGGTCTGTCAGGTCACGATGTGGATATGATTACATGATTCTTTATTGGTCATTACCTCCTTGCTTATACAATAAAAAGCTGGAACGTAGATAGCATATAAAGACAAAAATACCAATGCTTTATAGTACTCTACAGAAACAGACTTTCCTTCCTTAATTATAATTTAGATCTCAGACTTCCCAGCATGTGGAGGAGGTGTGAGGGTAGGAGGGAAAATTAGGAGGGAGCATAAGTTTTAAAATTAATGCCAGTCTCAATCAAGAAAATGGGGAACACTTTTCTTAAATCAGACCTCTTTGTTCACATCAAAGTAACAGTAATTACATTCTTTTCCATGTTATTCAAAACACTGTCTTGCACATACAACACAGTACATTTTAAAAGACTCATTGTAGAGTTCATGTGAGGCTTAACTCTAAGACTGGTCAAACCACAGAACATTTCTTTAAGGAAATTTAAAACCATGATTATTGACACCCTGGCAGACAAATATCTCCAAAGGCTTGCAGCTGATCTATTACCATGGACTAAATCACACAGAATTTGCTTATACTTCAGTTATGTTCTCTCTCTTCAGAGGTGAAATGCATATTTCCAGATCTTTAATGACGCTTTACCCCTCAGCTCAGAAATCACTCAGCACTGAAGACTATGCAATAAGGTTGTGGTACCAAACTTTCTAGTAAGAAATGAAAAGATGGTGATACACTTGCCTTCTCATCTGGAGGATAATAATTTAAAGATTATCTCACCACCCTCAGCATTTTCTTTTTGTACTTTATAGGTAAGTAGAAATTCCTTTGAATATACAAATAAACAAAGTCTTGGTGCTATCTCGGAAGGAAAAAGTGAACAGGCTTGAACCATGTTAAAGAAGACTAAAATTATATTGAAAACACACAGGAAGATAAACTTTCATCATTATTACTGCAGGTTGTTTAGGATATGTATTAAGGGGAAAGCCAGAGGTAGGAAGCCCAAAATTAATATATGCAAATACCTAGATAAACCTATTGTTTGGGCACATTCTCATGTCTGCGTTCTGGTTGATGCTGTTTCCACTTCATTTTGTAAATCTTTTCCCTACCACAGAAAGCCAGGCTGGGATTTATCTTTAAGCATCAACATTACAGACACATACATGTGGGACAGTCATGCTGAGGGCGATCAACTTGCTCGTCATCTACCTGAATTGCTTTCTTTGACTTTAAAGGGAGTATACAGTGATTAGCATACATAGTAGATATCTAAATTTCATCACATGAATCTCACCCTAAATAATGACACAGTTGCAGCAGTACATATTTAATACCCAATTTATGAAAAGCATCAAAGTCACTGAAATGAAAAGCTATAGGTGTTCCTATTTGGTAAATAGGCCTACGTATGGCTTAACCACCTGTTTGTTCAAAGCGGTATATGCTGTGTAATTGTGTCAAAATGACAAAACTTATTAGCTTTTGGGTTTACTTGCCCATGATGTTGTTTTTGTTGTTTGCAGAACATCCAGAAAAGAAATCAGTAGAAACCCCTACCAACCAAAGGTAAATAAACTGTGATGGAACAGAGAGCAATCAGGGACAGTATCTGCCATGTACTAAAAACTCATTTAGACCCATAAGAGTTTAAAGCAGACAGGGTTGGTGCTTCAGTACCCAGCATCTAGTGCATGATCAGTAGAGACAGTCTAGTAAGGAAGAGTATAATAATCCAAGCCTGTTATAAACCAATAACGGTCCAGAATTATTCTCTCACTACTGCTATTTTATATCTTGGGTTCTGAATTGCTGAGCATTAGCCTAATTTGAGTTCGACTAATTTATCTTTTCCAGTCATTAGTAGCCCAGCAACAATGCAGAGTAGGTTTACAAAGATGTTTGTTCTTTTCCTTTTTCTATAGGAAGGATTGAAAGCAGTACAAAGACGAAACAATTAACAAAGAAGAAAGAAAACAGTGTGTTTTCTTTGTCTCCCAAACACTTACTAAATTATATCATATAAAACTGAGATCAGGGGAGAAAAGATAGTTTCAAAGGGAGAGTCAAGAAAATTGCTAATCCCCACCCTATTGGGGGGGGGGGGAATCAAATAAGGAAGCAGGTCATTGCAGGCCACAAGGAAATTCCCTCAAGTATTGGAATTCATAATTTTCAGTTTAATATTTTGGTTTTGTTTCGTTTTGTTTTTTTTTTCTTTTATTCTAATTACAAACACTTAAAAATCTGCAACAACAAAACCAAAATGGTTTACAGAAACCATGGAAATTCTGAAGCTGTGTTTTCTCAGCAGTGCAGTAGCTTCTTAATGAATTAAATTAATTTGAACTTCTTGTTATGCTTACTGTGGAAATTCTCAAGAATGGTAATTGCTTTCACTACTTCATGAAGGTTCAAGGCTTTATAGTTATCAAGATGACATATGAGTTTGGTTTCAGAGTCTACAGACTCTTAGCCCCATGGCCATTTGGGGATACCAGGACAACAAGCATTATTGAACTCAAAAAGTGGGAAAATGAGGACTGTGGTAGGTGGCAGGTCTCCAAAGCATCCCGAGTTGCCAGGCATGTAACATAGCCTCCTGGCAATGACATGAAAATGAAAAAAGGCCTTCTGAAAAAGTAGGCTCTGGAAGGTCTGAATTTCTGGATCTAAATTTGTAGAGACTATTTAAAACCAACCACTTCAGTATCTCGACAGGGAAGCGGGCAATCTTTTAGTAGAACTCAGCCTGTAATTCAGTCAAGGTTTTGTCAAGTTCCAGATTATTAGTAGGAACATTTAGAGCTAATGAAATTAATGGGGTTTGATCAAACTTCACTTTATAAGAAAAATTCTGTTCTTAATAATTGTAATTTTTATAATACTTTGATTTTTTAATTACACGAGAGTCAAATTCTATTATGAAATTATGGATTTCTTATAAAAGAATGGAAAATTTAGTTACAGTGCATAGCCAATATTCACAAAAGCAGAAAAAATTCATACCATAGCCGCTTATTTCCCATAACTTTTGGTAAGATTCAGACACACGATCAGAGCTATCAATGAATAGCAGAAATCACTTTTATGTTTGCTTTTATCTAACAACTTATGCAGGGTTATAAATATGGTTCAATTTACTTCAAATTTATAAGCATTTGGACATTAGAGAAATGATCGAAATATCTACTCCTAACTACTGTCCATTAACAAAATATTTCCATCTCTGCTCTGAACTGGCATAGCCACATTTCTGGTTGTTCTTAAAACACTTTGAATCCAAGCATGTATTGTACTCAGAAGGTTTTTGCTTGATCCCATCAGTTTATCTAATGTCACTCAATCAGTTTATCTGATAAATGATAACTCATGAATCACCATAATTTTACCATGTACCTGAGACTTAACTCTCCGAAATGCATAGGTCACTTTTGAAAATACAGTCTTTATGTCCCTATGGATCTGAATGTGGGTATTGACCAGTTGTTTCTTTACCTAAAAACAAATTTCAGAGAGAAAGAAACAAGAAGAATATGATCCTAAAATAAAAAAAATGAATATATAAGAATATAATTATATATATACTATATCATTATATCTATAAATAAGTCTAAAATACATATAAATTAATAAAAAAATACAAAGCTCTATGAACATCAAATGAAATGCTTAAGCACATCAGGAATTACTGACCTTCTTAATGAGTCTGGTTTTGTATTTTAAAAGAATCTTACAAGCTAGTAGTGATTTATTTAAAATCGTCTGTTCTGCTAATCTAACAATAGTAGAAATGGGCAATTACTAAGCAAAAACCTTCTACATTTTTGTGGCTATTCCCATTAAACAGAACTTTGCAGAGTGCCTGTTCCTAAAATGTCGGATATTTCCACCAGCATCTTGATGATACAAGCCTATATTTTTTGCTTTATAAGTTTACTGGTGCCTGTTAAAAGACTACTATGAAGCAGTCAGATACAGTCATGATGAACCAGAGTAAATAACTAGCTTACTAGCTATAAATGCCTCTTATTGCCATCACTTAATACTCACTCCCATATGCTACAAGTAGGACATTGTATTTTCTAATAAGAAATTATAAAATGAAGGTCTCATTACTGTAATGCAGTAAATTTAATGCCAATAAACACACAAAAATGCTAAGAACAAGAAAGCTCTTCCAATAGCTTTACTTCAAAGTCAATGGGAAAGTCTCTTCACAGCCTGATCTTGTTTCACAACTGATACTGCCACATGCAGGGAAAAAGAACAACTCATGAAAGATCGGTAGACTTCTTACTATGAAATGTAAAGAAGTTCCATTTATTTTCTTTAAACCCCATACCTTTAAATGTCTTTTCCTCCAGATTTGAGTGCCAGATGAATCTCTGGAACACATACATCTAATTTCCAAAGACTGAGTGACAACTTCTTTCCCTCTGGTAAGCAGAGGAAAAATCTCCTGTTAGCTTTCAGGACTTTGGGATGGAAGAACCAATGTTTTGGTGATGGAAATCACCCCTCAAAGTCCTTACACTAAGAAATTCGGGAGTCATTCCCCACTAATATCTCTCCCTAGGATGTAACAGCAGAGCTGCTTTTAGTTCTGGACAGTACCCCGAGATCTGCAGTGTCTCAACATCTCTAGAAGGTAAATGCTGAAAGCCTACCCAGAAGCCTTGGTGGCACTGGTGTTCCCAGGCCCTTGCAATCTATTTCTTGAACAGGGCTCAATCAGTGCTTCTGTGAGCAGGCGGCTTCAGAAACTGTCACTCAACACAGCGCTTCTATTTTATCTTGCTCCTAATTTAACGCTGCAAATGATAAATCAGCTAAAGAGGTATAAATGAAGGCAGATTAACCTTTGAAACTGCTACTAGGAGCTGCTGATTACCCTATACAAGTCAATGAACCTTCACTAGAACCTGCATTACACACACAAAGCTTTTAATACCAATATATTGAATATGCACATATTATTGTGATGATGCAGGCATGTAACGTTTTCAGCATTTTCCTCAAATTTTGAAATTATTCCTTTTTTTGGCATTGTTTTCTTATTTCTTTTATTTCAATTTATTGGGGGAGGGGCCTTGAGAGAGAACACATTTTCTTTTCTTTAGCGTATAAATACCCCCTTGGTAGTCACATGGATGATATATTGTGCAACAACATTATAATATACATGTATCTTTTCTTCCTGCTTCCGTGAAGTCTGCAAAACATCAGTATTTATGTTGTATTCTTCCTAGTGACATCTATGTCAAATGACTTCCTTTAGCTTAACAGGAATGAAACTGAAGTGCTGATTATTAGCCCTCATACTAAATTGTTGCTGACTGACTTTCCTATTCAATCAGCCTTCTCTCTTAAAGAGCTGCTGATGAAGCCTGACTGAAGACTTTGACAGCTATTCTATTTAAAAACAATTCTATTTATATACCATATGATTACATTTATGGATACACGTGACAGAACTGGGTTTCTTATGATTACTGAATCTTGTATGAGAACAGGAGTTTGCTATTTCTATATTTTCCTTTCAGTAAAATGTCAGATACAAAACACAGCCCACTCCCTCTCCGAAACCATCATGATTTCAAATGCTTCAGTAAGAGAGAATGGAACATGGACTGCAGGCCCCACGGTGATAACTACCGGTGGGGATGCAGGTAGAAAAATAGTGGTTTAGACATACAGGGCAAAAAAAGGGGCAAAATAAAGTGTTTTGACATCTAGCAATTACTCTGTAGCACAAATCTGCTTGATAATATGATAGAAGGCAAGATATTAGGGTTTATTAGTTGTTTCTTAAGTTATTACTGAAACAGTAATTCGGATTTCTACTTCACATGGGATTTGGTCCATGAAATATTTATGGTGGCACTGAAGACCATTATACTAGGTTTTAAACTCCAGCTCAAAAATTAAATTGATAGCCCTTAGTTTGGCAACAATGTTCCCTGTACAGTACATGGAGGAAGTTAGAGGCCAAAAAAATGGATTCCCAAGAAGCTGCTCAACCAAACCAGCTAATTCAAAATGTTTAAGAATTGGTGATTTCTTCCCTTACACCAGATTTGAAAGCCTCTGTAGGACTATCACTCACAATCCCAAATCTCTTTCAGCTTAAAGTCAATTGATTTTTAAGTACAGTGAGCTCCTTGACTTCACTTTGCAATAACGAGGAAGGAGCAATCATGATATGGAGATGACAACACTTTCCAAGGAGCTCAGAAATGGGGTTCGTCTCTATGATGGGCCTTCAGAAATAAAAATCTGTACCTTTATCATGCCAGAACATCCCAAATCAGAATTAATGGTCACTTGATCATCCTTACTCTGAACTAAATGAATTAAAAATGTATTTAAACTGGAAGCCAAACTTTATAAAAGTCAAGAACAGAGGTGATTGAGGGAAAGGCTGTGGATGTTTTCTACCTGGTCTTTAGTAAAGCCTTTGACACCATTTCCCACAGCATTCTCTTAGAGAAACTGGCTGCTCATGGCTTGGATGGGTATACTCTTTGCTGGGTAAAAAACTGGCTGGATGGCCGGGCCCAAAGAGTGGTGGTGAATGGAGTTGAATCCATTTGGCGGCCGGTCACAAGTGGTGTTCCCCAGGTCTCAGTACTGGGGCCAGTTCTCTTTAATATCTTTATCAATGATCTGGACAAGGGGATCGAGTGCACCCTCAGTAAGTTTGCAGACAACACCAAGTTGGGTGGGAGTGTTGATCTGCTGGAGAGCAGGAAGGCTCCACAGAGGGATGTGGACAGGCTGGATCGATGGGCCGAGGCCAATTGTACGAGGTTCAACAAGGCCAAGTGCCGGGTCCTGCCCTTGGGTCACAACAACCCCAGGCAGCGCTACAGGCTTGGGGAAGAGTGGCTGGGAGGCTGCCCATCGGAAAAGGACCTGGGGGTTCTGGTTTACAGCCAGCTGAAGATGAGCCAGCAGTGTGCCCAGGTGGCCAAGAAGGCCAATGGCATCCTGGCCTCTATCAGAAATAACGTGGCCAGCAGGAGCAGGGAGGTGATCGTCCCCCTGTACTCGGCACTGGTGAGGCCGCACCTCGAGTGCTGTGCTCAGTTTTGGGCCCCTCGCTACAAGAAAGACACTGAGGTGCTGGAGCGTGTCCAGAGAAGGGCAACCAAGTTGGTGAGGGGTCTGGAGCACAAGTCTTATGAGGAGCGGCTGAGGGAGCTGGGG
The DNA here is from genome assembly GCA_027564655.1 of Leptodon cayanensis. Lineage (NCBI taxonomy): Eukaryota > Metazoa > Chordata > Aves > Accipitriformes > Accipitridae > Leptodon > Leptodon cayanensis. The sequence continues at coordinate 21,752,490 of JANXJC010000026.1, read as the reverse complement.
CTGTTTAGTCTGGAGAGAAGGAGGCTGAGGGGAGACCTTATCGCTCTCTACAACTACCTGAAAGGAGGTTGTAGCCAGGTGGGGGTCGGTGTCTTCTCCCAAGTAACAAGCGATAGGGCAAGAGGAAACGGCCTCAAGTTGTTCCAGGGGAGGTTTAGATCGGTTGTTAGGAAAAATTTCTTCCCCAAAAGGGTTGTCAAGCATTGGAGCAGGCTGCCCAGGGAAGTGGTGGAGTCACCATCCCTGGAGGGATTGAAAAGACCATGTAGATGTGGTGCTTAGGGACATGGTTTAGTGGTGGACTTGGCAGTGTTAGGTAGACAGTTGGACTCAATGATCTTAAAGGTCTTTTCCAACCTAAATGATTCTACGGTTCTATGATTCATAATTTACAGTAGAGGATACACTACATAGGCTTGGTGCTGTTCTTCTCGTAATGTAAGCCTGATTTCATAAGCATTATTATATAGCTTGTTTTCTGTTAAGCAATTTCTAAAATGAAAAATTGTTTTAGCTGCTGTCTGTGCTCCTTCCAGATTAATAGGACTTCACAGGATTTTTTAATTATTTTTTTTTTTCCGCAGCAAAATATTTTCACCCATGGGCAATAACAATCATAAATAGCATTGAGTTAACATATGGTTAACCGAGACCATTTGTAATGGTTTAGATCCAGCTTTCCCACCGAATGCTCAAACCTTACAGTTTGCAGCCTCTGTTCCCCCCACCCCCT
>JANXJC010000026.1:21702782-21739446 GCA_027564655.1 Leptodon cayanensis | reverse complement strand
GGGGGGCTGTGAAGGGAAGACAATAAATGGGGAGAAGAGTGATGTTTGCTATTCCAGGAAGGTTAAGAAGAAAGAAGGCCATTACTGGCAGCATCCCAAGGAAGTGGCACTCAGCCATGGCTGATTCTCCTGGGGAGAGTTGCTTCTCTTCTAAAGTAGTCCCAGAAGACTGCTTTGAGAACTTGCAGTCACAAGTTATTTCAAGGATGTTCCTTATCCAAGATGCAATCAGGGCTGCACATCAGAATCTATATAAATTAACACTCTCATTAGAGCCCATGAATAGCTACAGTTTGTCTCTTAAGAGTCACCTGAGAACATCCCTATTTAAATGTAAATGCAGCCATCCCACTCGGTTACAGGGAGGTTACAGGGACTTCTCCCAAAGAAAGCACAGAAAAGAAGGGGTCAATTGAAAGGGAACTCTTGCAGACCAGACCTGAAGGATGGAGATTTCTTTCTCTCCAGGTAACACTTGTTACTTGTGTACTTTTATGCCCTGTGAGTCAGTAAAACCAACCCCCAAACCAAAACCATTGTGTTTTAACATGCTGGTTAAGTAATACTATTTCCCCAGTTCCAGAAAAATCCTTTCTGAGCAGTGATCACAGTGCCTGTTTTGATACTGTATTACCTCTGAAAGCAAAAACAGTCCTTCAGGAACAAAGGACTTAGGTCAGAGCAGAGTCAAAATTCTGGTGTGAGCTGGCCAGGAAACAACGATCAGAAGTTCATCGCAGTCATACTTTGGATTTGTGTTCCTTTCTGCTGGCCCACTCATGTTTGCATGCTGCTGTGCTTCCATACTTAGCAGCAGCCAAAGCTTGAACTGCTGCAAAGAACCTGTTTCCTTGGCATGTGTTTGGTTACCTGAAAAATAGAGATTTTTTATTTGGATGTTGGAGAAGACATGCCAAAAGCAGGGTTGGGCAGGACTGTAGAGCAAGGAGGAAAGAACTGAGGCAGACTTAACAGGGAGCCTGTGGGAGGCTGCAATGGTAAACTTGCCTCCACTGCCGGGGCAGTTGCACCATGAAAAGGGCCCACGTGCAAGAATGTAGTTGCACTGGGAACACGTGCTGTGCAGAATTTAAACTTACCTGTTTTCTGATTAGTTATTGAACAATTGGTGTAGGCTTTCAAAAGCAAATGCAGAGCTCCCTTTGAATAAACTAAATTCACTGGGTCATTGTGCTGAAGGCACAGCTTGAGCTAAGGTGACAGTTTGCACCAAAATTAGCTGTGCTGGTTATCACCTACCAGGCAAGGTAAATAAAGCATAAATGCTTTCACATGCTTCTGCTAGAGACATCCTTTCCAACTTCTTTCTGAGCTTGAGGAACTGACAAATATTTTGAAACTAATTGTGGTCATAGATACTTGGCTGTTTTTCCAGAACTTCAGGGTTGTGTTTAACAGGCTGCCCCTGGAAGTCGGGTCTCTTCTTCACTGTCCTCATCCTTCTTTATGACATTGTTCAATGTCACAAAATTGCACAACATTTATTGCAAGGGCTTGATCCAAAGCTTGTTAGTCTCTTTGCTGCCTTCAGTGGATTTTAGTTTGTATACCTCAGTTCAAGCTTGAGTATTCCCTTATTCTGTTAGAACCTCTAAAAATTATTTTAAGCCCACTGACAATTGGCGCAGCTATTGTTTGAGTCCATTCAAGACCATCAGAAACGACCCTCTATGCATCTGAAAACCACAGGTTAAGAACCACTGAGCTAAATACAATTCAAATAATGCCTTGAGCACTAATAGATACTTTTATTTGCTTCTGCCTCTCCCAACTCTGATCAAAGCCAGCCTTTTCTGTTTTACCTTAAGGGGTAGAAAGCGGTTCAAGCAGTGCACTGATAAATGGATGACTATAGGAAAGCACAATTGCTTTGAGGAAGTTACCCTTCACATTGAGCCGTTTAAGGGGAAAAAATAAAATTGCTTCACATAAAATTGTATAAACTCCATGGTTTATTGCCTAATCTAGGAAAGGGTAGTAAAATAGTACAGAGTTGGAAATTTTTTAATTAAACCCACGCTTGTTGACTTAAAATTTGTTTATGAATTTTAGCAAAGATTAATGTACAATAGCAGACCAAACAATTTATTATTGCAGAGCTTGTTGTCATGTTATTTGTAGAACTGAGTGAAAGAGAGATTATTACATTCAAACAAATTTATTGTTCTGTAGCTCAGGGATTTTCTTCTGGTTCTTTTGGTTGTTGGGTTTTGGCTTTTGTTTCATAAAGTAAGAGTAAATAAATTAAATAAAGTACTGAAGCTACTCTTGGAATTTCCTCAGAGGAGTGGGATGCTCACACAGGCTTCAGACCAGCAGCTTTGGACTCTACCTATCAAGGCAGAAGGCTTGGGTTTCCTCAAAGCCATAGTCGTATATTGTTATAGATGTAGAATAGAAGTGGATAAATCATTGGTCTAATCTTTAAAATAGCCTGTTATATTAAGGGAGAGATCCAGCATATAAAATCATATGAGAACATGTACCTTTATATTGGTCTTGGGTTCTCAAAAGCTTATGGAAGAGGGTCAGCTACAGAACTGCTCACAGGAAACTATTAAGTGTCAGAAAAGTGCAGAATCCTTATTGCTGGCTTCATTTTCTCTAATGAAGTAGCTACAGCCACCTCATTAAGGACATTGTTCTTGATCAAAGTTTTCTGTCAGCTTTTTTAATGACCAAATTGAATTTAACCTCTCTCAACTTGAGAACTATTATTCTTCACCTTAGTGACAGGACTTGATTTAAACTATTCCTTTTCATTCACTACATTATTACTGTAAGTATTAAATGTTAAAAAGAAGCCATCCCAAAACCTCGGTATACTAAAATGGAAATCTTAATTTCACTAAAATTAAATGACTGAAAAATTCTCAGGGTATGGTTGGATGAACAACCTCTCACCTTGTCTCAAAGCTGTTTGTGTGTTCTCCAGTCATTCGTTCCTGACCCCATATGACATTAGTTCAGAAGCCCCTCAGTTGTGGAGGGGGTGTACAGGCTGGAACTTCACTCTGAGCCCCAAAATTGTTGCTTTGGCACAACAGAGGGGGAGTTAAGAACAGGAGATAGGGATGGGGAGGAACGGGAGCAGGATGAAGAACCTTGTACCCTAGCATTTGCACAGCTATACGTTGTCACAGTGCTGCACACGAGGAATGCTCTTATATTGTGGTGCATGATGTTTTCCACAGTCTTTTGTGGCCTTGCTGCAGGAAGTACTGAACACAATGTGCTGAGGGCCATACAGCAATCAGCCCCGGTTTTTAGGCTGCAAGTGGGATTTTACCCTTAATGCTTCTACATCATAATTTGATGATAGTAAATGATGACTAGCCCTCTGGGTGTCCTCAATGAGACATCTGGGGAATGATTTTTACCCTTCTCATAAAGCGTTGGCCAAGGGGCTCTGAGTTTGGATGTCCCTATGGCGAAGTTAGGCTGACACTGGCTGTGGGATCTAGAGTTCTAGCATGTTTATTTCACTCAGTTGAAATTTTCCAGGAAATACTGAAATCACCCTGAGACCTTTCCCTTTGAAAAGTAGAGTCCACCCTCAGAAAAGAAGCAGTTCTTGAGCAGAGTGCTGCTATTGAAACCTCAAATTTTGGACATTCAGAGCTCTCTTCAAAATATTTATTCTGCAAACCCCTGCCTTTACTGGGACATGATGAAATATCAGAAAGAGGATTTCATGAGGCAATGAATATAATCTTTTGTTTGTATTATGGTTTATTGTTTCTTCCTCTTTTTGTTATAAAGCAGGAGTAATGTTCATGGCATTGGAAGACACATGCACATAAACAGCTTGGTGGATCTCAAACACTTCAACTTTGCTTTGGTACTTAATCACCCAGAGAAAATGTTTATTGCCATGCACACTCCTCTGCTGTGAACATTATTACCATGCACCTCCTCTGCTGTGAACATTACCCTTTTAATTATAAAACGTTGCACTGTGCAAGACATACAGCACAGTACACAGAATAAAATCTGGTATCTGTTTCTCAGGCAGGAAGAAATCTGTGGTGGGCTATTTGTCCCTTTGGTCTGCTCATCTTGAGTTGACAAAATAGAGATCTAACTTATCTTCTCTGACTCCAGTGAGCTTTGGGCTGGCATCCTCTTTTAAATGTGGGGTCCTCCTGTGGAAGCTCAGCTCAGCTTTCCTCTTTGGGGTCAAGCCCTGAAAGAGCAAATTCTCAAAGGCCGGATTCTACTGCCTTTATTCAGTGAAGAAAAGGGAATGTTTGCAAAGTTAGCAAGCGACAGTACAAAGTAAGTCTGACAGAATTGGACTTTTCATTACCATGGCTAGCAATAACCCTTGCTTAAAACCTTCCTTTTCTTGGACTTGCTGAATATCACTGTCTTGTTTAACTGTTGCCTTTTATGTTGGAAAAAAGAGAAAATTCAGTAAGTTAAAGAGCAAGTTTGACTTAAACGGATGTTGCGGTAAGTATTTTTATAGATTCTCTGTACCATGGGAAAAAAACATACTGTTGTCCTTCCCCCCTTGCATTAATGCATACCAGTGATATAAAGGGACACAGCGGGTGGCTCAGGGAGGGGCTGTGCAGAGGGCATGTGGCTGCCCCAGGCGCCCACTCTGTGTCACCCCTGGCTGCCTGGGAACAGGCAGCTGCAGCCTGACTCATGTATGTCCCCCTCTGCAGTAGTTCAGCTCCTTTGTCACAGGCTAAACACAGAGGAAAATGCCATGTGAAAGCAGCTCAGCACTTCCCTCATGCCTCCCTCCCCCAGGGCCTGCTTCCAGGTGTGAAGGTACATCTGTATATGCTGGAATGTATCTTTTACCTATGCGGCCCTACAGACAGCAGGACAGTACAACCCCCAGCTTTCTGAGCCTTTCACGGTCAAGCCTGGAGCAGAGATGACATGCTCTCTGCAATTACAGAGATCTGACCAAACAAGACATAACCATAGCCCAGAGAGGCTTTTTCAGCTACCTATGTTTTAAAGAAAATGTGAGCATCTACTGTCATTCTGTCCCTATACAGATCCCAGAGCAGTATATCAAAACCCTGCATCGCATATTCCTACCTGCTGTGGTTTGAGTGCAAACATGCAGAGTGCCACATATTTTATTTAACCTCTTCTGTGCCACCTTGGATTGTGAGACGTGGATTGAGTGGTGGGAGGTGTCCCCTGATGTAAGGTCTTTTGCTGTTCAGCTCCTTAAGACCCAGGCTTTCATGGCTCCCCTGGCAGAGCATAAAGCGCCAGCCATGTCCCGGGGCTCATATGCTAGACAGCTCTGCTGGGAGCTCCTGGGGTCCTTAAGCAGGGCAGAGGCTGTGGCAGTGTAGTGACAATCCATGAGATGCAGGAGTTGTGTTAGGCAACAGTTGGTCCCCAGTTCCACAGATAACCAGGGAGAGCTGACAGCTTTCCAAAGAGCCAGAACAGCATTCAGCTGCCGTTTCTCATGGACTTGTTCTGCGCTCCTTCTTCTGCCTTCCCCTCCCGCAGAGGACTGTGGGGCAAAAGGGATGTATCCATAGCCACGTCTCCTTTGCTGGAAGACTTTCCTCCCATTATTTCTGATGTCCTCAATTTGACCCAGTGCTGTTTTTCCTTCCTGTGTGCATTCTACATCCCCTGGGCTTAGGGCACTCTCCTTGAAATGATTAGCTGCCACCTCCACTTTGTTTCTCCAGCTCTTTTTCAAAGCCAGTGCAGTAATAGGACCTCAGAGTTTTCTTTTGAAGTGTTTTCATCTAAAATTCCAGCATCCCTGGATTCCTCCCTCCTTCCTTTCAGTTGTTGTACTAAAGGAAAGATTTTTACATAATATTGTAGATTCTGAAGCTCAAATAAGAGATGTTGGTAGGGATTAAGAAACAACAAATCCATAGGAGTGGAACAGAACTTCATTGTGCATCCAAAAACATACTAGATGCTACATAAGAAAATAGTAATGTTTCAAATTACTATCATCCTTTAGCGACTAGGAGTCAGACTTACTGCTGTCATTTCATGACAGCCCTTCTGGAAGGCACCCAGCATGCATTACCAAGTAATGTAACTTTGTCTGATGTGCCTCTGTTTTATGTATAGGTAGCAGAACAGCTACAGACAGCTTTTTATATTTAGCAGCAGGTTTATAAGGATGAAGAAAAATGCCTGCGTACCTGTATTGTTCCCATGGCACTTGAGCACTTAAATGTCTTTTTCTGTTTGACATCCTTTGTATTTTAATAACACACAGAGGCATCAACAGAGATTGGAACTCTATTATGTGAGGCACTAAATGAACATGGAGAATGGCAGCACCTGCCCCAAGTAGCTGACTGTCTAAAATAGACAAAACAGGCACTGGAAGTCCTATTATGTCCATTTATATGTAAGGCCACAGGATAAATTAAGACTTCTATGGTTATATACAGCATATAATAGTCATAGTTGTTGAACCCCTATCTCTAGAGTGCCAGACTAGTGTTTTTTAAATTGAATAACTGCTGCTTTCTTGGAAACAATTTAACTCTGTTAATAATCAAGATGTAAAATGAAGTAATGCAGGTATTGAGACAGAAAGATAATATGGGGATGTTGCCATTTTATTTCCATAGGAACAGACCATTAAGAAGCAAATTAAGACTTTTTCTTTTTAAACAGGTATAAAAAGTGCAACATAAAACTAAAATAGAGCGAGCCTCAAGTGTCCTTTCACCACTTTCATGCCTTTGGTGTTCCCTAGCTTGACTGGAGTTACTTCAGTTTTAAATTACACTAAGGAAAAGCAGCATATTGCCCTAACAGTCCACCCCAGAGACTCATTCATTTAGCGACAGGACCTCAGTGCAGCATTCACTGCTGGATTGCCTGGTTCCTAGCAGCAGCTTTCCCAGCTTAAAAGAAATCCTCCGGTTTTTAAATGTATTTACATTTAGTTGCAGTAGACAAAATACAAGAGGAGTAAATACAGTTAGTCTCTCTCATTCATCTTAAAATGCTAAAGCTAATAAACCCACTATTTCTTCAGAAAGTAAGAGAGTCTTGAGATTATTAGATCTACTGCCCACTATTTTTAAGTCAGATCTGCAGCTCTGACACTTTATTTTCTGCAGTGGATGAGTAACTGCATGTGGTAGGTTTATAGAAAATGAATTCCTCACCTTCAGTGATACTTAAGGAGAGCATTGGTACCATCTGTACTGATCCCATTACAGCCAGCTTGCGGACAGCTGGGATGTCTAGGCATCCACTCTCCTCATTAATCCCCCATTCCACTACGATAAACTTCTGCAGAGATGGCAACACATTGCAGATGGAATTAATCCACCATGGCAGGAGCTAATTAAGAGAACAAATCTGAAGCAGTGCCTTATGGCTTTAATTCCCTTTTTATACCTGCAGGGCAAGGACTGTTAAAAATAAAAAGAAGTTAAGCATAAGCTGATGCTGGCATTAACCATGTATGCAATCTCAAATACTATTGCTCCTGCTCATTTCAGCAAAGCCTTGGATCAGGCTTTTAAAAAAAAAAAAAAATAAAAAAAAATATTAATGAACTATGAAGAGAACAGAGGGGAAAAAAGCAGTTTTCATTAAGCACGTTCAAAAATCAACCTGACCACTCTCCTAAGAAAGCTGATACAATTAATCTCGGCATCAAAGCAGAGTTTTGCGAGGTGGCATGTATTTCTAGGAAACAGTATTCAGACAGATACAAAGGGTCTTTTCAGGAGCAAGTAGAAGTATAAATTATCTGAGATTGTGTAATTTATAACAAGAAATAGTCCTCTACAAGGTATCGATGTGTCAGGGTAAAAGCAGCCATTTGTGCTTGTGTTTTCTGAAGGGGAACTCTCTTTTCATAGGTTTTGGAACTTATGATCTTTGACCATTAAAAAAAATAATAATCCTGAAGCCTTTCATTATCCATCAGTTCAACTCTCATGTGAGCCCCCCTGTCTAAAGCCAAGAATAGGGGATGATGAAAACTAAAACCTCTGCACATGATTTTGCAAGATAGGAATGGCAGCATATAAATGACCAATAGCAGAGGAAATGAATGAAATGTGCACAGGAACATATGAGAAATGTTAGAGGTGCTGGTGATCTGCACAGTATTTATGCGCAAAACCTTGAAGTATGTTTTCTGGACCAGAGCTTAACAAAATGTGTTATTTCAAACTTAAATAGCTCTATTTGTAGCGCACTGAAGCATGTGCTTGGCTTTCAGCATATGTTTAAGACCCTTCTCTGCTTGTCAAAACATGTTGGGCTAAATATATAAAAGATATAAGCCTGACGATTAGTATTATATGATCCGTCTTAAGGACTCTTGCTATCACAGAGGAATTCCCAGTCCTGGCTTTAGGCTCTCTAGGCAGTGAAGTCACTGGTACCACAGAAACAAGGGAGGAATTGATAAAGCCAATTGTAGAAAATGTTGAGTAATTGCCATTTTTTTTCCAGGAACTGAGGCATCTCCTTCTGCAGAAAAAGTTAACGGACTTGCGTCTTTTCCTGGAGTTAATTCCTTACGCCCTTACTTATGAAACTAGAGTGGTGAGAAAATAGGTCAGAGCTTGCTTTCACTCGCGCCTAGTGGTAGCACTGGAACTTCCACTCCATCCTAGATCAGTGATCTGAACACATCAGGTGAAATAAAAGTAGCTCCAGACCTACAGGGCACTCTTAATTGCCTTGCAGCATCATCCAGAGACATGTCTGCATTGCTGGTTTTTAGGAGAAAGAAATGTTGTTAGCCCAGGAGTCAGCTGCAGCTCGGTACCGTTTGTTACAGGCTGTGGTTGTGGCTTGAACATTTGTCAATATGTGATGCTTGGTCACCTTTGTCATTTTGTGGATCTGGGCAGTGGTTCCTACCAGCAAGGACTGTAAGCCTGAACAGGGTCACGGCGCTAGGAGGTGGTGTCAAAAATTCACTGCGGAAATTAGACTTAGAGAATTGTGAGCCCAAAAGTGGACAGCCATGAGGGAAGTTGGGGAACTGCTGTCCTAGTGGGAGAAGGGCAACTGTAGCACCATTGAGCAAAGCACCGTGCAAATGGATCCACACTAGAGGCGTCTGAGATAGATTAATCCAGAGCCATGCTTCCCTTACTAGGCTTTGTGGGTGCTGGGATAGTTCTGCACACTATGGCTTCACATGGCTAGAGCTTTCCTGTCTGTTGAAATCAGTGGGACTTCTGTACCCCCTCCAAGTTCAAGGTTGCTCTTAAGCACAAACATTAATCGGGTTGGTAGCAAGTCCTTTGCTGAGTTAGGGTCGGACAGACATTCTGATAACCCATGCGCAGAGCATCTCACTAAAAGAATATATCTGATCCCAGAAGAATAACAGCTTGGGAGCAGAACATTATATGTGCTTTTGGTCGGGGTATTTGTCACTTGCTGTGTGTCTGTTACTTGCAATATATTAGAATGATGTATTCTTAAATTGAACTGATAGCTGGTTCTGGACAATTAAGATTGATTTTATGTATGGATCCTTCGAGCCTAATAACTTACATAGGAACAGATATCTTAAATAGTAAGAGGCTTCATTATTTTCCAAACTATGCAAATGCCTTTAAATTTTACTGCTAGATTATTAATGTCCAGTTGTTTGCATATGAAGAAACAGAGTCTGGATAAATTTTTGAAAATGTGCCTCTGAGCATTGATGCAACAAAAACATGGAAGTTACTTCAAAACCTGCAGTCAGACAGGGCTCATAGAGGTTTGGATTGTCTCAAAGTGAGCAATTAAGCTTGGACTGCTAGATTGAGCTGTTAGAAGAATTGCTATGGGGAAGAGGAAAAAAAATAAGTAATGGAGTTTTTGGCCTGTGCTCTTTGGTTGTAGCTTAAGGAAGACTGTGAGTATTATTGATTGGGGTTTTCAGTTTCAAATTGCAAAAAAAAAGATTGAAGACTTAATTTTACTTGTGGCAGGCAAGCATCAACCCTCCACTCCTGTAACTGTGTGTGCTCAGGCAGGCTGCTGGGCCAGGTGCAGCTTTGTTCCCCTCCTTCGGACACCACAAGAAGAAATTGCAGAATGCTATCTCAAAAGATTGTATTTGAAAAAGCACCAGACATTTGAATATTTACTGAAACTTTACAGAGAGGAAAGGACATGTTGCCCGAGTTGCAGAATTAGGTTCTTTTTCTAGACTGACAAAGTTCCTTCTTTCCTTCATACACACCAGATTTTTGCTGGGTTTGTATTTTGAAACCCTGAGCTCTGGAGATGCATTCAGGTGAGATACGGGAGGTGAAGGGGACTATCCAAGCTCTTTCAAATCCCAAAGATTCAAGTCACACTTAGTTTTGATTTGGGGTGAAGTTTTAATCCTTGGATTAGATGCAGTATGTTCTTATGTTACTTGTTAATGAAGGTTTGCTCCACAGCTCTGTATGGTCCTAAAGAAATAGCTTCTAAAACAATTACACATTGGTTAGGAATGATTATTTGTGTAAATAGTTGGTCAGTTCATATGAGCACCTTTGAATGAATAAGAGATTACAGTCAAGGGATGTTTTATTCAGACTTTTTCAGCTTTTTTAAAAACAGACCCCTCTGTCACAGAGAATTACCAACTCCCTTTTCACCAATGGACAGTAAGGGGGAACAGCACTCAGAGGTGGCATTGTGTGGAAATCCTAAATCATAGAATCATTTAGGTTGGAAAAGACCTTCAAGATCATTGAGTCCAACCATCACCCATGCCCACTAGACCATGGTACAGAGTACCTCATCTATGCGCTTTTTGAATACCTCCAGGGATGGTGACTCAACCACTTCCCTGGGCAGCCTATTCCAATGTATGACAACCCTCTCAGTAAAGAAATTTTCCCTGATATCTAACCTAAATCTCCCTTGCCTCAACTTGAGGCCATTATAGAAATTATTATCAGGATGTGTGGGAATGGTTCAAAGCTGCACCACGGAAGGTTTAGACTGGACGTCAGGAAGCATTTCTTTACCAAGAGGGTGGTCAAACACTGGAACAGGCTTCCTAGAGAGGTGGTCGATGCCCCAAGCCCGTCAGTGGTTAAGAGACATTTGGACAATGCCCTTAACAACATGCTTTAACTCGGTCAGCCCTGAATTGGTCAGGCAGTTGTGCTAGCTGGTCGTTGTAGATCCTTTCCAACTGAAATATTCTAGTCTAGTCTAGTCTAGTCTATTTTTTTTAAATAATTTAAATCTCTATGTGACTAAATCCTACTAGTAAGCTCATGAAAGTGACTTTGCCACTTCTGGAATTAAGCTGCCCTCTGAACTACAGGGCTTGGATGGACCAGCTCAGGTCTCTGCCATGTGCTCCTCTGTGCAGTGTGAGAGACATTCCTGTGATGCTGCTCTGCAGATCTTCTCCTTAAATGCACAGCCACTGAACTCTTATCTTCCTTGCCTCGAAAAAAAATCCATCCAGAGTAATACTGCTTTGTTGTTTTAGTAGATTACTGCATCATAGCCAACAGAGTATGGGAGTGGTGATGGCTAATCATAATTTTTCTGTAAATATGAATTGAACATATGGATTAAAACATAAGAAAATGCTTTAGGCGTGGCTCTCTTCTGATTGCACCCTAACCAGTTTATCTATCCCACTGCATACATTAAAAAGCATCACACGTGCAAGGAGTGCTCTGTTGTGCTCTCAGATGCCTCTGCCCTGCCACTGTGAGGATGCTGAACTGGCTGAAAGGTCTTAGTAGAGGCATCTCCACACAAAATATCCCTTTTACTAGATAAAACCTTTGGTGGAAATCAGTCCTCATGTTTCTACATCTCACTTGTATTTTTACCTGCTCATAAACTTAGAAATCTGTTTGTAAAGCAGAATACTGAAAATCCATCAATTACATAAAGGATTTGTGTGGCCAGGCTCAATGGTGTGACTCAGCATGTTAATGCTTTACATGCATTCAGTAAAAATTCTTCAGTCACTATCGTTTTTTGTCAAGGCAAAGCATTTTAGAATAAAATAATTAAGCTTGAAATTCATGGCAATGGAAACACATGAGAGTGGTTCATTTATAACTTGGTTACAAGTAATTGGTGTATTGTTCTTCTCTATTGGTTTTTCTTATTTACCTCTTAAAACAGAATGTCATATCATTAAATCTGCTCCATTGGTATCTGCCGTCTTAACAGCATGTTAGCCTGTATATTTATGAAGTAAATGTGAAGCATTTAATTTTCTATTCTTCACTGCATTTACTACTCTCACAGGACCATCCTGTGTCATCCTTTTCCACAGAGTAGTAACTTATCCTGCAAATGTTTGGGTTTTTTTTTTTTATTAAAAATTTCAGCAGAGCAAACTATTGCTTTATGAGAGAAAGAAGAGTTTGGCCTAGGTGTGTGGAAATCAATTTTTCTTTTTCAATAAGGACAATTTGCATTTTTCAGAGGGTTGTTTTTGGGGGGTGGGGTGTTTGGTGGGGTGTTTTTGGTCAGAGAACTATTTAAAAAATTGAGTTAGAAGTTGCTGAAAACTTTTCAGAACAGTTTTCAGTTAAAAAGACCACACAGCTTTGCCTGAATCAAAATATTTTGTTTCAATGTTTCTCTTCAATGACATTTTCAATTTTGAGTGTCATTGTTTGTAGCCTGTACTGACACAGTAAGATGGTTTATTTTAACTTCACAATTTCGATATCTTTTTGTTCTGACTTTTATAATATAAAATCTTTATTTGCAATGTTATATACAGTATTTCCTTGAGCACTCTTTTTTGTCTTACAGAAGCCCTGCACCTAGAAAAAAGAAGAGCAAAGCCAAGAAGAAATAGTCACCCTCACTGCTAATAAAGCAAAACATTTCAATTATGAGAAATGTTGAAAGACAGAGAGAGAGCCCAGTAAGCTGAGACTGTCAGGGTCATATCCCCTGCCAAAGCTCAAAGCTACAGTAAGAAGGTCATCTGTGATGTGAAGAAATTTTGTGGAATAGGGATGTCTTCTAAAGGTCTATAAAAGAAACCCTGACTGGTGTGATTGCTGTGACAGACCAGTAAAATGTTCTTACTGATGAATTAATTAATAGTGACATACATCATTAAAAGGTGTCAGCATGATCTTACATGAGAAGGTCAGAAGATGACTAGCTTTCTGCAACCCAGTCCAATCATTTCAGAGGTCAACTCGTTGCCCTCACCACGATCCAGGTCTACACTGCAACGCTACTCGGGGGGAACTGAGTGATCTGCGACCAGCGTGAGTATTGCCTCTTCAACGCTCTGAACAAAGATGTCAGCGTGGCACCAGGCAACACAACATCAGGGCTGGAAAGCACAAAATTAATGGGGAGGCACCAGAAATGGATGAGCAGAATGGCTCTTATCTTCTCCAGATCCCACACTGTGCGTGTACATGATACGGTCATCAACCGCAGTCCTTAAAATATTATTGTGTCTTCACAAACTGATGCTTTAGCACTTCAACTGCATCACATTTTTATCAGGTTTAACCCATCTCCTCTGAGATATGCTCCCCAGATACCTTTGAATTATTAAAAGTAGAAAACAGATAGATAGGAGTCTTGCAATGCTATAAGCATCCTCCCATACCATTTCCAACACAGAAATGGACTGAGCTTGCTGAGCACGCTTGCTGGTACGGCAAGCTGATATTTTCCTAGCCAGATCTTTGATCCTTTCAAAGGAAAAGGGAGCCTTGAGTTTCAGCTGATGCTCCTTTCTAAAGTTTTTGCTACTAAAACAAAGTGCATGCTAAAGTACGGCAAATGCTCAGTAATATTGAAGTAATTTGGAATTTCAGAAGCTCTTCCTGATTCATGCTGTATGAAAACCGTCAGTCATGCATGGCTATTGCAACCAGGTTTAAAGTATAAAGAGCTGAGGAATACATGTGTAATTTGTGTGTCCGCTGTGCCTGCCAGGATTTAGAAGTACCATGTTAAAAACCAACTACTCTTTCCCTCAAGGATGTATATGTTGAATTATTAATAGCACAAATGTTTCCCTGCACTATTATTTTATTTCAGTACTTTTGCATAATTATCAGAGCTCTTTCAGGGCACTGCCAGTTTTTTAAAGCTCAGCCATGCTGCATTATAAGAAAACAGAACATTATAAATGTAGTCTTTGTGAATACAAATTGTGAGCAAAGTGTGTATTTACAGACACAGAGATGAAAAATCTCTGTCTAGATGGGCTAGTATTGATAGATAAAAGCTACCATGCAATGAAGTAAGAAAATCCCAATCTACAGTTCTTTAATAAAAATATGTACTAAGGCATATTTTTATGTAGAGTTTTAAAAATGCAGTGTTCGTTCATGTATTAATGTATAAAAAGTAAGGTATAACTCCTGTAAAGTACTTTTAAAGTACACACAGTATATTTACTGGATAATGAAGCTATCCATAGTGTAACTAGGAAATACATTCTGGGGTGATCTGTAAACCTGCATTGATTTTTCTCCCTCCTCTTAACTTCCTTCACAGCCATTTACTATAACAATCGAAAAGGCATTTAAACTAGAAGAAACTTCTCCAGTTTGCTCAGTTTATCTCTCAGCTTAGTGTATTTAATGTTTTCTTTCCTTACTTAGACTGAGATGAACCTGAAGGACAAACTATAGCCTCACATTCCTGATTTCAGCAGATTACATACCTACGAGAGTAAGAACAAATCTTAAAAAAAACCCTGAAATGGCACAAAAGAAGCCTGTGATGACTTGGTCAGCAGGGACATGCTAGTCATCCACATTTCACAGTATTATTAAACTGAAGTATCAGGTACCACCTTCCCTTTGCGCCAAGCTCAGCATCAAGTGTTATCGACTTGCTGCTTGCTTGGTCAGGCAGCTCATTTGCTCATTAATGTGGCTACATTTTATACGGTCTACATTTTTCACTGTCTTCTTAAAATAAATAGGATGCAAAAATAACAATAAAATACTAAGCATTTGGATTGTATTGTTTTTTATATCTTCGCAACATCAAATAATCAATACATCCTTAAAGTGGCTTGGTGGCTTAAGTATCTTTCCTTGGATGAAAAGAAAACTAAACCACTGAGTAAAGACGTGAATTCCCTTGAGCGAAGTTTGTCAGCTTCAGCTAGGTCACAACGAGCTGGGTGTGCTCAGCCCTTCCTGAGCTTCAACGCTGCTGATACAACCTGGTCCCACAAACATCATCTTCCTTCCAGAGCTGTAGCTCCAGGAGAACCAAGGGAAGGAGGGCGGTCAGGGTATGCAGAATACATGTGAATGGGTGAACCATTGCGATATTTTAACTATGCCATTTACAATTTCCAACCCCAGCTCCAAATAATCAATCAGAGGCATTTTTTTTTTAGTTCTTTCAGACAATCAGTTTGTGGAAATACAAATCCCACTGGGACAGGAAAAAAAATGCTAGAATAATGGGTTCATTTTAATTTTGTTTTCTGTGCATTACAACAATCGTAACTCAGTGGCACTCCAGTGAAAGCCATATACATCTAAACACAGTGTCTGTGGAAAACAAATTAAATACTAAATAAGCCACAGATTGAAACAGGAATCAAACAGATTTGGAAAGCAGAAAGGAACTCTGATGAACTGCATGGAGCTTTTCCCTCATAAAACTGAGCACTGTTTGAATGCTGGCCAAATGCTACCTTCTTCTTACAACTCAGAAAAAGTTTTTTTTGGTGGGGATGAGCAGATATTTTCAAGAAATCATTCATTAAATAAAATTTTGGCTTAGATCTGAAATAATTTATGAATTCAGACAGAATTTGGTAGATAAATCATTACAGCACTGGGGGAAAAAAAAGTAATCCCAAACAAACAAACAAAAGCCCAACCCGACCCTTCCCAAGTAATTTACAAAATGAGCAAGGTTTATTGCTTTATCCGGTAGCCTACTGAATAAGACATTTACTTGTGGCTACAAGAGATATATGTTCTAAACCTAAATGGCTTGAGCCTACATTTGGCACTACTTTATGTGATATTCTGGATAGGGCGGCTCCTATTTCTTTCCTTGAAGCTATCAAAATTCAATATGACTTGAGACAGATTAAATAATTTGGTAACAAGTATACTAACATGGAAGTGAGGATACCTAGGTTTCAGTATCTCCTTTTTTCTATGGATTTTTTTTTTTTTTTGAAAACCACACGGTACTTCCATTCAGGCTGAACCACTTTCTTTACTACAATAATTTTGTTCAGTTCCATAAAATTCTGAATAATGAAAAATCCAGGTATTAAATTTTATAAGGAAATTTTATAAGGAAAAACCCTAAATGGAAAAAGACCATGCTGTTTATTTCTATCTTTTCAATCTGAAGTTCATAATACAATCAGGTATAAGACTTAAATCTAATTACAATTTTTTGGTCAAGGACTGAGATTTCTTTGGGGTTTTTATATGTCTGTAAATCACAAAGGATGTTTTAGACAACAGGAAACTGACAAAAAAGCATCTAACATATTTTGCTGCAATATAGGATACACAGATATCTGGCACAGCTAATACTGATTTCCAGACGGTGTTGTCTTGCTGAAGAGCAGACAGCAATTCCACCTCCCTTATCTGATGCTGGAAAGCTCTTGAAACCAAAAAGACCAACTTCAGATGAATATTTCTAATTCACCTGGGTGGTGAACAAAGTCTGCCATGGCCTATCTTGCTGTGCAGTCAAGGCTTGGATACCTGCTGGTTGTTTGGTTTAATGACTACTTCACAGAAAACTTCATTTAAATGTCTTTGAGTTTGTAATGAGATAGATTAAGAAAAAGATGGAAAAAATTCTGCTGTCTCATCATTAGAATAAGTTAGGTGGGTGCAAGAAATGGGTTTTTTGTTGGAAGGAATAGCCAAACTGGAATGGGTTGGAAACTTGGTAGAAGTTTGGAAGGCTATGTCTATTTTTAATACATTTTAAGAGAAAAACTGTGAAAAAGGACAGTTTTAACTGCTCTCATTACAACTACTTTTGATCACACCATTATAGTGCTTTTGGTTTTGATTTGATGTGAAATGAAATCAAAACTCTTGCTCCTCTAAAGCAGAAATTCCAATTTTTAAAAAGCTTAAGTTAGTGATGTTGGTTTAAAAAAAAAAGTTTCTCCTTCCAGCTCTCTGTGGCCTCTCTGTATTTCTAGTCTAGTAATTAATTAACTTGGTTCCATTCTCCATCTCTAAAATGGGGTGAATTACAGCAACCTGATGCAAGAGATGCTCACAAACAGCACAGTGAGGAAAGTCATCTAAGTACTCAAATAGCTAGGTACACTGCACTCACCAAAGCATTTAATGGAAATGTAAATTCAATCTAAGAAATTGGACTTCTGAGTTCAAAAAGCTAATTAATCTTTGTGTTCATAACTGTTCAGAGGCCCCAAGGGGCTGATGTATTTTTAAGAGTGCTGGGGGATGGCAGGTGGTAGTTTTCACCACTGTTCTCAACTGTGGTGTTGAAGATTGACAGACAGTTTCTGTAGGCTATTTTTCCCCTTTTCTTAATTACTCAGGCTTTGTGAAGTGGCCTTTTTTCTTTAAGAAATCAAGGGGTGTTTTTTAGAGAAAACAGACATACATTGGTATAGGCTGCAGGAAAAAAAATAAACACAGCACAAACTAGTTCTTAATATTTCCCATGGAACTGTTCTCAGAAATCTTTAAGAATAAAAAAAAAAAAAAAAAAGCCAAAGATAGGGAACAAAGAGAACAAGAAGATAGAAAAAGTTTAGTAGAGGCAGGATGTCCTTCTGGGGGAGATGAAATATATCCTCATCTATCAACCTTCTGATCAGCCTTACTTTTCTTCCCCTTCTCCCTGGAGGGAAATAGGAGATTTGCTCTGCTAAAGCCAGTGTGTTTCACTGATAAGCAATGCTTACTTTGCCAGAGTCTCACTGCCTACTGCTCTTGCTGCTTTAATGGTGCAGCTATTTATTCTGCTTTCACTGCAGGGAAACAAAGACTGGCTAAATTTCCTTTGATGTCCTAATTTAATCACCTTGCATTAAACTGCTGCGTTTAGCGAGCAAAAGAGAAATCACCAATGAAGTGTGTTTTCTCCTTACCGTTGTCAATGCACAAGTAAGAAATCTCTCTGTAAACCAGATATTTCTGTCACGATTAGAAAGAATCTTGCCTGTCCTCTAGTTGACTTGCCAGCAGAATAAGTAGCTGAATATAATGCTACATACAGGCATCATTTTTTTATTTCCTTCTAGCACAGCCGATGAGTGTTCGAGAGAAGAGAGAGGGCATTTTCCAGTACTTTGAACTACTTCTTATAATACACAAATTATAAAATGTGAAGGCAGCTTCCAAACCTCTGTAAAAAGGCAAGCTTCTCCATTTTGTTCTAATTTTACTTTTAAATGTGCTTTTTCTCTAATAGTTATACATATGTTTTGTAATTCAAAAAGAAGTACTCAACAATCAACACTTTATTCTTCGTTATGAACTCTATGTCCCATTGATGGCAGCACGCAACACTTGTCACCGTACATATTTGTGGTTTATTTCCATTCAAAGACACAGGTTTCTCATGTCTGGTTTTCAAATTTTTTGTAACATCCTTATGCTTTACCATGGGGAAAGACTACAAATCACGTTGAAATACGGAATAAGTTTTTATGTGACTTTTATTGAACGGAATAATGGACAATAATTAAAGTGCCACAAACTTGTCTCAAGTGAGGCAATAATAATAATAGAGATAGAGTACAAACTCTCAAAAATGATGTACGGAAGGACTAACTTCTTAAAAAACAAAGCAAGCTACTAAGTGTTCTTTGTGGTTTACTTCCTTGAGCTGCAACTACTTGGCTAAGTCGAAGAAGAGAAAACCTACCGATGTTGAAGTTACAAGATTCAAACAGAGATGATCGTACTCAGCCTTGCTCCTGGCTCGACCTGGGGACATGGAGCTGCGGCAACCTCGCCTGTATTGGGCAGCTCGATTCAGTAGCTCCTAACAATCCACCTTGGTTTTGGTGGTCTTCTGGTTCTTTCGAAGTTTGGTCCCCAGCGGGGGTTTTCAGAGACTGGCACACCAGCTCGCTGAGAAGGGGTTGCTCAAAGGCAGCTTGGGGAAACCCACCATCACCAGTGACAAACACAGCAGTGCAGTGGGGTCTGGTTTCAATATTTCCATAACCAAACCTTCCCCTAAGAATTTCCTTTCCACCAGCATCTGTAAGATCTGTAGCCTTCTCATCTGATTTGCAAGGAAAAAAATGCTTCTAAATATTGTAGTTCCGCAGGGACTCTCTGGATTTGTTTGAACCGCTTTTGAAACTCCCCACTTTCCAGTATCCTCAGCTCCCTGAGAAAGATCCAAAGGTTCTTCCAAATGATAGTGGATTCCCTGACTCTACTTGTGGTCCTTTGTAAGCCAGTCTTGTGCTCTATTTTTTTCACATCCTTGGGCTCTGGCCAAGAGGCTCCTTACACACAAAGGAGACAAAACATATCCCTCTGAAAAACAGAGTTTAGGAAGTGAAACAGTACATAGGTACAGTTTGACTTTTTTTTTTTTCCCAAGGGCCCCATCCTGGCCCTTAGCTATTACATGATTTTTATTAAGCTGTAAATGTGTGGGGTTAAGAAATGTATGTATTTGTGGAAAAAAAAAGAATATTAAGAAAAAAAGTTTTAAGGAGGATAATTTATATATAAAGGTAGAAAGGAAAATTAAATTCAGTGGAAAAAAAACCTATTAAGTGAATATAAAAGTATTTCAGGAAGAAATAATTTGATAGGAGCTCTTTAATTAAAAATATTCCTTGTGATAAAGACTGGTGAAAACCCTAGGTTTCTTTATTTTTGCCTGTTTGTGAGGAATAAGGCAAAACCTTAAATATGTTGAATTTTGACTTTTTCTTCCAATATGGGGCATTATTCGAACTAGTTAAATTTCTTGGAATAGTGTAGCTGAGCAAAGACTTTATAGGAATAATCTGTGTCTTAGCACTTCTCTCCATGACTTGTAAAACCATACAAAAACTGCTAAAAATGAAGAGAACAGTTGTTTCAGTCTTTTAACATTAACACACAATTTTTTATGCGTATGGATTCAGTATGTCCTTCATAATTGTCCCTCTACAAACCAACATAATTGTCCCTATACAAACAGGAAGGCAGATAATCCCAGCCCTGGAGAGATTTCAG
Source organism: Leptodon cayanensis (assembly GCA_027564655.1). Classification (NCBI taxonomy): domain Eukaryota; kingdom Metazoa; phylum Chordata; class Aves; order Accipitriformes; family Accipitridae; genus Leptodon; species Leptodon cayanensis. Next base: position 21,719,290 of record JANXJC010000026.1, on the reverse strand, counting down.
CACAAATTAAACTGTTATAACTCAGAAGACAGGGGATAATGTGTAAGACTAAAGGTAAACAGTATTGGTAAAGAAGTGGCTTTTGGACAACAGCATGACTTTTGCTGTTAGAAACTGAATTTGTAATCATAGAATCTACAACAGCCAAGGTTGGAAGTGAACTTGAAAGATCATCTGGTCCAAATTTTGTGGGAAAGTCAGCCTAGGTGAGATTAACTAGCATCTATTTGTTTCATCCAAACCAGTTTCTGTCTTTCTACAAGACCTAAAATCATTCAATGACAACTCCAACATAGATCAACAGATGCTCTGGAATAATTCAGTACTCTGGCTATTTCATTATACAACTTAGCAGTAAGTATGAAACTAGAAAACTTTAAAATGAAAGACTGCAGGGAGTCTTATAAAGTCTACATTATTTCAACCATCACCAGGATACTGCCTCACAAACACGGGTTTTATTATTTGCAAAGAGGACAGACTTTTGATTTCAACAATAAAAAATTCCCAGAACTCATATTCAGGTATTTTGGGGGGGAGAAGTTAGTTTATTAAATTTTAAATCACAATTTTCATGCCATGTTATTGTATTAATTATTCCTTTAACTGTTGTGCTTCTTAGAGCTCTACAGAACTGTCATACCTTTCATTAAAGCTGCAGCTTAATTTGCCTTAAAATATTTAAGATGAATAAAAACATCCTTGGGAATGAAAATGATTGAAAATGAAAAATTAATTTAAATAGTCTTGGATGTGAACAGTGCATTACACGGACTGAAGACTGGAAAAAGGACAAAAAACAAAGGATGCTTAAATGGCACTATTATGTCTTAAAAGTTTTTGTGTCAGTTCATTACATAAGGCATTGTGTTAAGCTGCCTCTGCCTCTTCTTGGTTGATCCAAATAAAAAAATCACTTGACACCAGGAACTGTGTCTTCAATGACCTACCTGGCTTTTGTATCAAGACTTTGTTTAACTTCATTACTTAGTAATGAACAGGGTATAAATAACACCGAAATTTAACTGACAGCATTAAATTGTAAATTTTGCATTTAGCAGTGAGGACAGGTGAGTAATACTAAAAAGTCCAGATAAGTCCAGGTGAATCAGGAAATGTCCTGATTCTACCTCAATATTTGGGGCCCAGGGAAATGTTCCTTCTGGCTTAATGTTTCTGTGAGTTGGAAAGATTGTAACACCTTGCTAAACATACAGTATCAGCTTTTAACATTTCAGCCCTAGCCATGTGAAAAAACTGCAAAACTGTATTTGCGAAAGATAATCGCTTGGTTGTACTTGATGAAGATACTCAGGTACTTGCGCCCTTGGATAAACTTTACGCAAAATGCCAGATGACTTTGTAAAGGCATCTTGAAGACACAGCGCAGGCAAATCATGCTCAGGTTCCTATAAAAGCTTCAACTGGACTTCTAAATACTGATTAGTCCAAAATCCTTGTTGAGCACTCCCTGTAGTTAAATCACAGAATCACAGAATGGTTTGGGTTGGAAGGGACCTTAAAGATCATCTCGTTCCAACCCCCCTGCTCTGGGCAGGAGCACCTTCCACTGGACCAGGTTGCTCCAAGCCCCATCCAACCTGGCCTTGGACACTTCCAAATATAATGAGATAATAATCTTATCTGGTTTTATCTGTCTAAGAGTTAATCCTCTAGTCCAAGTTTTTCACGTAAAGGCCTTTCATCCTTAACGGTATTGGAATTACAGGCCCCTTCAGGGAGTGATTTGTCCCATCATGAGACAGATGCTCTACATGACAGGAGTGACTCACCCACTACAGGGCTTAATTTCTCTCTGTTGATCTGAGTGGGAATTTCTAGTATATGGCAACATGCTGTGCGTAATAATAGGTACATTTGTTATTATACAAAAGCGAATAATGTACATTTAGCTACTTAATAAGTATACCTAGAAGTACTTTCTATTTATATAGCATATTTCTCAAAGGAGAAAGGGAGGGTGGCTGATTTAAATTAGCAGAAATTGTAGATATTTCTCCCAAATTACTTCTATGCCTTCAAATTAAAACAAACAAACAAACAAACAAACAAACAAAACCAAAAAACAAACCCAAACCCCAAACACATCTCTCTGAGTAATATTCTGGCTTGATGTTTTTACCTAATTACTCAAAGGAAAAGTGTTTTGTTTTTCTCCCCAGAGGATAGGAGTCTGACGCAGGGTTGCAGGAAAAATTCTCCCATGTTCAGTCCAGTCCTGAATAAAATGTTTCTTTACTTTAAATACATGAGTCCTTTTATTTTTTTTTCCTTAATAATGAAAAGTGGATGTATAAGTTCATGTGAAAGAGAAAAAAAACGAATGTATTATTTTTTTAGTTTGGTGGGTCATGTAGGAGAAAGGAACAGAATAAGACTAGATCCTTTATTTAAAGATGCTTAAGTATTTTATCCGCTTAATGGATCATTTAATGGAAAACGCATAAACATTCCTTGAAGCACTTACAGTTATTTAGGAATTTTCTAGGAAATTTTTAGGAAATTTCTCTACCTTCTAAGTCAGGAAGGGACTATCTACTTGCTTACTTCAGACTCAAGTACGTACTGTAACCATTGGGTATACTCACAATAAAAAATGTGAATAGCTGCTCATACTCCATCTACATTCTTTGACAGCCAGGCAATGAATGAGCAGCAACTAAACTCAGAGCCGGGGTATAACAGGACTGTCACTGGAGATGGAGGAACAAGCTCAGTGGCTGAGTCACCAAACCCAGAGCAGTTCCCTGCCCAAGAGGATGTATCTTGAGGATATATCAGGTATTAAATTGCTCTTTTGATTCCAGCCACGTTTCAGCTTTGTTTGTCTCACGACATTTTCAGGGGAACCTTTGCTGAACTGTTTACCCTTCTCAAGGTAAATCATGCTCGGAGCAACACAGTCTGTCCCTGCTGAGGGGAAATGAAGATTTTTTTCCTCATGTAAGACAAACAGCAGCAATGTCTCCAGCCCGTCCTCCCCATCCTAGGAAACAAAGCAATCATTTTTGCTATTACACTTGCTATCAGCATAGCACAAGTCTGCCAGCTTCCCCTTTTCACCTCTCCCAGCTTTCTAGTTTCTTGTCTGAATGCACTTCATCATTTTCAAATTTTCCTTTTGGCAGATTCAATACTCAAATAACTATTACTTTGGAATGCACACACAGTAACCCCAATTTTCCATTCACTGGATTTTCTTCATTTTCTGAGGAAAAAATAGTACTTCATTACATATCTATTCATCTGTGCACTTCGTGAAATGCAACATTATTCCAGGCAGAATCTGGGGTATTTATTTATTTGCTTGTTTGTTGAAGAGAAAAAGAGGAGATGGATGGGTGATTAGAAGGGTATTAAAGCACAGGATTTTTGGAAGGAGGGCTTAATATGTCATTATTAGCATCTATTAAATGGACACCCCGTATCTCCAATGTAAAATTCATATTATGTGATGACATAGACCTTTTAACAGCAATTCAAGGATATATTAAAAATCATAGTTAAATAATGTTTAAAAGTGTTCAGGTGAAAAGCTAACTCAAAGTTCAAAACTGCAAGATGACGCGTGGGGTTTTTTTGAATCCATAAACCCCCTTCCCTGACATTAAGGGCTTTCAGGTTGTAAAACAACATGGTGATATAAGGTAATGTAAGGTTTTGCACTAATTTTTCTTTTTGCTGTTGTTCTTTTTCGGAAAGAAAAAAGCAAAGTTTTCTGACACCAGGAAAAATGTTAGCTTTGCTCTGGCGTCAGGGATCGGGCTTTTGCCTGGGGCAGCCTCACCGCCAGTTGACAGCAGAAATGAGGAGTGAGGGCAACAGGAGAGAGGACCTACCTTTGGTGAGGACACGTTTAGAATCGCTGTCACTGAGGACAAGAGGAGACCACAGCCATTTTGAAGGACACATTTCTATTCAGCGATTCTTTGTAGCAGTTATTAGTCCACCACTGATACTGAAATAAAACCTCAGCTGCCTCCTGCAAAAAGTGGATTCAGCGTCATGGCTGATGGCCTGACGTGTAGGGTGTGAATTGTAGGAGCCACTGGAGATGCTGGGATGTGTGAGCGGGAAAGAGGAGGAACCAGGCTATGCCCAAAACAAGTAAAACGTCACTGGAATTGGCTAGTTTCCTCTAAAGGTGCTTTGTGGTTTTCTAGAAAAACTACAATAAATGAGTTGTTCACATAGATAAATAAATAAAGCTAGAAAAAGAAGAGGTAATATATCCTCAACATATCAAGTCTTTGGAAGCAGCCTATTGTAAATTCTGTCTTTGGTTTGGTGTAGTCTTAACACTTGTTATATTTAGATAAGGTTTAAAATATATAGCCCTGAAGAAAAAAACAGTGGTAATAAAGAAGTAAAGTTGTTCTTACAGATAATTAAAGTATCTTGATAGGGTGTTGCAATTTTACAAAAAAATATTTCTGAAGATGAAAGCAAATTTCCAAGGTTTCTGATGAAGGAGATTTTTAGTACTGGTTTTGGAATTTTCTCTACAGAAGGCATTTTAAGTTCACTTTCAGAATAAAATACTAGTTCCAAAATTTTATTTTTTAGCTTCATACTGGATTTATACTATGCTATTTCATAAAATGTAAAAGATTTTTTTTTTAAACCAACTTCATACTAATTGAAATCATATTTCTAGTTGTTGGAAAAACATATATTACACTGTGGAAAAGCAGCGATTAACCAAGGTGCTTCTTTTAGCTTATACATTTTCATGACATGGATACATCCTTGTTTCAGAGTTAGAGCACAGTTGCATGGCCAATTAGACATTGCAGCATTACAAGTATGTGTTCCAGTTTGGGAGGACCAGTAAGGGCCCTAATAAAAGGGACCATAGGTCAAGAGGGAGATTTGCACCTCTCCTTTCAAGATACGCACCTCATTTTCTCAGATTGTTTTTGTCTTCCCTCCCCTTCCCACCCCATAGGCACCCAGGGATAACAGTCCATATTTATTTATATATTAGTATAAATAAAAAATAAAAATACTATAAAGGGTGGACAGAGATTATTTCCAATACATTAAGTCAGCTGCACTATGGTGTTAATACTCATACACACACACAGGGAAAAACAAAATAAAATGGTGTTTATGGGAGAAGGGAATGGAAAAAAGATCAGGGAAACTACAAAACAAATATTTCTCAAAACTCTGTTGTTTACTATATGCAACAATTGCAATCATAATTTTACAGTCGAATATGTTGGCTTTTATTTGTTGTTTAAAAATTTAGTTGATGTCATGTAATTAAAAATAAACTTTTCATAGTATTATTAGTGCAATTAATGCTAATATGACACAATGGCAAATTACTGCTAAAATAAAATGTTCTTCATATTAACATGATAATGACATTTCTGAATATACTGAACATCATGAAATGTTGCATATAACAACAGAATCTTAAAAGTTACTCCAGGTTCACTTGTGTGCATGTGTGTGTGTACAAAAAAGGAGGATTTTTCCCATCATTTCCACATTTTCACTTGGAAGGTTCTGGTGCTCTCTCTCTGACCCTTTCAAAAAGATATTCCAACATGCATAGAAAGTAAGAAAGAACAAAAGAATAAAAGAACGAAGGAAAGAAAGAATGAAAAAAGAAAAAAAGTCCAATTTCGACAAATGGACTGACTCCTCCTCTATAAAGCCAAGAGCTTTATAGCTCTTTCTGGAGCTGGGATCTTGTGGTCAGAGTTTGTGTCAGACATGAGATGAAAAAGATGTGGTTGCCTCTGTGGATGGCTATCTCTAACCCTCATTTCTTCTTTTATTCTTTCCAATTTTCTTTACTCATTTCCCTTTTTTCCTTTCCCCCCCTTTTTTTCTTGTTTCTTTTTCTTTCCTTTTTTTTACCCCGTGCTCTTTGAAATAGGTGAAATCTCCTTAGGTTCAGAGATCTCTCCATTTCAAAAATATTTTCCAAGATGCAGCTGAAACTTTTTGGCTACTTAGAATTTGTTTTAAATAATTCATACAGCTGGAATACCTGAACCTCTGTCTTTCATCTGTAAGAGGATGCAGCTACTTTTATATCCCAAGCATACTAAATATGTGTACGATATTTGGTTGCAGAGATTACTCTCTATACAGAGGCAAACAGAGTAAGCTAATTTTCTATAGGAAACATTTAATAGTCAGCAACTGAATAAATAGTTTCCTACTTTTAGGACTGTGGCTTTATTTATTATCTCAAACCACAACTAAGGAGAAGAAATTAAGCTAAATTGTAGCCACTGAATTTTCTTTGTTAATGACTGAATAATTTTTTCACCACAAACTTCAAAAATGTGAAAACACTTATTTTTCTATAAAAGACCTTCGATAAAATCCTCTTGTTCTGAGCTTCTCCCAGGTATAAAATCTCTGCTGAGCAGAATTGTGTAGCTCAATTTGCCTCTGGGTTTTCCTCATGTACATTTTATTTCTAGAAGTCTGGGCTGGTGCATGCAAAGCAGTGGTTCTCCTTCATCTAAGTTAATTGAGTAAGATCTAGTAAATTAAATTTGCTTAAAAAACAATGTTATAATAGTTATCTGGGTGAGCTAATGAATACTTAGTATATATAGTAAGATATGAAAGAGGAAGCAAATTAAGGTTGACACAGAAACTCAATATCTCTAATGTAAAATGGTCTAAGAAGATTGCTTTTACTGTACTTTCATCAACTCTTTCAGGAAAGATTACAAAACCTAACAAAGACTTACAAAAGGTGACACTTTATCTGATGGCATCCAAAAATGAATCCTCATAAGCAGCCCTGTTTTAGCCCTTTGAAAATGCTGTAACATTTCAGTCAGATACATTTGGATTTACTAAAGGTCTACTAAGCCAGGCTGGCCTTGTACCTTTCTTGGTTAGAGTGCTTTTTTTTTAGGTTAAAGGACATAAGTAATATTTCATCTGCCTGGAATTTGTGACAGCATCTGAAAGACTGCCAAACAGAAAATGAAATAAAATGGCAAAGATGGGATTAATGGAAATATTAGAAGATGGAGAAGGAATTAAAGAGAAGGGAAAATGCAAGCTACCGGGTTGGAAAGAAGTTATTGGAATACCTCAAGCACCAGTCTGGAAATAACCTAATTTAATATTTGTAATCATGGCATGACCTAAAGTAACTTATTAGTCATATTTGCAAATGATGCAAAGTGGGAAGGCATCATCAGTACAGAGAAAGGGGAACATCTTGCAAGATGAATTGTAAAGCCTGGAATAAGAGAAATGGGGTGAAATTTAGCAGTATAAATTAAAAAGTTATGCTTTTCAATAGAAAATGAGGTAGAGAACACAACACTGAGGGAAATCCCTGATATCCTGAATACGATGTAGTATTCTGATTGATTACGTTTAAGAACAATTAATTCAAACCAGAATAAATACAGGAAGAGACTACTGGGATAGACGGGAAAAATGAAAATTTATAAAATGGAACAAAGACCCATAAAATAGAAGCTTCTGAAAGGACGTGATGCTTTGTCATATAAACAAATGTGTCAGGAGAATAAACACCAGAGATGTAAAATAACTATCTCCCTTGAAGGCCAAGAACAAGATTTGGCACAGAAAGAAGATGGATATAAGCAATCTGAATAAATTTAGGACGGAAATTAGAAGACGGCTTCAGCCTGTCAAGGGAACAAAATTCTGGGAGAGCTTTCCAATAGTACAAGAGGAGAGAAGCAAACCTAATCAGCTTTGCAAAAGCTTTCACAATGCAGATAATTGGTTTATGACTGCGTGATGTGATCACCTGGCACAATACAGGACTGCACTTGTAGTCCTCTTGCCTGCGTTGCTGATTTCTGGAGTTCTCCTGCTTGTAGCAATATCAGATTTATTATCATTCCATAGCAATTCTTTAGTGACTATAGTTACTAACAAAGAAAGGATAATTATTTGAATAGTTTCTTACAGAAAATGTTCTGTATATTCGGGTAAATGTGAAGTAACCGCAACAGGTTTTTTTTTATCAAAGCTAGGAAGGGCTAGTGCTCCACTATAAGGAAGGACCATCCTGACAAAAGTCTCTAAACAGACAAATGACCACAATAGACATTGAACAAAGGATTTAGAATAAACTGCTGAATATCAACAAAGGTAAATACCCACATCCCACTGCTGTTACATGTCTCAGCTGAGTTCTTATTCTCAGATATCCTAGATACTGAAATTACCTGTTGTGACACGGGTGCTGTTTCTTAGGAAAAAATGCTGTTAAATGTGTCAACAGTGCATGGAACCAGAGATATTGTTAATGCTGGGTGTCCATCAGGTAGCGGAGCCAACAGGCCCCCCAGAAATCAAGGAGTCATAACTGAGCAATTATTACACAGGGAGTAAGACTCAGTCTCAAGTCTGAAAAATTTATAATTTTTTAAAAAGTTATACATGGTTACGCTAAACTTCCATGACAGCTATAAGCTGTTGCCAGCCGGTTCTGGTGTTGGGAAGGGGGTGAGTTTGGCTTTCCCCTGGTTCTGGTGGTCCTTTTTACCCCTGTACTTTCTTCTTCCATCCTGACAACACAAGCACTCAGGTCAGTGTGTAGTAAAATAGGCAGTTGAACCAACCCGGACTAAAATTAGCCAGATTTGAGTGTGTTTGTGTGTGTGTGTTTAACTGGGAACAGTTCCCCAGAAGAACACTATGCTACCTAATTATTCAAGAGTTTGCCAACTTCTGGCAAATGAAATTTCTTGTGGAGTTAGTGAGCTAGATTAGATTTGCAGTTCTGTTGTCCAATTTCTTTCAGAAGTGGTTAGTTTACCAAAAATAATTTCAGATTCACATAGGTTGCTTTACACTGTATCTAACCAACTCAATTTATTTTGCACAAAACCCTTCCTGAAAAGTGCCTGTAAATCAGAATGTTATTATATTTGGAAATGAACTGCCAACTCCTCTAACCCAGTGTTTTCAGTTCTCAGTCTCAAGAGCTTACAGCATTTGAGGTTGAGATATGGTGTCAACGTGGTCAACAATGAATAAATAAATGAAGAAAAATAGTATTTTAATGTTATAGCATGATGAGACCTACTGAGAGTGACCAGCCAGGACCTTGTTAAAGTTGTACTGAGCTCGATCAATGAAATCAAATGTTTTATCAGCAAACTCTGCAATGTGGTTGGTGGGCAAGCCCAACTGGACCAACTGTATGTCAGCTATTTTTCAAAATGACAGAAATAGTAATGGATCATCTGGAATGCTATTATTTAGTGCTAATGAATGATTGTTTGGTGATGGAAGAAAAATCAATTATGACAGCTGTGAGAGCTGCTTCCCCCATTCCATTATTCCAAAAATAAATAGCAAAGCTGCCTGCTAAGGTAGGAAATAAGCTAGCATTCCCTGTGAGAGGCAAAAGTTATAGGCAAAGGAGCAACTCGAACTTGTGTTTACTGCACGTAAACGATGGTGGGGCCCCAAGGTAGAAGCCGAAGTCCTTGAACTATTGAAGAAAAAAACACAACTTTTTTTTACTTGTATTGCAAGTGATCATGCAAACATGATCTCTCTCCAGACAGTTGGACAACTTCTCCTTGAACATCAAACTCTGTTTTTGGGGGAAACCTTCATACCTGATCCAAGACAAACAGTGGCTGAGAGATGATGGGTGAGAGACCATTATATTTGGATTGCTAAGAATTTAAGGAACAACAAGGGTTTAAAAAACATCAAGAAGAACCATCATTTAAAATAAAAACAGTCATTCCAATAAATAAATAGCAGAAAAGCACCCATTGGTCAGCTTAGACACAGCCCAAATAGGACTGTTCTCACTCTAAGACTAGGTAATGTATTGCTTGGGGCAGGAACTCTATGGAACTAAAGAAAGTTAAAAGCCCAATAAGAAATACAGTTTCAACAAAGATAATATGCAGCATGTTGCTTCCTTCTGAAAAGGCTACAGTAAATGCAAACTATGTAAGACTCCTAGGGATTTTTGTGTGTATCGACATACATGTAGATAGATAGCTAGATACAGATTGATATACATAGATATATAGACGCAGATATAGACACAGACTAGACATAGATACCAGAGTCATCCGACAACATCTCAGTTGACTGTTGCCATCCCAGTACTAAATCGATTGCCAAGGACGATCTCAACTTCCATCTGCTTCGCAGGACCGAGGGAGCGCTCGTTCCCTTCCTGAGATCCGAAGGAAATAGGAGGATGAAAGCGCGGAGTTGGATTGTGCCAAAGCTCACAGCTGAGTGCTGAGAGCCAGTTACCTCCTCATTGCCTCCTCAGTCCCAGCTCTTACGGACCAGACCCAGGGGACTGTTGTCTTGTCCAACAATAGCAGGATGCTGTTGCCTGTGCTTCACTCCTCTTTTTCTGTTCCACCAGTGCAGAGGAAGAGGAGGAGGAGAAGGCGCTAAATGGATGGTTTGAGTGTGCAGGACACCAGGCAATGTCCACTTATGCACGGCAGTCTGCAGCTATAAGAAGCTATCTTCTGTGTGTAATGACAGGTGTGCAGGAACTTGAAGAGCGCAACATATGTGTAGGGTCAGAACCTCGACAGACTGATCTAACATCCACTGATTCAGCTGAAACCTTCCTCTAAATATCAACAGACTTTGACCAGGGTCTGAACATATTGTGCAGATACGAAGAATCAAATTGCAGCAGAAGTCTCACCTTTAGGATACCTAACCTGACAGGTGTCCTCTGATAAACAGTGAAGAAATAGGACAGGGAAGAGACAATATGCTAAAAATAATAAGTTTATAAAATTTCATGAAATGAAGCAAGTTTAATTTGTGAATTCATTACTCTAGTGACAAGCTGCTAAAACATCAGTTGTACTAATGTGTCACAAAACTAGACACAAATTGAAGGAGACTAAACTTTCCATTATCTGAAACTCCCTTGGTAATGGAACGTGATTATTAAAGACAGTTGCTAATATGTCTTACTATGAATTTATCTGGGAACTAATATCTTTGATTACCAATTGAAATTAGTGTTTTAGTTATTTTAGCTCAATTCTGTATGACAGCACAGCCAAAGGGAGATTTGCCACTAAAGTCAAGGGCAGCAGAAGAAGGATGTTGGTTTAGCTATGGGACTTTTTGAGGGAGTTATTACAAACTTTAATGAACATAATATATAATTTAATGCTGGGAAAAGAATTCTGGAAGGATACAAAAACTTATGGTGCAGTAATCACAGAAATCTCTTCAGAAAAAAGATGAAACACTGCCAGGGAACTGACTATTCAATTCACGCCAAATCTGGAACTACCTATGTCTTTCTGGGAAACTAACCTTGTTGGCAAGTGACAGATTTTTGGGGGAGCAGATGGGTGTAATCCAGCCTCGTCATTCTTAGGCACAGCAGGAGGTGGTAACTAGCTTAGCATATGCAAGTAATGTTGTTACAAAACATGGAAGTTGGGGCTATTCACTGCCATCGGTCATGGAAATCATAACGAAATTTTTTCCCATGGACATTTTCCACAATACAAAACTATGTAATGTTGTTGCAAGGTGGAAAGAGAAAAGTTATAGCATTTTATTTCTTCAGCAGGAGGCCAGTATGGATTATGGTATCCAAAGAAAAACAAAATAATTTTCTCATTGATCTTGGATCCTTCTGGTGGCCCTAAGCTCTAAGTGCCCTATGGCAGAGCTCTGTGCCAGTTTACCATAGAAGCCCAATGACAATGCAGACAGGAGAATTTGACAAAGACTGTGGGGGAATATGCAATAAAGCTTCATAGCCAGAAAAAAGTATTTTGCAGGCCTGCTGAGGATACCGTTAGACAGCTTCAAAGATATACAATTAATAATCAAGGACAACTGCAGATGTCTTGCAAACCTTCATTTCCAGATAGGATGAAAGATCAAGCTCCTTCTTCAATATAATTTTGTTGCTGCTAACTTTCTTTGAAGTCATTTGTCATGCTGTGACAAGCTATAGATAGGTTTCTGAGGACTTATGATTTTTTCAGATAAATATAATTATGGTAAGTGTAGTCCAGGTTTTCTTACAGCAAATACAGCTGATTGTCTTCTGGCTTGAATATTGCTTAAAATTGATCCCCTAACTGAACCAATGGCAATTAAAAATAATCTATTTGGGATTAATTCACTGTATTTTCCATTTTCAGTCAAATCAAGAGTTTACTCAATTCAAAGCAGCCTGCCTTAATTTGGCGTTTTAATGTTTGAATTAAAAATACCTATTTGGAAAAGAAATATTTAAGCTATAACAAACTGAAATGTTGAAAATGTTGAACTGCAGCAATATTGTAAAATGAAGCAGCCTTCCCCCCTTGTTCATCTGTTCATTGGAATTAGTGCACATTTGCAAATACTTTGGAGGAACACAGATCTGATTTTTTTTAGTGAATAAAATAAGCAGACAACAATTTTGAGGTGTTTGTAAATTCTGTAAGCATTACCCATGTCTATAATGTGGTTTATTAGTACTGTGTGTCTCAGTGGTCTGGTCAAAAACAAATTCAAAGTTATTGCATTTCAGTGCAGTTCCTATTCCTATCTCCTCATTTGGCGTGAGCTTTTGGGACTGGATTAATCCCATCTAACTTTAGAGACCCGACTGATTTACTGTCATAGACACATATTCACCTCATATGCACAATGCAACAGAAGGACACAGGAATGTCCTGAAGACTGGATCTCGAGCAGACTATAGGCTCAAAACAAGAAAGTGGAAGTAGAACACAGGATCTAAAACACAAGTCAAAGGTCTTGGCAGAAAAAAAAGTTTTGGGGAAGGGCAAAACAATGGCCTAAAAAAGTAAGTGTCATTAGTTCTTACTATTATATTGAGTTTTACATTATCTGAAGCATTTTAATATCTGCAGTTAATAAATTGGGAGAAATATTTACAAGAAAACCTTCTCATTGCATTCTAAATAAATAAATGAATAGATACAAAAAAAACCCCAAACCCCAGAAAGCACTCTGGTCTGATTCCTGGGGAAGAAAAAGCTGGAAATATTTATCTTAAAAGTTTAACATACAGAAGGAAATTAAAGAATTGGATGTCTACATTTAGAAGCAGCAACAGCGATAAACTGTTATGAATTGAACAAGATTTGATGCAACAATGAAATACAGAAAAAGGCCTGCAAAATTAGAGGCAACATTTGCAAACAAGAGTCTAAAAGGAAATTTTAATGACAAGCAGAAATGCCCTAAATCAGCTGTTGATAAAGGTACATTCATGGAACACCCTTTTTGGGTCTGCCCCTCTAAACACCATAAGGAATTTGCGGTAAATACTATACAAGATGTTGCATACTTGCATAGTAAACATAAGTAAGATGTAAAGCTTCACCCTCCTTTTTGCTAGAGTCAGGCAAGCATTCCTCAAACAAAGCAAAACCTTGAACAATTTCTTATGCTCCAAATCCCTTGGGTTGGCAAAACCAAGTTGTTAGGAAAACAATTTCAAAACATACATATTCATTTATGGATATATATACAGAATATGTTAGAATATCATATTCTACTGGCTAAGCATTACATTTACGTCACATCAACCTTAATGAGGGTTTGAGGGTCACCAAAATATCATTATCCGAGCTTGGCCTTGCAAGTATCTAAAAATGTTTGGTGTCAGCACAGCTTGATTTCATAGCCATCTTATAAGAATACTTGATGCTAGAACATCCTTATTATGCACTCTATGCACATTTCTAATCTGACAAATCAACACATTACAGGGCTTATCGCCTTATTACCCATTTACAAAATCATGATCCTTCTCCTATGTTCAAGGTAAACCCTGACATGATATCTTACATATAATTATGGTATATAAATGATAAAACTTTTAATCAGCTAGATCTCTCAAGAGCCTGATTGCTTCTGCCTACTTAAAGAGAAGCTTTAATATAGGGAACAGAGCAGTGTGGCTAAATATACACCTTAGGGAAGAATATTTTTCCATACATTTTTTAGTGCAGAGTTCCCAAGAGTTTTGATCACAATTTATCTCTGACAAATTTTCAGTGGCCATAGACAGGATGGAGAAAGGTAGGTTTGTTTCAGAAGTTAATTTGAAATTTGGACATTTGATTTCTCATCTAATATTGAGTGTAAGCCAAAAGCCTGTTTACAATTCAAATGTTCCAAATGGACAAGTTGTCTACAAGATTAATGTGAAGCTGTGGAGATGGAAAATCAGAGGGGCCTGAAATACTGCTAATGCTTTCAGTTTTCACCCCCCTTAGATACTTAGATAGATGAAAGTCCTTTTGTCCCTCTACCTGAAAACACACATCGTGGTAACTCTGCTTTACTAAAACCCTGCCAGGTGGACAACTGATAAGTTGTGTGGACAGCTTATAGGACATTCGGCTTAAATTTGCCTCTTCAGTCTTTGTAAAATCATGCTGCTTCTCCTAAGAGTAATCAGAAAAAACTGAGTTTTTAAAGATGTATCGGAGTTTTTCCACTTTAACAACAAGAAAATGTGATGCATATGGCATCTTCGAACTCTTTAAACTGTTTGCATGCTCCTTCTGAAAACCCCAGAAATCCTGGGCGTGGTGTATCTGGTTTGGATCCAGGGGGGCCTGGGAATGATCCAGGGCTTCAGAGTTCTCACCGGCTGTTGAGCTGCTCAGTCGCTTGTTGTACACGGAGCGGACAGTTACTGTTCAGACAAACCTGCACGCTACGCTGCACCGCTTGAGCAAACTGGTATTGCTCCCTGGCAGTCTTTGCAGAGAGAAAGCTGAAAGTTAGCCTGGTTTCATGTACAATATGGTTTCTTCTGCAATTTAATGTTTAAATGGCCTGTATGATTGAGTTGTGCAAACACCCTTTTTTTTTTTTTTTTTTTTTTTCCTTTTCTCTATCCAGAAACAGGTAAGATTCACTCATTTAATCTCTCCAATGTGAAGACCAGGCCATATTAGTTTAATAATGAAAGGACAAGGTTTTGAAAGCAGGTTTGGGAAGTTTCTCCTGTTGCCATCTGTGATCCATTTTGCTTTTTCAGTATTTGAGATGTTTCAATCTAGATGTTTTGTTTGTTTCCATTTCTGAGTTCTGATCTTATGTGGGATTCTTTTGCTGATACGGTGTGAAAAACCTGTTCTATTAAAGCCGTTTTTTCTACCTTAAGAGGAGGAATGGGAGAAAGAACAACAAAGAAAGAAAGAAAAATGAATCAGGTCACAATCTAAGTCAAAAACTTTGGGGTTTGTTTTTTTTCCTGAAAAAAAGCAGAAGGATCAAATGTCACAAGCTTCCAAGAATAATCTGATGATTGATAGGGGTATAACTTGATGGTTGTCAGTCTTAATGAGGAGGTAGCAAGATTGCTGTGTTTCATAGCCAAACTTTCTCTCCCTGTAGACAATCAACATCATCCTAAGGATGCTTTCAGATGCATATATGAGAAAATAAACTGTAAACCTGGAAGTCGCAATGCCATGATTGTGCCACTAGAATGAGGAAAAAATTGCAGACGTTAACCTTCTCTTCTCTCTCTACTCTGGCTGCAGCTAGAGAGCTCCAGGCATTTTAAAACAGAGAGGTTGTGGACATGCCTACGGTCTTTTCAAGGTGTTTTTATGGGAGGCATGGGGAGGCAGCAGTGAATGGATGCATTGGGTAAGAGCAACACGAACTCGGGGGTCTCTGCTCTGCACTCACCAGCATAGTGCTGGGATACCCAGAACATGGTAACATAACTGACAGTAAAGTTTGGAATGGGGTGAATATGTCCTCATTTTAGTTAACACTGGGTTAAGCTCTTCCCCAAAGCAGCAGTAGAAGGTTGGAGGAAGGAAAGAAATTTTCTTCTGTGTTTGGACATGGTGATGGTGATAGCTTGGATATTACAGCAGTCAGTAGAGATTTATTGGAAGACTGTTAAATATCCTCTCTACCTCCCATTACTTCTGGAAGGGTTTCTCCAGTGTTCATACCTCCAGGAGATAATATTCCAAGCTCTCTGCAGACTCAGCAAGATGGCATTACATTGGGGTGAAATTTCCCAAGTTACCTTCCTAAATTTTTATAGAAGTTTTTTCTTCTTGATAAAATAGAAACTGAAGTTTGGAAGTCACCTCTTTGCTGAAGAAGTGGGGACCCCTCGTATGGAGTTTAGCTCCTGACGCTGCTCCTTTGCAGAAGATCTTCTTTTACAGCAGATGATTGCTCCCAAGCCCTGCAAGCAAGGGCTCAACTCTTTAGTGAGTCTCGTAGTTTAACCCCAGCCGGCAACCAAGGGCCACGCAGCCACTCGCTCACCTCCCTCACAGTGGGATGGGGGAGAGAATCAGAAGGGTAAAAGTAAGAAAACTCATGGGCTGAGTTAAAGACAGTTTAACAGGGAAAGCAAAAGCCGTGCACACAAGCAAAGCAAACCCAGGAATCCGTTCCCCACTTCCCACGGGCAGGCAGGAGTTCAGCCATCCCCAGGACAGCAGGGCTCCATCACGCCGAACGGGGACTTGGGAAGACAA
>JANXJC010000026.1:21686191-21702593 GCA_027564655.1 Leptodon cayanensis | reverse complement strand
TGGCTCTGGGTAAGCCCTGCTCAGCAGGAACCAAAACATCCCGGTGTTATCAGCACTGTTTTCAGCACAAATCCAAATCATAGCCCCTTACCAGCTACTGTGAAGAAAACTAACTCTACCCCAGCCAAAACCAGCACAGTGAGTCATCTAATCCATGGGATTACCTATTTAGGCTCCAGGACATAAAACTGTTAGTACTACCACTGGCCATAAATGTCATTAGCTTTAATTAAAAAAAAAAAAAAAAGACAAGAATCTTAGTGATGAACTGTAGTTTTTCAGTTAATAAAATTGATTATATCTTTCTCTGTACTGCTGCTTCCATGAAGTAATTTCATTTCTATTTAAAGCATAGATTACAGATTAGAAAAGAAGATAAGGAAACTATTTTGCTTCTACAGGTAAAGTTCAGGTGTCACCCATCTTTTCTCCTTGACTTCTCCTAGATGTCCGAATAGAGAATAAGGCAGAGTATTCTGCAGCAGATGATGCATTGCGGGTAATTTCCCACTCATCAAATTACACTTCACAGGATATTAAAATTCCATATAATTAGACTTGTTTCTCAGATTACAGTTCTACTGCTCTGCACATTATTTCTATCTCTTCATCTGTTGCTGCACCTCAGACTAGCACTGATCATTCCACAGATCTTGTAAACCCCTCTATGCCATAAATATATATAGAGATTTTTTTTCTTTTTCTGGAGTCCACACATGCCAACAAGAGTGTTTCCATTGGCCTCTGTAAACTCCGAATCAATTTTCATGATCAAATTCTAGTCTTTTAATCATTTTAATCTGAATGTCATTAATTAAAACAGGTACAGTAGATAGAGAACGTATCAGATGTTGATTTATTCTTCCTACAGCAAATGTTCAAACTTTCACACACATTTCAGAGTGAGAAACAAAAAAAAAAAATTCTGAGGGAAAAACATGTCTGTCAACATGATTTTTAAATACAGCCTTAAAGAGTAGCAGAGTATGCTTCTTATTGAAAAAGAAATATTTCTTCTCCACTAGTAATCAGGGTAGCTATTAAACAGAAACTGCTTAACATTTTTAAATTAACCAATCCAACGATCTCAATTCAACAGTCATAAAATTTGTGACAAACAGAACTGTCTGAATCTGCACTGCTGATTTTTAACGGGTAGTGGAACAATACCGAAAGGTCTGAGAGGACCAGAAATACACTGGTATTGTGGTAGCATCTAAGAAAAGATAAATAAGGTCTAATTAGGCCATTTAGCTTCAATTCAATCTCAAGCACAATCATATAAAACAACGTGGGATGCCAACCACAAGAGCTCATATTGATAATGAAATCAAAGCCACGCAAATGGTTTTATGGATGTTACATACTGTCACACAATATTATTGTTTTTCATGAGATCAAAAGTTTGGTTTATACAGAAAGGCTGGGTGGAATCCCACAGGATGTTCAAATAAAACCTAATCTAAAATAAAATAATATAAATGACAAAATATAAAATCAAGTGAAACACATTAGATTTCAGAATGTCAACTAAAATGGAGAACCATCAGCCAGTGAGAGTGCTTTAAATGGGATATACCAGAGGTTTTGTCTCAGCTTAGTGTTATTCATTAAATTCAGAAATTATATGTAACAAAATACAAAATAACTGTAAAATTTGTAGATGAACAAGTAATTAAAGCTTGGCAAGTGGGGCTTATTTCAACATAGCGCATTTCTGAGGCCTATGAAAAATTGATCATTCATGAACAATTAAGATTAGCCACATTCTCAAGCTAAGCAACATCCCAGCATCCTCATGTCTAGTGACTTTAAAAAGTCACTAGACTTTAAAAGAGCCCTGTAGACCCTGGTAAATAATTTGTTAAATTATGCCATGTGTACTTGAAAGAGAAAGCTAAACATTCGGAAAGGGTTGAGAGAAAAAAGAAAAACACAAAGCAAAACACACACCACCCCCCGTCATGGACTGATGGGCACACATTATAATGAGTAACTAAAAACTTCTGTCTATTTAAGAGTTAAACTCCATCTATCTAGTAGTCCGTGATCTGCTAACAAATATGTGTAGAGTGAAGAGATTTCTGACAGCTGAAAAGTCTGACACGAGAAAAAAAAGAGTTGGTAAAATCTACTAGTTGGTAACTGAAGTTAAACACATGCACATGAGAGACAAGGTGCACATTTTCTAGCAAGAGTAAATAGCACCTGGGACTCCGTGTTTAATAATGTCAATGCCTGGATATCTTTCAAGAAGATATAATTGACCTCAAATAAAAGTACAGGCTTACTTCAGAAGAGCTTGGGTAAGTCATTTAGGCATATTAATGAAAGGATTAGATCAGATATTTGTGATGGTCCTTCCCAGCCTTATCTTTACTAGTCTATATAAACAGGGTGGTCCGACCGATGTCTTGACTGCTCCCAAATTCAACATGAAAGTTTAGAGGGGGGGAAAAATCATGAGATCTTGCGATAAAGTTATCTGTTCTAAGGTAGATCTCTATCTCTGAACTAGTCATCCTGCATCTTCTTAGACTAAATGAAAGAAACATGGCCATCAAGACATGCTTCATCTCAGTGTCTCCTCGGATGGTGCAAGAAGGCTGAAGCACCTAGGCCAGCTGCAGAGGTCTGCACTGTAAATACATGCAAATTTGTTAAATGAAGCAACCCTTCCCATCAGAGAGATTAACCTCTATGACAGAAAGACAAATGGGATGACGACAGGACTCAGGACCAAGGTTTCAGGAAGAAACTATTCACTGCATGAAAATATGATGGCTTCTAACCATTGTAAGGTTAGTTCCCAAACTTTTCCCCATGGGGATCGTATCCCAGAAAATATTTTAGTGTTTTCCAAATCTGTTGTTTCATGCTCCTTCGGAGCATCAAGATGCTGACCCTGAAGTAGTGCTTACTCATTGCTTTCAAGGTTATCTCATTGACTTTCAGTGCACAAAATTGTTTTAAAGGAACTTCAGTTCCTGCAGCATAATTTTGCAACATGAAGTAATATCTACACAACCTCGATCATGATATCAGTTCATAAAAGTAATTTAAGACTTGAAATGACAGGGTTTCAAAATGCACAAAGTATCATTACTCTCAGGGACCGCTCCTATCTTCTGAAAGAGGTGTTTATTTATGTGAGTTTTTTGTGTTTCATGAGTGATAGATCGATCCATGAGTTCGTCTTTCATTCTTCTAGTCTCTCAAGAAGGTGATATTTACACAGACTAATTGGCAAAACCACAGAAGTAAAATGATATCAGTCTAATGTTCCTATACAATTTCATAGTTGGCCTTCCTATTACGACAAGTTGCCATGCTTAAGGATAATGAAAGAATTCATTTCAAGTGACATATTAAGCACTTGGAAAAGCTGAAGTTACTGTAACTTAACATTTATGTGTCACACACTTTACAGCTCTCTATCTTTATCATTTTGAACTAGCAAACTTATATAAAGTAATCCAGTTATAAAATATAGTAATCTTTTCTGAGGTTTCCCTAAGGAGTCTATGTGGTCCATGTGGATCAGGTCAAAAATTACAACTCATAGAAACACACATAAAAATAAGAAAAAAAGCCCTAAGTATGACTCCAGACAACTAAATTAATTGAACACAGCCACAATCCAAATTCAGGCCTTTGCGAAGGTTACTCAAAGTATTCAGACACCAACATAACACTAAATTTATTTAATGGACAGTGATAAACCTTAGCCCTGCTTTTCCATCAGTATATTCACAATAGCCATGAAATCCTGGAGAATTTCTAACATTGATAATTGTTTATAAAAATCTTCCTTGCTTACATTTGTGCACACAAAATATGAAGATATGAAACATAAATCTAGACAAATTGTAGTCTCTTTTCATGGAGTCTGATAATTTGCTGGACCAGTAATTATGCAAACCCTGTTACAGACAGAGAAAATGTCTAAACATACACAAAATGCCACACTATGCATCAAATAACATACATTTTCACTCGGCCACAGTAAAATGATTTTAAAAGGGAAGAATCATCAATTTTGAATAAATATACATAACTTATTAAATGATAATTTATAGTACAAAATTGCATACAGATGGGGTTTCAGTTCATCACTGGATTTTGAATTTAGATTTAAAGTAAGAACACCAGAGTAGAAATGCATCCGTATGTGTGCTGTCATTGGAAATGTTTTTGTTTGTGCTACGTGCATACATTTATGTGTGAGCTTTATTGTTGTAACACCCTTATTCACTAATTTATTCTTTTTATTCCTATTAATTTATTCATTAATTTATTTTTTGTGGTGCTTCATCTCTGAAGTGTCAAAATCACATTGGAAAGTGTAATTTAAGCTACAAGGTTCTGCCACTTGTTTTATTTTACTGCAAACATATGAAGGGAAATGCAGTGTACCAGTAATTAAAAGTAGGTAATGCTTTCATGAAGTTCGAGAAGTTTATCATCAACTAATCAGACGTTAACTAGAAAAAGAACTTTGTTTCTTTGTACCTAAATTGTACAAGTACAGCTTGTTAAGGTCAAGTACTAATTTTCAGGCTTTTGGATTATCTTCTGTACTGTATCTCCTGCTACACTGTGGTAGGACGGAGACGAAGGGGAATCACAGAATCAGCGTGTAACTAAGGTTGTAAAGGGACTTTGGAGTTCACTTGGTCCAACGTCTTCCCTGTACTAAAAACCCCCAAACTGGACATATTTTGTGAGATTTCTTCTCACAAGTGCTGAAGAGTAGGAAACAGCCACTTCCCCTGCCCTGCTGGATGTACTCTTACTAATGTAGCCCAGCCTTTGGTCGGCCTTCACGGCTGTGAGGGCACACTGATGGCTGCTGGACTCTCCACTGCCACTGTCTGGTCCTCTTCTACAAAGCTGTCTTTTTCTCCTAACTCGTATGGGGTCATTCAGTCTCAGGTGCATGACTTTGCATTTGCCTTTGCTGAATTTCATGAGGTTTCTGCCAGACTGTTGAGGTTCCTCCAGGTGACAGCCCTCCGGCATGTCGGTTGCTCCCTCCAGCTTAGTGCAGGCTTTTGCATCATTCAGGTTGTTAACAAAGACAGGAATTAGTTCACAAGCAGAAACTTTGTGGTACTCTCAAAAGACATCTTTTGGATAACCTAAGCTCCAGCTGTCTTTTGGAGAGCCACAAGGGCACATCTACCCAACAGAGCCGCAGTCCAGAGCCAGAACACCTGAGGCTTGCCCATGCTCGCCAGAGATTACTATAGCATTAAAAGGATACGCAACCACTTAGCACACAGTATAGCACACTGTCAATACTAGTTTTTATAGGAAAAATGATTAGGGAGAAAGAAGCGAAGAGACATACCTCATATTCAGGATGTCTGAGGACATTGTTTTTGGGAAAGGTCAACACTTTGTTTTTTGGAAAAGCAACCTACAAGTGGTACATTAAGAAATAAAGAAGATCAAGGATGACTCTGGAGCGAAGAAGGGCTTTGGGAATAATGCCCCAAAACACAGAAAAGCATAAGGTTCCTAAATGACAGCAAGGACAAGAAGGAAAAAATCCTAAAGAACGAAAAAGTCCTGAAAGCCACACTAAACCAGAGGCCATAAACCAAAGGAGACATCCATAAAAGTAAATGGCTGAAAACAGAGAAGATATTAAGTATATGATTAAGAACGTTACTGAAAAGCCCTGGTAGCATGGTAATATGGTTTTAGAGGATAGCAATTTGTCACACATACTTGAAATACTCCACTGGGTTAAAGAAGTTCACAGTCTAGAAGCTAGGAGCCTTTTTTAGACCTTCTTCTAAAGTCAGGGAGAGCAGGAAAATCCTTTGGATAATGACTGAAAAGTTGCCCTCTGGAGGCAAGTCAAGGGAGACTATAGTCCTAACATGAATGTCTCAACCAAAATAGTCCTGGGATCATCTAACCTAAACACCTAAATCACCTTTTCACAATTATTCAGCGCTTTCCACTCATGGCTTCCTATGTGGGTTCATGTCCTAAAGGTGAAATACACTTTCTTTACAGCTGTTTTAAAAGAACTGAATTTTAAAACTCACTCCATGTGGCAGCCAGAGATATAACAAATGTGCAGCTTCAACAAACATAAAAGATATAAGAGTTAGCATCTCCATGCTTCTTCTGAAATTCTGCTAAGAGAATTAAGCTTCTGTATTTTTTAATAGGAATTCCTTCTTTATTTAAAAATCAGCAGCAATGGGATTTATAAGATTAGGCAATCAAGGTTTTAAGTGGTGTTTATATATTATTATTTTTTAGCCAGGGTGCCATCTTTAAAATTAAATTTTTAATAACCTTTCAGACTTATAGCCTTAGGGAAATAATTTCCTTAACAGTAGTTCAAAGGTTTAATGTCACAGTAAAAGCTTTGAAATATGATGTGATCCCCTTCATTCTAGAAAATTAGCATTTAAAAAAAATAATATATCAAAGTAAAAATACTAATGAGGAAAAGATATGGACCCCAGCTCCAAAACAAGACAGGATGATGGGGAAATAACCTCAGTTATGACAATGCTTTGTGAGACTTCCTCCTGTGTTTTCTGAACTGTAACAGTTCCAAAATCTTCACAATCAGGCTGAAAAAAATTGATGATTTAGGAATGTGAGAGGGGGCAGTTACTCTGAACTTCACCTCCAAGTGAAGGCTAGATAAAACCTAGACCTTGGGGGCATTCTCCCTACCCTCCATCCCATGGCCGATGTCCAGCCCAGACCTATTATGGTGACAATCCATCAGTGAATATGGAAATAAACTCAATGATGAGACAGAGTAGAGCTTTTGGAAGGTTATATCCCGTTCAAAGTAATACAGTTAGTCTGGCCCTAAGCTTCTGCCTAACACTAAGTTTTTTCAGATGTTACTTATTTGATCAAATTTCAGCAGATATTCAGTTACCTATGGTAGTTCTGGATTTCAAATACTGCTTTTATTTCTCAGGATAAGGTCACTGTTACTTGTGAAAGCAGGAGAATTATTTTGGGTTTCAAACCCCTTTCCAGAAAATTACTGAACCACTTGAATTGAAATTGTAGGACTGTGCATTCTTTGTCAGTTATTGATGTCTATTTTTTTTTCTAAAACAGAAAAATAGCCCCACTAATTAAAGTTTGTTCATGTTGTAAATATATGAAAACAGACTTTTAAAAGATTTATCTCGCAACTTCTTTAATAGCTTTCAGCTGACCTATAAACATTTAGAAAGTCCATTCCAGAGTTGATCTGCGTTCCTGAATGACATGAAATAGACTTTAGTTATCATGATACTGCTTACATTCCTGTGAAGCAGGTTGGCTGATAGTAGATTGCCCAAAATAATAACAATGGTATAAAAATGATAATACCAAAAAAATCAACCACCTGCTTCAAAGAGACTTGAATGCTGAAATATCAAATGTATGCTCAGCAAGAAAATAGAAAACATGAATTATCCTTCATATTTTCCTGTCTCTCATATGGACTGTTGCATAATTTTAAGTAACAATTCTATAACAAACTTTGATGTCGATAGAGATTTCACAGCATTCATGCCAGTGGTAGTGGGCATACAGCAAAAGCCAGCATATTGCTATTTACTTTCAAGGTTTGTGTATGGTCTCTCTTTTTTTTTTTTTCTCTTCACTTTCCACTTTGCAAATAACTGACTCTCTAATATGGATTATCCACAAATCTGTTATCACAAGAACAGCAGGAATAGCTGAAAAACAAGTGTAAATTCTGGAGAGACTGCCACCTGTCTTCTTTATTTGAACTGCTAGGAAAAGCTATGTAAATAGTGCTAAATAAATGAAAGATTTCAATGCTTATTCAGAGCTAAAGCCAGCAGACAAAGAGATGGTTAAAGACAGGAAGAGAAGTTCAAGGAAAAAAAAGGAAATCATATTGGCCAGTCGGATTCATACTGTTCCCACAAAAGGACTGCACAACTAGATATCAACAAAAATAATACTAAAAAAATGTATTAATAACAGACTAACACATTGCTTAATATGTAAAAGATTATTATATTTTCCAATTTACCGTCTAAATTTTTGCACCTTAAACAGAAGTCATTGCTTTCAGTGGAGGTGGGTTACTCCATCTTCAAAACCAAGGTATAAATAATAGACTTGGCCTACGGGCCAAGCGGGAAGAAAAGAGGTGTAATATACAAACAAACCAACAAGATTCTGCTTTTTCTGCATGCTGGATGTTGATGGGAATATCACAAAAGAAAGAGGAAAAATATTTGCAACTTTTTCTCCAAATTAAAATATTCAAACCTTTTGAGGTTCCCTCAGAACAGTTTTAAGTTTTTTTTATTTTGTTTTTTTTTTTTTTTTTTCCCCTAAACATAAAATAACCAAGGAGAGGAAGGGGGGGAGAGGAAGAGAAAGAGAAAAAAAAAAGCACAAAACCAAGAGAGGTGAAGACAGACCCATTCCATCTCTTTTGGAATTAGAAGGAACAATCTGTGTTTCTATTCATAAGTCAGGAAACTTCTTGTCTAAATCTCGTATTATTTTGGTGGACAAATCTTTTTCCATAGAAATGCAATGCTAACAATTTTTTTTCTTTTTTTTTTTTTTCTCCCTATGGTAAGTTTCCTGTTCTTTTTGAGTAAGTTTTTAGACATACTAGAAACAGTGCAATACTTAAACTTCTTTTCATTTTCAGCATGTTTATTCCCATGACAAAAATCAAAAGCAACTAAATATTTGGTTTACTAACAAAAACAAAGTGAAAATAGATTTTCAATGCAAACTTTCCTTAATGGAAAAGTATCAACAATTTTTTCCGCTTTCTATTAGCAGGCCTTTTTCATCCTGTTTACCCCCCTGGGTCTCTTCCAGATGGAAACAAGTGGGATAATCAATAAATGAAACTGCTCAGCATGGCTGCCAGATTTTAAATATTAAAATCCAGGCCTGAGAGAGAAATCATGTGTGCACATGTAAGTGTGCATGAATAAGTAAGTCCAATATCTCAGACATTGCCCAGGCCATCTAGTGCTACTTTATGCCCGAACATTACCCAACACACCTGGCATAGGACCTAGTGCATACTCGTGATTTATCCACAAGCTTGCTATAGCCACTTTTGTGGCTGACATCACCCAGGCTCCTACATACATATAAATTTACTTTCCACGATTGCAACCAGTTGCTGCAAAAAATGATTTTGAAAAAAGTTATGTAAGGAAGGTATAGCCAGTATGGGGTCTGACTGCATAAAGCAGGATAGCCCAGATCCCATTAAGAATTTTGGCAGCTCTCCCATTCAGCTCTCTGCTAGTAAGCATCATCTGATATGGGGGCCTTAAGCAATTGATTAAGAGCTTGCTTTCTCATACCAATCTTCCACTAAAAATATCTTTGAGGATCTATTTTATGTTGAAGGAGAAATTCCAAGATATCTTGTGTATGTCAATGAAATTCATTGCATGAATTTTGGAGTAGGAAAAAGAAATAACTGAAGATAAGCCAAATGATGATCTCAGTAGGCTCTATGTAAAGCTTAATGGCTTCTCTGGAATAACCTCAAGTTTATGTAAGAGTCACATAGACCAGAATTTCATGTTAAATATGACATTTTTCAACACAAAATCATCCAAGAAGAAAAAAAATCCATTTCTTTTGATCACCCCACACACAAACACAAACTTTGTTGTTATTTTACAAGCTCATCTCAGCTCTGCATCCTCTTTTGCAAGGCCGTAGGGGAGGATGGGTTGGATAATTTGCTCCAGCATCAATTGGCTTGAGCGTGCAAAGCAAAATGGGATACATGCACTTCTTCCTAGACCTCTCCCATTCTGTTTCACATGACTATGTTTAAAGAATGAAGAAAATAAACAGCAAAAGATGTTTCTGGCTCACTGAGATTAACCAAATTCAGTTATTCTGCCCACAATATTTTGGGCAATGCCATAAAAACAAGAGCATAAAATAGACACACCTCACCAAGGCTATGACATACAGTCACTCAGCATCCTGCTATTAGTCATTCTAACTACAAGTAATCTACCAGCACAGATTGCAATAACAGGGTAATTTTTTACTATCTTTTTTTCCCAGTACAGAAGTTCATGCTTCTCTCGTCGTCTTACAAAAAGGGCAAGATTGTCTACAAAGAAGGTCAAGTCTGTCTCTTTTTCAAACACAGGTACTGCGATGCTTTGACCATTGAGCACAGAATTTAAACTAAGTCAACAGGTTTAAAGACAAGCATGTGTCTTTCCTCCTCCACTGCTGCACGCATAATGGCTTTCATGGCACTCAGGATCACAGCATGGTCACCATTTAACCTCATTACTTTCTAAAGCATTTTGAGAGATGCTCCGAGCTCAGAATGGTGCTACATAAATCTGTCTCCTCACACTAAGGTTAGCTGGCAATTTAAGCAATACAGGATGAGTGTTCTATATTGAAAAGAAAGATAAATCCGTGGTTAGAAGGAGAAGCCAGCAGAGGGGATTGTGCGGTCTCTTCTCACATTTCCTTGTGCCTTGGTGGCTGACTGCAAGGAATATGTTTGTAGACTAGATGGAAAATATTAGTTGTGGTTTCAACAGTGAAAGACTTCAAAATATGTCCCTGCACTTTGGCTTTGTATCACCTAAAGAGTTCATTGTTTTTTTCTGAATTGTCAGAGCAAAGGGGAGAAATACAGTTCCTTTCTCCAGTGAAAGCAATATCTACAGACATCACTCCCATTCCCCACTACGCCATGGTGCCTCCCCAGTGTCCTTCATCCTCCCTCACTACTCAGCACCTGAAGTTCAGATATTCTGCATTGGAAATCTCTGTCTCCCTGGAGATTTATCTTCAGGATCACCATAAAGTATCAATAGATTTCTTTCCACAATTATTTCCCTGGCGCCATGTAATCTCTCTGAGGTAAAAGGCAAATGTGAATCCCTTTCTGTATTGTCCTTCATCCCCTTATTGCTCCCCCCATGTCTCCTTTGGACTTTTAAGAATGAAGACCATAAGCATCAGATTCCCTCAGTAATGCCTTAGATCTCAGAATACAAAGGAGAAATTAGAGGATTATGGTAATGCCACATATTCAGTACTGTCCTGCAGTTGAATGCATCTCTCTCTTTATATAAAATAAAACAAGTCCTTATTAATTGAAAAAAAAATGCAATCCATTTTCATGGAGGAAGAAAGGATTAAAGATATAAGAACATGACCACAACTTTAACTGAGACATGGAAAACCCACAGAGCAAAACCAAAAAAACCAAGAAGCAGAAAACACCAAACAAAAATCTCTGGTGTAAGAGATTTATTTTTTTTTCCCAGCAGTGGAGGAGATTATGTGTGCTGGAGAGAGATGCAGTTTCAGCTTCGCTTCAGCAGCTGTAGCCTCATCTTTGACAAATTCAAGAAACATAAACCAGGAGTGGTGACATTGTAAGGGTGAAATTACAGAGCATAAAACAGAGCAATGACATCGGAATGAATATTGTTCCTGACTTGCATTGGAGTAGTGAAGGTGTAAAAAAAAGGTTACAGTTTGTCTAGTGCCTGACATTTTTCTCCATTTGGGACATCCTCATCACCAGTGACAGCGCAATGACCTTGTATGAGAATTTTTAGTAGAATGGTGGACTCAAAGGGTAGAGTGTTAAAATGCAATTATAAGTCAGTTACATATGCTTGCATTCACCTAGCTTGCTTCATCAATGTTCACATTAATTGTATTCACAAGCTACCTTCCTCACTGTTTTTTTTACCTACTTGAAAAGAGCAGAAGTCTTCCTGATATATGAGTCACCACTACACAGTGTCAGCTCTCAAAAGACAAGGAAAGAAAAGAAAAAAAAAAGAAAAAGGTAATGAAATTTTGCCACTCTTCAGCTCTGGATTAGTTCCAGACCTCCCAATTAACACCATTGTCATTTAAGTAAATGCCAGCTTCTGCGGAGATTTTTATTTATTAACCTTTTTTTCATTTCATTAGTCATTTTTAAGTTAACGTATAATGTGTTACAGTCACATAAGAGAGTATGTGGCAAAGCATAACATCAACACAAAAATTATTTCAAAAGTTAAGCTGCAGGAAATTGGATGTTAACCTCCTTCACAAATATTGTGTATAATAATGGATTTCTCTAGAAGCTTGCATCTGATTTAAGGCTTTCAGCTTTAGCTGTTGTCTTAGAAGTGTGAAACATCCATTGGTGAAAGTGGTAAGATGATTTTGTTGAGTTTATAGAAACAAAAAACCTCCACAAATTACAAGTTATGTCTATAAGTCTTGGCCAGGGCAGCTACCCCTTTTCAAACACACCTATAAAATTATTCCCTTTTGCCTTGACTTCACTTAGCTTCTTGCCTTGCTATTCCAGCTCCTTATTTTCAGGCCTGTATTCTATCTCTAACTACGGTCATTTATTTAGTGATTGCAGTAATCCAACCTTAGTATATTGAATGTCATCACTGAATCAAAGACTTCTTTTCTCCTGAGGGAACACCTCTTAATAAGAGGGCTGCTTGCTCTTCTGGATAATCTGGATACTTTGACAGCATGTCACCTTTTATTTATTCTCATTTTGTTAATCTGTGGTGATAATGACATAGAAATGTGTGCCTTCAGTTTAAAAAATTCTTCTGCAGTCCTGTGTTATAACGTTATGATTCTTAGAGATGATATTCTATAATTACAAACCCAGTTAAAAGAATAAATTAGGATAAACCCAGAAGGTCAATCAGGAACTGAGCTAAGAATTTTGTTTTCTTTTGTTGTTTGTTTGTTGTTTGTTTTTTTTTTTTATAGACTAATCTTTAATTTAACATGGTACTTTGTTTTAGTATATTTAATTGGTATTAAAAGTGTTTGACTGCATCAACATAAAGTGCACAAATTAACACTAATTAGTCTTCTACTATTTACAACTAAGAAAATCTTTCCCATCCTTGATATAAAAAACTAGTTGGAAGTCCAGACACTGCATTTTGTAATGGGTATTTAATTATTAGTACAGCTAAATGTTCCTTTCTATTATACAATATAGAATCCCAATATATTTTTAGTCTCACATCCAAGCTTCTGGCTATAATAGCATCTCTTTTTTGTGATCCACAAGAATGGTTATAGTCCTCAGAAATAAATTGACAAGTCCAATGTGAATGACTAAAAAGCAAAAGATGATCAATACTGAGTTCCTGAGAATTCACAGTGCTTTGGATCTTGCTTACAGCATAGGTCCTGCACCTAAAAAAATCTCTTAGCCACAACCCTTTTACCAAGGAAAGCACCAAAATACCTTTTAAGAAGATGCCACTCTCTGTGCAAACGGAATTTATTTAGGAACTGTTGTCCTCTACAGAAATAGGAAGTAGTAAAGCTTTTAACAACACAAGTTGTCATTTTTCTTGCATTACTCTTTCAAGATCCACTCTTTTCCAGATCTGTGTACCAAGAGATACTGGTGATCATAGTAACTAACTAGTAAATAGGAGTTCAGTCATAACCATGAGCACACTACTACACAGAAGGAAGGAGTGTGGAAGGATGATACATCTATAACTACTGTAAGATGTTGGTACCTCTCCTTTTACACATGTAGGTGAAGAGGTTTGTTCTTCCTGTTCTGTTTAGGACAGAGATATGATGTGACAAAGTAAGAAGTAACTTATCTGGCATCCTTTGATTCAGAAATTCACTCCCCGTTGGAGTAATTTTCTATGTTTTCCTCAAGGCAGTTTGCAAGGTACTGTCCTAGATCACATTAGGATAAACATTTCTTCTTCATTAAGTTTTCTAGTTAGAAATCCATTCTTTAACTACAGATAAAGGCTTTAAAGTACTAAAAGCAGAAGAGGAACTGATCAGTGGCTTCATTAGGAATGACTGGTTTCTCCAGCTGTCAAAATGTCAACTTACTTGCATTAAAGAAACTAATAGATTTCTGCTTGCCATGTCATTAGCAGAGACATGAGCTAATTTGAAGAATAAACATTTTCTTTGCGCATTGTACTTGTTAATCTTTCAAGTTCATTTCAGGTACTTATCTTATTGCTCATTTTTCATATTCAAGCTGGAATGGAGCCAAGTGACTCATTTGTGCCTAGTTTCAGTTTTTTTTTTTCTTTTGAATATGAAAAGCCAAGAAATACTATTTCTAAAAACATAGAAGAGCATTAGAAATTCTAAATTCTGATTTCACAACTAACCTGGTCCTAGAACACAATGAATTTTACATTTTAAAGTAAATCTGGTGAATTTAAATTATACCTTTAAGAAAAAAAATATCTGCAAAATACAGAACGTTTTATTTTTCATTTCAGGAACAAAACCCCAGCTGGGTGTGGGGGGGTAGTGAGTAAGCAGCTGTGTGGTGCTTAGTTGCTGGCTGGGGCTAAACCACAACACACACAAAACCAGAAAAAGCAAAATAGTTAACAATTTTCTTCTTCCCTCCTCCCTTTGAAGATAGTTCTAATTCAAAATCGACCTTATTTTGAGTGGTTCAGATCAGATAACATCCATGGGTACCTTCCAACCAAATCCACTGTAAGATTCTATGATTTACATGCTCTAAGTATGAAACAAGTCTATGTTTAATTATTCATTCACTAGAAACTAAGAAGGATTGGTATTTTTTCAAATTTCAACAGATGAAATAACTGAATTTTTCCACCAAATATATAAGCCTCCATAATTTATGAACAAGAGCCAACCTTTACTGACTGACAGAATATGCAAAATGCTTGAGTCAATGAAAAAATAAACTTATAGCACACAACATGATACCAGAAGATGTATATTCATGAACCCGAGATAATATCCTGAAAGTCATTAAAAATATTGTTGTCTAGTATTCCTATGATTTAAAAGATAAAGAATTATTTTGATAGCTTTATAAGAATGATCAAAATTAATAATTTAAATATTTAGTAGAAAATTACAATGCTGATTAGAAAACTCTCTTTGCATCATGTTTATCATCTTGGTCTAAATCTTGGAAATATTTATACTTTTCTATGGAAAAAAACAGAGGTGAATTCCAAATTCTTTGCTTTAGCTTAGAGAGATAAAGAAGTTGCAAAAAGCTTCTAGAAAGTTAACCGGAAACTGAATTTATCCTCATTCCAAATTTAGTCATACTGGAAAACTCTTGAATTCTGCTTCTCCACACCACTAGTGCCTCTGATTTTCCTTCTCATGATGCCAAGAACTTGTCTTCACATAGCAGAGAAAAGGTTGAGAACGCACAGAATGCACCTAACCTGAGCTCCAAAGCTCAAGCAAAGAAAATTATATTTGCACAAAGGAATGAGAAAAAAATCATCAGCAAAAGCCAAAATCTTAGCAACAGGTCCAGGGCTCAAACACTCAGTTTCCCAGATGCTAATGCACTTTTGAGCAAACAGATTATGCTGCACGGTCTGTGAGAAGCCAGTCACTTCTCGTAAGGTTCCCTCTCCAAGGATCAGAGCATAATGTACTCAGCCAAAGCAGGGCAAATATTGCCAAACATCTACTACAAAATTCTTCTGAAAGTGAGAGGTCCTTGATCCCTCAAGGACTGCTAGTGGCAACGCTGCATTTGCTAGGAGTAATTTATAGGGCAAGACTGCAACGTTCTGCATTAAGCCGGAATGTGTTTCATGTGCAAGATTAACAGACACCTTCCTAAAAAGTTACGGTATGTCAGGAGGTCTGAAACTGCAGGTATTAAGCTTCTAGATTTTACCACATTGTGTAGCCATGATTGGCAATGCAGTCATCATTACAACTCAAGTACTCTGTGTCTGATTTTTATATGCATGTCTGATGCATGGAAATTAGCAGAAAAATAAAAAACCCAACACACAAATGGGTGAGAAGAGGAGATGGTCACAAAGGTTTGTTTTCACTCCAGGAGGCTGAACAGCCTTGAGTTTAATTGTGGTCCATGGAGAAAGATCAACTTCTCCAAAGGGCAATACTGAAAATTACGTTCCTGCTCTGAAACTGTCCCCATTTCACAGAGGAATCTTCCTCCACCCACTAAATAGAGCAGGACTCATGAGACTATGGCCTCATTACTTTTGGGGAATATCTCTGAAAGAGGTCATTCAGATTTAAGTAAACATACATCTGCAATGACTGTGCAGACAGATATATCTCCACTTTCAGGGGGTATCTCTTTTCTTGTGGTTGAGTGTTTTGTTTGTTTGTTTGCTTTTTCCTAGGTCAGTTTTGAGAGATACTGATATACTCTATTGGGTTTGTGTGGCAAGGTTTTGGTAGCAGGGGGGCTACAGGGGTGGCTTCTGTGAGAAGCTGCTAGAACCTTCCCCCATGTCCGACAGAGTCAATGCCACCCGGCTCCAAGACGGACCCGCCGCTGGCCAAGGCTGAGCCCATCAGCAACGGTGGTAGTGCCTCTGGGAGAACAGAG
>JANXJC010000026.1:21675103-21685949 GCA_027564655.1 Leptodon cayanensis | reverse complement strand
CTGCAGCCCAGGGAGGTCCACGGGGGAGCAGATCTCCACCTGCAGCCTGGGGAGAGAGGAGCCCACGCCGGAGCAGGGGGGTGCCCGAAGGAGGCTGGGACCCCGTGGGAAGCCCAGGCTGGAGCAAGTTTGCTGGCAGGACTTGTGACCCCACGGGGGACCCACACTGGAGCAGGCTGTGCCTGAAGGACTGCAGCCCATGGAAGGGACCCACTCTGGAGCAGTTCATGAAGAACTGCAGCCCGTGGGAAGGACCCACGTTGGAGAAGTTCATGGAGAACTGTCTCCTGTGGGAGGGACCCCAAGCCGGAGGAGAGGAAAGGTGTGTAGAGGAAGGATCAGCAGAGACAACGTGTGATGAACTGACTGCAACCCACATTCCCTGTCCCCCTGCACCTCTCAGGGGAAGGAGGTAGAGAAAATCAGGAAGAAGGGAGGGGTGGGAGAAAGTGTTTTAAGATTTGGTTCTGTTTCTCATTACCCTACTCTGATTTGATTGGTAATAAATTAAACTAATTTCCCCAAGTTGAGTCTGGTTTGCCCATGACAGTAATTGCTGAGTGATCTCTCCCTGTCCTTATCTCGACCCATGAGCCTTTCATCATATTTTTCTTCCCCTGTCCAGCTGAGGAGGTGGAGTGATCGAGGGGCTTTGGTGGGCATCTGACATCCACCCACCACATATACAATAGTGGTGTTTTTAGCCTGACAAGATTTCTGCATGCACCAGACGCAGACTGAAGACATCAGCACGTTCAATATAGGATAAACTATTCTGCTAGATGCAGTAATGACACAGCTCGAGCCATGTAATAATGTGACAGATTAGGAACCCAACAAGGCATTGGAAAGGAGGATGAGATCATTATGCAGTTACACATTTTACCTTAGCTTATGGGATGCCTTTCATACTGTTTTCCTCAGTGGGGTTAATCTGTAAATACAGTTTGTCTTCCCTCTGTGGTCACCTAACCCTCTGGCAGGACCTCTACATGCCGATACATTTTTCTTGTTCCCTATCTTTTCTTTTTGTGCTATGCCCATAATTTTAAGATGACTCCATCTGTACCGCTGATTGAGACGTGTTCCAATGCTGTCAGTGAATGAGGTCATGTTTTGACCAGGCAAAACCAATTTTTTCTCTACTACATTGTTGAATAAGTTAAAACTCAGTGCAGTCAAATCATATGAAGTGTTCATTTTAACTTTTGATATAGTCTTTGTGAAGGGTCTTGAAATGCAGAACCAGATTGCAGCACAACCGTTATAAACTAAATGTATCCCTTTGGTTTTACATTTATCTTTCCTGCCCCTCCTCCTCTGCAAAACTCAATTAAGAAGTACTTATCTGCCTGTTCCAATTACTTCAGTGCTTAAGTGGAGGATACAAAGGATATTTTTTCTAGGAGGAATAGTGTAGAATTTTATTAGTGACCTTAACAGTATTTTAGAGGTAGAAACATAATACTTCAGAATTTCAAAGCTGAGTCTTATTTGTGTCTTTGAACCCGTAAGTGTCACTCCCGCTGATGGTTTTAGAACAAGAGAAGACAATCATTTCATCGTATGTTTCCTCAAATTCTATGCAGCAGCAGAAGACAATTCAGTATAAAATCCTTGAGAGAAGTGGAAGGAGACATGCTGCTATCCATTTCAGCAAGAAATACAAAAGAGAAATCAACCCAAGACGGACTAGAGATAACAACCCAACATTTGCTAAAAATTATTTGGTAAAAGTTATCGAATGAGATATTTTTGCTTAATTAAAAAGTCCTTTTTAAAAAGCTAAAAGAGACTGAGATTTTTCTAAAAATAAAAAATGAAAATTCATTAAAACAAATTAGTTTCTCAATGAACTTTGTATCCCATGCCTCAGACGTTAAAATTCTTTTGTCGTCCCACTCTAGGTACAGTTATGCATTTCAGCAAGAAAGGTTTGGAAAGAAAAGAAGAGCTTACCTATGTCAACAATTTCCGTAGCTGCATCAATCACTTCTTCACTTCAGAGTCATCGATAGATTAATGTTTCCGGAGGACTACAGTGTCCTGTAATGACAAGTTATAAATCATATGAAAAAGGAATCTATCATGTTCAGACAATGATAACATAGAATAGCCCTAACTGGGATCCAGAACACTGTGTTCATTTACCGTTTCTACACAGATGCCTACAAGGCATATATTACTTTTGTATATTGTATCTATATAACTAAGAAGTGGAAAGAAAATTTACATTGCAATACGGGTAAAATATATTCAGAGGTTAAGTTTTAACCTTGACTTTAAATTGCTGATGGTTTTAGGGTTTTTTTGTTTTTTTGGTTTTGGTTTTTTTTTTTTTTTTGTTTGTTTGTTTGTTTGTTTTTTGTTTTTGTTTTTTTTTTTTTCCAGGAGCTAAAGGAAGAAGAATAATCCAATTAACACAGTATAATATCCCTAATTATTTAAAATATATTTTTCCACGTCATGTCAAAATTTTGAGGTCAAATATCTTGAAGTGGTCTTGTCATTTTGATATAAAGTAAAAATTCTTCTCTGGCCATGGTAGTGTGTAAAGGTAATGCCTCACTTCTAATATCAAGAGATACCAAACATAGGTAGGAGAGGACTGGATTAAAAAAAAATAAATCAAAAAATCTAGTTTTACTACTGGAAAAAAAAATAGCATGAGCCCAGAGAGAAAAAAGAAAAAGGAATATATCTCTGCAATGGTTAAACTGATAAAGGGGACTCAAGTTCTCCTCTTTTTAATTCACATCTCAAACTTCAGCATCGGTCTTTGACATTTATGTTAAGTAAGTGCTCCAACAGTGAGTTGTTTAACTATTCTGGGCTGAAATTCAGCAGTTCATCTGTCTGTCTCTTACACACATAGATGCACATTCAATTCTGGACTGAAGAAAGCTTCCAGGATAAAAGTTTTGTTAGAATGGACATATTTTGATAGAGGACTTTGTTTTAGTGGAAATGGATTTTCTTCAACGGGAAAGTTGTCAGAAAATTTACAACCAGCATTAAACATGAAGCTTCAACTTCTACTGATCCCAAACCACAAGGCAGTCTAATTAAACTTCAAATCACTGTAATTAAGATTTGGCAAGAACTCTATATTCATGACAAGTGTAAGCAAAGTACTTCTTTTTGGATTTCCAGATCAATCATGGGGATACAGACACACACCCCCCGTCCCCCGTCTTTATTTTGTTGAATGATCAATTGGCATTTTCAAATCTCCACTGCTTTTAACATCTCATTGTCTACCTAGGAGTCTTTAATGTTCTCAGACTAACCCTGGAGGCCCAGAATTGCAGTCCTAGAATATTTTAGGTTGCAGGGGACCTCTGGAGGTCATCTAGTACAACCTCAGATCAGGTCCTGCTTCAAAATTCTTTCAAACCCAGTTTCTTTTATGGTACACTACTCTACAGATTTCATGAACCATTCATTTACATCGTGCACACAATTGCATCACGGAGCACACATCCTGTTTTATTATTTTACAGGTATACTGCATCACAGGATTAAGAGAAAAATGAGGTCAGGTACTGAAGCACAGAATGGAATATTAGAAACAAAGGAGCAGAATTATTTTAGCCTTTAAAAGTTGAATCAAAATTATCTTGGGACTCCCCAAGTCTGATGAAAATTTCCCAAATAAGACGTCTTTTTCAAAATAAAGTATGTTTTCCCATGTTTCCACCAAGTGATGTAGATCATTGGTTGGCTTGTTGGCTTCCTGTCAATACCTGCCTCCAGTTTTGACTATGCAGAGATTCTAGGGCTGCTATGCCCCTATATGTCTTTGGCACCTTCAATATCTACCTTTAGTTAGAAAGGATAAACCTGGGCCTTATGTCTTCATGAACACTTGTATTCCTTCTTATTTCAAAGGATAACAAAGCTGGATATATTTCACACAAGTAATTTTTCTTTCTTCCAGGTATTTTTACCATTGTACAGTTTTGGAATACTTCCAACTATGCAGATTAACACCAATAAGTGGAATCTACATGTTGTATTATTTTCCATTAAGTAAAGAGGACATGCTCAAAATAAAAACTAGAAAAATTGTTTTGTACTATTTTAGAAATTATATGACTCGTGTTTCTTCTCCGATGCTCTGACATTTTGGAAAGAAGCTTATTTTCCTTCTTTCCATCTTCATTCAAATAACTCTAAGCAAACTGCTGTGCATCGTATCACTCACTTTAGTAATTTGCAGGCATTTACAACTACTAAAAACAGTGCCACCCACAGAGAAGACTGCTGTTGAATTATGCAAGAGCAAGCCACATATTTCAGCCTGAATGAGGAAAGTAAGAGCCATGTTGGATATGAAACATATCAGGTTCAGAGGTCTGTAATTAATCTTGTCAGTGCATGAAGCAGGCTAACCTGTGTGTAGGAACACAATATCTTGGCACATTTCTCTTCTACAAATGCAGAGCCAACCTTGGACATCTGGGATTCAAATCCATTAAAGTGATTGGACATAGTCTTGGTCAAGTTCTTGAATATTATATTGCATTCTTAGAAGTATTAAATATTTACATCATTGGTTCATAAATGTTGTACAGAAAACAAGTAATGGAATTCATTTTTATTACCTAGCCTACAAGGAAGAATACAGATATTTCTAGAAGAGAGTTCTATCCTGCTATCAGTGGAAGGAGAGATATTTGCTCTGTGGTTGATCATAGTGTGTCTGACTGATGGACAGGAAAGTCAATATAGCGCCCATAAATACATTTTTAGAACAATATCGTCCTTGTTTTATACAACCAGTGCAATAGCGTAATTGAATACATTTAATTCTAGAACCTGTAAACACTCAAGATACATGTAGTGAATTTGACTCAAAATAAATTAAAATAGGTTAGTTTCTTTTATTGATATTGCCAAATGTACAAATGCCATACATGATGATTATGATGATTCTTATACAAAGAAAAACTATAATGAAGCATGCTGCAAAGGCCACTGCAGTTAGCAGGGCTCGCTCTGTTGATTGCATGGAGCCTTCATTGAAAAGTCCAACAGTAGGTATTTTTTAAGGAAATTAATTGTAATTATTAAAAAGACCTAAATTTCCCTTTGATGTTTCACAAAATAAATATTCTGACTGCAACTGTAAGTGTCTATAGTTTAAGTTCCTTAATGGGAACAAATAGGTACCTCAAAATGATCACTTATACATGATTTTTTATTGACTTCAGTGATCTACATCAGCGAGAACCTAAAAGAAAAGGTTAGGGAAAGCATCTCATTTTTGGTGACTAAAGGGAGACATGAGAAATGCCACCTGTGCTACTTATGCTTGGTATGCAGGGAGCTTTTTGGTGTTAGAAAGCTCTTTCAGTAAAGACTATTATAACAAAAAAACCCCCCAAGAATGTATACAAAACTGAAGTACTGTGATTGTGCATAGCACTGTGCAGTTTCATAGGGAAAAATGAACTGTGCCACTGTTACATTCACAAATAGAAAATTGTACTGATCTTTCTATAAAGGTAAATTTAAAATGATATGGCTTGCATGTATTAGTAAGGTTGTTTGTTGTTTTTTTTGTTTTTTTTTTTTTTTCGTAGAGAGGAATAAAATACGAAAAAAGAAAGAAAGAAATCATCCTGGAGATAATTGATTTGGAAGTCAAGTTTGTACAAAAAATTCTCCAACAGTCTTAAATATTTCCATCAAAAGTTCTACTTCTACTAGAAAGTAAAACTAATTAAAAAAAAAAAAAAGGCAAAAAAAATGTTGAAAAGCTTTTTTGGAAGTGAACATTCTGTTTCTCACATTCTTTAAAACTTTACATTCTAGTATAAAATAAACTATCACAACAATATGTGTAAATTTTGTCAGATTATAATGTTTTGATTGAGACTTTCCTCTTCCATCTGAAATTAAATATCGTTTACAAATCTTGAAGTCATTGCCAGAGCTCTAGCTTTCACAGTACATCAGGATATCCTGCGATGATGTTCTGGACATGGCTGGAAGGTGGACTTCTGAGTTTTGTGTCACTTTTCAACATCTCAGCAGTTAAAGAGTTGATTATCTTAAGACATTCAGCTTCCCACATGACAATATACATGGTACCTTTGAGTTTTTACCCATACATGGATCCAGTGAACCAGTATAAGCATCTATTTGGACATTCAAGAACTATATAAAGTAGCAAAGTAATTTTATAGTTTTTTAAATTAGTCACCAAGATGGTAGAATCAGACTTTCTCAGTCCACTAAAATTTCATTCAAAGTTAACATTTGTAACTGATCCTGCTGATAACTGTAGCCTTTGAGCACCTAATAAGTAATCTGAGACAAAATCCATCTTTTTACAAAAGTCTCCTATGAGCTCTATCCTTCAGGACTGCCAACCTTGTAGAACAGATTTCTATTTAAATTTCTCCTCTGCTTTCAAAAAACTGAGTATGAACAAGATCAGAAACATATGTTCCCAGGTGCCAATTTCCCCAGCTCTAATAGAGACAATAAAGTGAAAAGTGAAAAGGATAAGGTAATTACCACTACCTTTTCTTAGCTTTTAGAGCAGGTTATGAAAGTACGATTTACTGCCTGTGCCAATTATTAGAGTGATTCTCGGTTACAGGAAGAAGCCTATGTTTCTTGCACGTACAAATATTTAGATTAATTTCAGAATTTTTGGAAGCAATAATACACTTCATAAGCAATGATATATTTCTACATTAAGATTAGAAATGAACCTTGAGTTGATTCTCTTGCTTGCTTCCAATGATTTCAGTGGGACTGCAATTTCATTTTCCTTGACACATTGGTCTGGACAGCCACACTTGCTCAGTAAAAGCGAAGGAAAGCTAAGGGCATGAGTAAGAAAAATCTTAGTTTTTTAAATCAAGCACTTTCAGTTGTCATAAAGTGGGATCAGTGCATTTGGGACTGGAAAAGGGACAAGGAAAGAGGGAGATGAGACAGTGGAGGAACAACCCAGATCTTGTGTTCGAAGAAGCATGGAGGATGTAGTAAAGCTTTTGTTCAGCAAACCCAACAGTTTGCCAATCACTCCTGCACATAGTTAGTAGTAATCTTGAGTTCAAAAGGGAAAACCTGCTTATAGAAAGTTATCCAAGCATTAAAGTGATGTCAGAGACCCACATTTGTTTGAGCTCTAAGCTGCCCAAATGTCATGTCAAATACTCCCCAAGCCTTGAAACCACTTTTTTATTTTGTGGGAAAGGAAAAATTTTAATGGCCCAATTTCTTGCTTCCACAAACATGTTTAATAACTTCTGAATTTCTGAACACAGAAAAATACACTTAATGACCTAAGACAGCAATTTAAATATCAGTTTAAAACTTTAGCCTGCTCTGTAATGTTTCTTAGTAATTTAATTGAAGCATTTTTACCTCATTAATTATTAAATGAATGTATTTTCCTTACAACTTGGAATCTTACTGACCCAGTCTATGTGGAATTTAAAAGTTGCAGCTACCTTGCACATAGTGATAAAAAGCAGTTATGAAGTGCAGAGATGACTAGTTGTTTCCAAGTACAAACTTTTCCAAGTGAGATTGCTTGGTCACCTCCGGTCATCAAGGAGCACCAATAGTATGGATGGGGGGAGTCTTGATTTAAGGTACTGCAGTTCTTTAACCAATGCATGAAGTAGACTCTTAGCATAAGCAAGAGGAGAAGCTAAATATGTGTTCAGTGTACTAATTCAAAGCTAAATATATGAAACAACTTAATTTCTGAGGCTGACAATGGTCCTTTGCATTGTATTCACTACAGCGCAGGTGTATTGCAGAGATGGACCTCAAAGTTATCACATGCAGAACTAATTTTCAAACAGAATAATTGTAAAACAGATATAGGCAAAGTTTAATAGAGCTGTATTATGCTTTTGCAGAGAGAATCTGTTTCTCTGCTCAGTGCTCTAGTTTTGAGCACTTTCACTGAAGTTGGGTAAGCTGCTGAAACAAAATCGGACAACCAGCTCTTTAGATTCCATTTTTTTTTCATTTACATGATGCTTTTTTTCTAGCAAACAAGTAATTGGGGAAACAAGAAAATCTCTACAGGTAACCTTCTTCACAGTTTTGCACTTACTCATGTGAATGACTGGCTGTTTTAGGCATAGATTTGCTGAGAAAAGAGAATCAAAGGGAAGCCGGAGCTAAGAGGATGTGGTTTCTTCATCAGCTTCCAAAGTCTTGGTGCAACTCTGCTAGTTTAGAGACACATAACATTTGAAGTCAGGCACCTCTGTAAGAACTGTATATTCAGCAGAGTGTTACATACTGAATCTATCCATTTTTTCTTTTTTTTTTTTTTCAAAATAATTCTTTACCCAAAATGAAGGATAAAGATTGGAGGAAAGACATATAAAAAAAAAAAAATTATATGTTATGCCATGATGTCCTCTCCTGGCAACTGATCTTCCTATCCCCAAGCCCTCATTTAGCAAAATGGGCTATATCATGACAAAAAAATTCCCCCTAGCAGAAAAAAAATCTGAATTTCCTAAACAGGTCTTAACTATTATATTTACTTCTCATACAGACTTAGGAATTCCCAGGCCACTGTATACAGCTTTACCTAAGGGTCATGAACTAACTTTTATACTTTAATATTATCTTAAGCACCCTTTGAGATTGCAGCTCCGTTCTGTCAGGCACTGAACAAATACACAGGTGGAGATACTTCCTGACCCAGAAACCATATTCTCCAAATAGAAGGAGAAATAAGAGCAATAATACATAATACTATGATTATTGCTGTATAGTAACTCAGATGTGGAACTGGAAAAAAAAACCAGTTATATCAGGTCAAATCAAAAGACATATACCCTACTAGAGCATGTAATAAAGGACATATACTAGAAAATAGTCTAAACTAGTGCAGCTATACAGGAATACTTCTCTACACACAGTCATCCAGCCTCCTGTGTATCAGGACTTCCTGAGCCACAGGTGGTGTCTTTGTGTTTAATATCCCTGGATTAATTTTTGTCTTCAATAAATTAGTCCAAATGAATTATTTTAAAGCCTATGTAACCTTTAGAAATGCATGTTGCCAGTACCTGGGTGAGTACCACATAAGCTAGCCAACACTGCTGTAAATATGAGTGCTCTATCATCCTGGGATTTCAGTACCTTAAAGACTGAGGAACAGGACTCTGCCTGCTAGGAACTGATGATTTTTCCTTTCCCTCAAGTGTCTGAATTCCTCATCACTATGTTATGCAAAGCACCTCCTTGGTAGTACCTGATGTGATGATACAGTCAAGGATCATACTTTTACTGTACCTGGTGTTGAACCTTTTGATATTTAAAGAGTATCTGGAATACTTCCCAGTCTATACATCTGCCCGTCAACTTTAGATTTCAGCAAATAAGGTTTCACTGGGATGCTACAAGGATGATTACGAACCTTAGTACCAATACTACACCACTTTCACTCTCTGTCAAACCACCATGGGCTGTACTTTAAAGAAAATCAGGCAGATGGCTGGATGGTCAACAAATATGCGACAAAACACTTACTAGATATTTGCAGTTTAACATGTGCTAGTGTTTATCCATCTGTAGAACAAGCCACCTGCCAGTTGTTTGAGTGATATGACTGGCTAAGCATTGCTAAGCACTCTGTAATAACAACAACAATAATACGGCAAAAAAAAAAAAAGTTGTATACAAGGTGTGCACACTGATGACTTTTGCAGACAAAAAGGGCAAATTAAGACTCAGAAGAAAGCAACCTTATGTTGCCAAAATATTTATTCATGACATGCATTATCTGCACAATTCAGACACACGTACACCACTACCATATTACAAAATTTGCTGACAAGATGAAGAAAAGGCCATAACACTATAGCGTCTATGCACTTTCTTCGTTACTATGCTGAGGTAGAAGTACATGCATACATTTTCAAAACTAGTTATATAGCTGATTGTCAGCAGTTCATTCTCTAGCATTTCTGCTGCATATCCTTCATTCAATTAACCCCAGAAGCATCAACATTTGGAGGCAAATGTGAAAATAAAACCTTTGCAACAGGCGATGGAAGCAGACATCATTTAGTAATACATGTATCTACAGCAGTAATGATACCTCACTAGAAAGATCAACTGGCCTCAAATCATAAATAGACTTGTGACATTAGGTAATTCTCCTTGTTCTATTACACTTTAGGTATCTGAACAAGGCTTTAAAAATCCTCCCAGTTCTTGTTTTGGGAAGAATTCAGCAAATCTCTCCATGGTCTGTTTCAATGCACTTTGAAACTTTAATCATATGAAGCATTTCTATTTGTATCAATAAAATTCTGTATCTATATTCATAAAAGCAGAAGCATTTTTACTTCCAGTCATTTTTCCTCAGCCTTTCAGCATTACCAGTGATACTACTGGATCCTAGTTGTTATGCAATATGTAAGTGATGTGTAATCGAGGAATTTTTTGAAGTAGGTGGTGTATAGTGGCATTAACAGCTTCCTTTCAAGGGTAAGCAAGGTATACTAGCCTGAGAAGGTGAAGCACCAATGCTGCCCTCTGAGACGCTAGCTAGTTTCAATGCCTCTCTTGGGATCCAATCATAGGATACACTCATAGAATAGAGTCATAGAATCATTTAGGTTGGAAAAGACCTTTAAGATCATCGAGTCCAACTGTCTACCTAACACTGCCAAGTCCACCACTAACTATGTCCCTAAGTGCCACATCTACACGTTTTTTCAATCCCTCCAGGGACGGTGACTCCACCACTTCCCTGGGCAGCCTGTTCCAATGCTTGACAACCCTTTTGGGGAAGAAATTTTTCCTAACAACCGATCTAAACCTCCCCTGGAACAACTTGAGG
>JANXJC010000026.1:21657522-21675003 GCA_027564655.1 Leptodon cayanensis | reverse complement strand
CCCTTGTCCAGATCATTGATAAAGATATTAAACAGGACTGGCCCCAGTACTGAGCCCTGGGGAACACCACTTGTGACCAGACACCAACTGGATTTAACCCCATGCACCACCACTCTTTGGGCCTGGCCATCCAGCCAGTTTTTTGCCCAGCTAACTGTACGCCCGTCCAAGCCATGAGCAGCCAGTTTCTCCAAGAGAACGCTGTGGGAAACAGTGTCAAAGGCTTTACTAAAGTCCAGGTAGAAAACATCCACAACCTTTTCCTCATCCACTAAGCAGGTCACCTTGTCACAGAAGGAGATCGGATTGGTCAAGCAGGACCTGCCTTTCATAAACCCATGCTGGCTGGGCCTGATGACCTGGTTT
Source organism: Leptodon cayanensis (assembly GCA_027564655.1). Lineage (NCBI taxonomy): Eukaryota > Metazoa > Chordata > Aves > Accipitriformes > Accipitridae > Leptodon > Leptodon cayanensis. Next base: position 21,674,637 of record JANXJC010000026.1, on the reverse strand, counting down.
TCCTGTACGTGCCGTGTGATGACACTCAGGATGATCTGCTCCATAACCTTCCCTGGCACCGAGGTCAAACTGAAAGGCCTGCAGTTCCCCGGATCCTCCTTCAGGCCCCTCTTGTAGATGGGTGTCACATTTGCTAGCTTCCAGTCAACTGGGACCTCCCCTGTTAGCCAGGACTGCTGATAAAAGATGGGAAGTGGCTTGGTGAGCGCTTCCACCAGCTCCCTCAGTGCTCTTGGGTGGATCCCATCCGGCCCCACAGACTTGGATGTGTCCGAGTGGTGTAGCAAGTCCCTAACCATTTCCCCTGGGATTATGGGGGCTTCATTCTGCTCCCCGTCCCTGTCTTCCAGCTCACAGGGCTGGGTACCCAGAGAACTTAAAGACTGAGATAAAGAAGGCATTAAGTACCTCAGCCTTTTCCTCATCCTTTGTCACTATATTCCGCCCCCCTCGCCCCATCCAATAAAGTATGGAGATTCTCCGTAGCCCTCCTTTTGTTGCTAATGTATTTATAGAAACATCTTTTATTGTCTTTTACAGCAGTAGCCAGATTAAGTTCTAGCCGGGCTTCGGCCTTTCTAATTTTCTCCCTGCATAAACTCACGACATCCTTGTAGTCCTCCTGAGTTGCCTGCTCCTTCTTTCAAAGGTCATAAACTCTCCTGTTTTTCCTGAGTTATAGCCAAAGCTCTCTGTTCAGCCAGGCCAGTCTTCTTCCCCACCAGCTCAACTTTCAGCCTGCTTCTGCACCTTTAAGATTTCCTTCTTGAAGAATGTCCAGCTTTCCTGGACTCCTTTGGCCTTCAGGAGTGCTTCCCAAGGGACTCTGTCAACCAGGCTCCTGAACAGGCCAAAGTCTGCCTCCAGAAGTCCAAGGTAGCAGTTCTGCTGACCCCCCACCTTACTTCTCCAAGAATTGAAAACTTTATCATTTTGTGATCGCTATGCCCAAGACAGCTGCCAACTATCACATCACTCGCAAATCCTCTGTTTGCAAACAACAGGTCCAGCTGGACACCTTGCCTAGTTGGCTCACTCACCAGCTGTGTCAGGAGGTTATTTTCCACACACTCCAGGAAAGTCCTAGACTGTTTCCTCTCTGCTATCTTGTATTTCCAGCAGACATCTGGTAAGTTGAAGTCCCCCACAAGAACAAGGGCTAGTGATCGTGAAACTTCTCCCAGCTGCTTATAGACTATTTCACCTGCCTCTTCATCCTGGTTGTGTGGTCTATAACAGACTCCCACCATTGTATCTGCCTTGTTGGCCTTCCGCCTAATTCTTACCCATAAACACTCAACCCTATTGTCACCATCATTAAGCCCTAGACAGTCAAAACACTCCCTAAAATACAGGGCTACCCCACTGCCTTTTTCCTTGCCTATCCCCTCTGAAGTGTTTATAGCCATCCATTGCAGCACTCCAGTTGTGCATGTCATCCCATCATGTTTCTGTGATGGCAACTATGTCATAGTTTCCCTGCTGCATAATGGCTTCCAGTTCCTCCTGTTTGTTGCCCATGTTGCGTGCATTGGTGTAGATGCTATGTCCCATAGCATGGTCTAAGATCCTTTGTGTTAGAGTACACAAAAATTAAATATTCTTTTGTACAGACATTTTTGGCACTCACAGCACATGCAAGTATTAATGGGCTGATGCTCAGTGACAAACTCGGGACACTTCTCCCTATGTCTTTTCAGATTACATTGAAGATAAAGCAAACACTGCTCATCTCCATCTACTCTTTCCTTAGAATAAGGAAGATTACAGACAGAAAAATGCCTAAGAGACATGTCTTCCTAAAAGCTGAATTCTTCCACAGCAGTCTGCAAAACAGATGTTGGGGTTTCTCCAGTGACATCAATTCAAACACAGTGCATACAATTCATTTAGATCTGCATTCCCATATTCTTTATTTGATACAGATGCCCTGTGCCAAGAATGCAAACTGTTCAGCTGCCAAAAGCAGGCACCCACAACACATTCAAATGAAATCTTGAGAAGCATAGGAAAAATAAAAAGTTATGTCCAGGCATACAGAAGCCTCATTATTATTATAAGCTCTGCCCACTCTTGCAGAGAGCCTTCTTATCTATAAATCTCCACCAATAGTTTCCTTCCTAAACCCTATTATATATTATTCATTACTAGACTCAAAGTCCCTAGTCAGGATGTTATTATGTTTTAGAACTATGCTGATGATTTTCCTCAACTCTCTGAAATCAGAGGTACAGCGGGAAAAGACTTGGTTGTATTGCCAAGTTTATTGCAGTGTAGAGGGTTGTGAAGCACAGAAAAGATACAGCCGCTTTACTTCTTTTCCTCCCAGTTTTGGACCTTTCCTGCCAAACTGTGAGAGCAGGATTATGCAGCTGCTAGAGCTCCCCAGTCAGAGGAAAGGCTCTCTGCATTTTCATTCTGCACATTTCTGTTAGCAGATGCTTGGCTTGGTACATTTTATGCTGTGCAGATCAAACCACAACAAACAGGTCTTGAATAGAATTACCAGTTTTGCAACTCCACTGGAGAGGTCTTTGGTTACTAGCAATTTCCATATTTGTTAGCTCTAACCAGTCGTAACAGACTCCTCCAAATAAAGAGAGGATTACCCAATATTGATCTGTTGCCTGCCAAACTCTAGCCCAGGTCAGACGGAAAGAGCAGAGATGTAATTCTCTGAAATGGGGGTCTTAAAATGAAATTGCAATAATACTAGTTTGCTAAAGTAATGTTATCTTTGCATCAGAAACAGAGCAACAATCTGAAAAATTAGCATTAAAAACTGGAGTCTGGTACAGCACAAGAGCACAGTGGTCAATGGCTGGAAATGTCTACACTTTCAATTTTTGCATTAAAGATGCTGGGACAAACCTTCAGTTTTGTAAGGTCTTGCCCAACTCAAAGAAATTAATATTCAAGTGAGATTCTTCAATATAACTACCTCACACACAATGAACACAAAAGCACCTCAGTGAATATCTGAATTTTACTTTAGTATTGTACTCTCCTGCTGGAAAAAAAAAGGAATTTAATTTGCATTGTGGATGGGTGTCCTTTGCTTGGGCTGATGCTGAACTTTTAGGATTCTAGGATGGCTCTTATGTCTAGTCTGAAATCACGACTTTATACATATACAATGTTTACCTCACTGTCTGCGAGACATGAACAAAATATAATTGTGCTCTGAAGTTTATTTAACTCTAGGAATGTGTGGGGTCTGAGAGCAGGGAATATAATGAACTGAAAATTCACCTAAAGAGAAGAGTGCTGGGAGTAAAGGGTGAGGAAGAGGGCTGCTTTCGCAAAACACGATATGTCCACCTGTACAAGGTCTGGGGCAGGTTAGAGTTGCCTTGTGTTATCTGAGCCCAAACAGAGCATTTCCCGTAAGGAAAATTTCACCTATCTCTTCTGCGGGAGCTTCTAAAATAAGCTATCCACAAATGAGGTTTAGGGATCTAGGGAAGAAACAATTATTATCACTTACAAGCTTCTTTCTACAACAAGGTGCAGTCATGTTGCTTGTATTGAAATACGGGTTGGGGAAAAAAGAAATGAGCAAACAAACAAACAAACTCAATCTACTGTCCCCCAAATATTTAGAGAAAAAAATTTAAAAATCCATTGCTAATATTTATGATGAATGAAGAAGAGAGAAGACTCAGAAAGATTTCTGAGACTTGAAGTGTCTATTTTGGTTTTGCAATAAAGTTGGCAAAATACAGTGGGAGACACAACTATTTAGTTCTTAATACATTTTTATGAACAGATAACATCAAAGGCAAAATAAGGAAGCATAGTGGAAAAGAAGAGATTTTGAGCCAGCAGGAAATTTAGCAGAAGGAGCAGTAGTATGGCTCCTTCACCGGTACAAGAGGACCCTCTGAACAATGAACTGGTGGCAATAAGGTAGCAACTACTAAGGAAGCACATGTAAGGAGCAGGAGTTTAGTTTAATTTGGGAAAATAGGAAGATTACCGTAAGAATGGCTGCAGCTTTAGCATTAGGTATTTTAGAGCAGACAGTGTTGCCATGATGGGAAGCATGAAGAGACATAAGTGAACCAGGAAGGAAGAGATGCAGAATTTGTTCATATGTCTAAAGACACTCTGGGGGCCAACACCAAGAATAACAACAAATCCAGTTGGTATTAAGGAAAAGCCAATGACAGCTGAAAGTTACTAGGAAAAGGCTGTCTGGTGAAATCACTATGGATATGGGTATCCATGTGTGCCCATTTGGGGCCTTGGTGGATAAATCTATATACCTAAGCCAAACAAAAAAAGGGCAGAGGCTCTATAATGGTCCAACATCTTCCATACCATCAGATTGTTAATATAGTTCCTGCAGTTGTAGCCCAAGATGAATACCAGTCTTCCAAACAGCGTCTGGGGATGGTCTGAAGTTGGCCCAAGCCAGGGGCATTTGGAGACGCCCAACAGAAGCAATAGAGCCCCCCCGCCCCCCAACCAGTACAGATCCCCCAGGAGCTGGCCTTGGACACACCGTGCATCCAGTAGCTGCTCCTGGATCCTCACTCTGCCCAGGTACCTCACCCTTGGAGACACCTACATACACACACACACACACGACTTGATGGGTGTCACACCTGGACAATGCTCATACCGTTGTTATCTACTGCAGTGCAATTTGTTAAGTAAATGTGAAAAGGGCATGTTCTGTGCACATACCAACAAAAAGAATCAGATTTCAGGTCATAAAAATCAGCTATGGGGGGAAAAAAAAGCAGATAATATGAATATGAGCATCTGAATTCATTTCAGACTCAGAGAGTTGCTATTAAGGTTCTTCAAGAAAGTAAAGTATTTAGGATAATGAAAAACATATTGCAATTGTTCTCAGTTTCATTTGTTTACTGCTTTCACAAACTACTCCAAAGAACTCGTTAATGGAAACTAATTGGAACAGGTTTTGTGTCCATGTCCAGTTTCTTTTATAATTGCTGAAGTCACTGATTTGGCATGAAACAGCTCCTATTTAATCTGTCTGATTAAAAAGGGCACTTTCTCTTGCTGTACTCATTGGAGTGGAAATGAATCGTTCACTGTCGTGCACCAGGCTGTTCCCTTCATTTGATAAACCAAAGGATTAGGCAGATTTAGTCAAGGAGTCTTGAGGACTCTTCCCTCCCTCTATTGCCTTCGTACCATGAGGTGAAACACTGTACTGATTATGAGACCTCTTTTTAATTTTTTGATTACATGAATTAATTGGACTGTCAGACTGGACTGAATTTATCCCAGTTAATTCTTCAGTAAATTATTTTCATGTAACTACGTTCCTTATTTGAAAGGAGGATGCAAATTTCTTTGTCTTAAAGAAAAGCTCAATACAGAATGCAAGAAAGTGTTTCATTCATGAATATACCTTCTTTTACAATAAAAATTAAAAGTGTGGGGCTGGACAGCGCTGGTCTGCTACTGTCTGACAAATGATTTAAACATTAACAACAACTGCGTGAAGTGGGAGAAAACTACTGGGTTTATTCGGTGGTGCACTGTACCAGTGCTATTGGCTGCAAAACTGGGAGGGAGCATGGAGAGGTCAGGCCTGAAAAGTTAGGAAGTTATCATCAGGGCAATTCAGAAATTCTACCACATGGTGACCAAGCAAACTCAGGCTTCAGGTGTGCTATTTATACACAAAGGCCACATGTTGCAAAGCACTTAGGGGAAGAAAAACCTTTCACGCAAAGTTCTGCAGCAGGATGCACCAGAGACATTATAATAAACCTTCTCTAGTACCTGTGTGCTTTTGGGATACTCTGGGGACTCTGAAGTCCTCTGCAGCCAAACGTGGCTCTGTATCCTCACAGCTCTGCCCTGTACCACCCTCCCACCTCCCACACTGTGTTTCCATCTTGGAAACACAAAGCACAAGGCTGAGGCCGCACAGCAGCTTTCAGCGCAACTCAAAACCTAGAAGAGGAACCTACAAACAGGTCAAAATCACTACCATTAACATGAGTGGGTAAATGGGTGGCACTACATCACAGAGATACTGCTTGTGCACATCAGCTCTGAAATAGGAAATAGGTGATTAGGCAGTGCTTAAGAAAAAGAAAAAAAGAATGAATAACATTTCATCTTTTTTTTCCACCTGAAGACCAAAGGAAAAAGTGTGCGCAGAAAAGCAAAAGTGTAACAGTTTCAACCAACTTTAGGTGTCTCAAAAAGAAACAACCTTTTATTTTTTTGCTTGTTTATTTGCATTTCCCGGCTAAAGATCCACAAATGATCTCTCTGCTGGTAAATTAATAGGTGTTTTTTTTCTAGGAAACAGACACAAACTACATTTTCTGGAATGGAAAAGTTCCCCCTCATTTTTTCCACTTCCCAAAAAAGAAGTAAGTCATGACTTCCATGCCTAAAAAAATCACAGCAATTGCAGGTCCAAGAAGCATGGGCACTTGCAGAAGCAGCTAGAAGTCCACACAAAGCAACCATAATGTAATATTAAGAGGTGAGTTTGCCATTGCAGGGATGTGGGACCTACCAGTTAACATGCCAAGTATGAATTAGAAAGGAGTTAATGTTATTTTTGGCAGAGTGCCTTAGTCTCAGCACGATTTGATAAATCACTTGCTCCCCTTAAAATAAAAGGCCTTATCTTAACTTTAAAGACTCAATTTACTCCAGTGTGTCAAATGTATTTAGAATATCATCTCTCCTTTTTCAAGCAGCTTATCAGTATCCCAGACACTGAGTCCTGGAGACAAGAAGTCTGCGATATTCAGGCTGACTCATTTCCGAACAGGACTAAAATTCGAGCTTTCTAGGAACTGCGGGTGCTTTTGTTTCCTTGGAGATAGAGTGACCACTAGACCACCGATCTGAGCTCCTGTGACCCCAGTCTAAACCCCTGTCACACCTTCCAGCAAAAAGGGGCTGGAAGCAGAGAGACAGATGTAGCAAAGCAACCTTGTTCTCTTCCAAACACTTCTGATATTTTTCATCCCTTTGCAGGAAATTTGGTCAAAAAATGCTCTGATGCTTTGTGTTTCATCCTCATTATTTGCAGAATAACTTGATTGCATACACAAATCCTGACAATCAGGGACTGTTTTGTTAGGTATGTTTGGCTACAGTTATCCAGCCTTCATTCCCTTGGGAAGCCATCTCTAGTGGAGATCATGCTCCTCTTTGCAGTTTTTTGTGTAAGTGCATCTTCCATGACTTTAGCCAAACAAAGTTTATTTGTAGGGTTAGATTAAAAAGAGAGGACGTTATCTCTTATACTCTCCCCAGAAATGGCTTTTCCCCTTGCCCTAAAAGTATGAACAGAAGCTAGACCGTAACCAGTTTTCCTGTTCAATGTTTGAAGGTACCAATTCTGCAATGCATCATCTGCTAGTGAGATTCTTTCTGAGAGAGTCATTAACAGCTTTCTGTCTCTGTCCTCGTTTCTCCCCATCCTGCCAAATTCTCTCATGAACAACTCTTCTCCTGTTTGTGCTCTTTGGATCCCTAAGGAAATAGGGAGCAGAACCCCAACAGCGTGTCAGGCTGTAAATGAAGGTCATGCTTAGCTATTTCCAGCTGGGTGTTTGTAGGTACCTCTGGGCAGCTACAGCTCTTCCTCACGTGAGATGAAATAGCTACAGCTTTTAGACAGTTTGGGTACTTCTATTCCAAATCAGTCAGAAGAAGGAAATGCTGATGGCTCTTAAACCCCCCCCAAATAAACCATGCCTCCATGCAATCACAAGCCAAACTTTGCAACATTAGCAACAAGCTGTGATATTGTATAACTTAAAGTGCACTGGTGCTGTCTTATTCCTTAGCTGCAGGAGGGACTTTTCCTAATAGGGCCCTCCCTTCACACCCTTGAGGGCAATAAAGCTGAGTGAGTTTTCGGTAATAAGCCAGTGGGCTACGGTTTGTGTTGCACTGAATCTCTCTTGCATATTTTATCTGTTCTCAGGGCAAATTTGACTCTTAGACCTTCTGTAATTCCACCAAAATCAATTGGAATGCCTGATGAGCAATTCAGAGCTGAATTTAAACCTCTGAGACACAAGTGATCCCTAACTAATTAACCTACAAACATTATTGTGCATTGACAATTTGCCAAGGTATAGTCTGTGCTGAAGATCAAGATTTATGAAGTTTTCTCTTTCTTGGTTAAAACTGTATTCTCAGGTACAAGCCTTCTCCCCAAACCAGTGCTGAAGTCAACCAGCACATACCGCTGAAAAGCAAACATTTGTCCCATGAAACGTCCGATAGCAGAACGGCAACTGCCAAAGCAGTTAATATACAGAACCATTGCGGCTTCGTTTCCCTTGGCACGGTTCATAATATTGAATGATGGCAAATCTGAGTGGGTTACTATTCTGCAAATAGCACTTATCACTTAGCAGGAGGGGTCCTGTGTTCACAGCGCTGCCATGCCTTACAGCTTGAACAGCGTTGACCCCTACCACTCCTACAAATTTGTTATAAACTTCAACAGCAGACCTGCCTTATCTCTGCACTCGCACGGTATTTAGCAATAAGGCAGTGAAGAGTCGTATACATCCCCAGGCTTATCTGTTTAACACTGACCACATCATCAGCAAGACCAGTGAAACCTCCGGAGAAACCTCAGCGCTTTGAGGAAGGATCACTGAGAGCATCAGTCAAAGGCAACGCTGCTGCAGGAAGCGTTTTCACAGGCAACACCTGATTCTGAAAAAGGATCCCCTTGTCACCCTTATGGACTGAAATAAATTTGCATAGGTGTTTAAAAGGTAGAGGAGGGGAAAGGGAAACAGCACGTTCAAAATGATAAAGTTAGACATTTAGCATGGTACGTAGTATGAGGCAACAGACACTTTCCTAGTAAAACCATTTTCAGTGACTGCTCTTGTGAAATGGTGTGAAAAAAAATAGCTGTAAAACACTAGGGTTTTTATAATATTGATAATTCTTCTTTATATGAAGACCTCACTTCTTTTAAATTGCTATGTACTTGTTCTTCAACAAGAAAACCACTTCTGAGTACTACGCACTTCAACCCTGTGAGCAATTCCCTTCAACATGAGCCCATTTCCAGTCTGCAGCATTCACATTCAGATCCATCACTTTTTTCAGTTTTGACTCTGCTGTTCAAAACAGAATTATTGTATTTTAACTGACAGAGATGAGGACACCATTTGCAGCTGTTAAATACTATGTAAGTGCTCAGTATGTAAATTGAACACCAGTAACCTATGTTCCTGGTATATTTAATTTCTCAAGTTGTCTTTGGGTATGAATAATACAAAATGATTTCACTCCTTCTATTCAGCAACTTTGAACAAAATTCCATCATCTGGAAATTCAAAATTTTTAAATATTTGAGAAATCTCATAAATTTGTATCCATTTTTTTCTTTAACATCACTTTTTATTTTCCTCGTAAATAAGAATTTACTGAAAGTTCTCCCAGTTCTCAGCTGTGACTTTTTATTTATTCAATTAGCAAGTGAGCAAAAAAAGCCATTCTAATTTAAACTCTGATTTGACATGTAACCTATGTCATACCTCATGTCAAATCAGTCTAAAAATCTACCTTCCCCCCCCTCCAGGAAAGCTATGAACAATAAGAATAGAGGAAATACGAATAGTTATTCCAATTCACTCATAATGTTGAGGTTCAGAGCTTGTCCAGCTGTTCTTGTCTAGACTTTACAATAGGAAGGCTGGGTCAGAATAGACACAAAGGAATGCCATTTTTTCTTTAAAATATCATTTTAAAACAGATAACTTCTTTGGCAAGACCTGAAGCTTGACAATTTTAGACCTCAGTTTGCACAACTAAAACGAGTTTGAATTTTGGTAGTATCTGAAAACAATAGATTAAAATGATTTCATCATCTCTTACCATTGCACTGATAAACAATAAATTGTTTTTTGGTGTCGCTGGTATACATTTATCTTACATGCCTAACCTTGAAATGATCTACCCGTACAATAGTTTAGTAGTGCACCTTTACCCCAGGTTTTCTGGTGCAACAGTCCCACTAATGCCAAATGTAGCCATTTTAAATATTTATGCAAATTCCACTGTGAATTAACATGTTTTTCCCCCAGACTTGGAAAGGGGGAACTGAGAAAAGAAAAAGAAAACAAACAATAATAATCAGGGGAAGACTGTTAATGCAGTTTTACAAGAGTATTAAATTCAAATAAAATATTTACAGAGGATAAGCAATGCTTTTTGTACACTACGCAATTTACATTACAAGTAGGAGCAACTAATCTTCCACACATTCTAGTTTATAATAGCGAAGCATGCACACACCAATGGAAGGGAACAGAGTTTTCATTATGAAACTATTTAAAAATAAATGTGTGAATATAAATGATCTATTTGTATCCAAGCTCCAGTAGATCTAAAATGAAAGCCGAAAAGCAAGATGGTGTTGAACAATATTGCTTTCAAGAACTGATTTATGTTGGGGTTTGGTACTAGAGTTATTCCCAGCTTATGAGTCCTGCATAACAACAACAACAACAATCTCAAGCTAACGACAATGAAGATTTCTGCTTACTTAAATGGCTACTTACTTAATTTTCTTTTTAACAACGTTGCTGATACCAATTAAATACAAGTGCACATTAACTGCTATATAGATGCTATTAGTTTTTCTTTTCCAGTTGGTAGCTCAAGACAAATAGCCAGGCTGCTGTTGTAAAGATTACTGTGCGAGTACATGATTTTTCAGCTTGCAGACAATTTGGAGCAAGTGAGAATAAAATTATTTCAGTTGGTGTAAACATATGGTAAACTGATATATATATTTTACCAAACATCGAATTTAAAAATAAAGCATCTCACAAATGCCAATACATTTTTGAATAAATGCAATTTCTGTTTGACCTGAGAATTGTTGATTTTAACTAATCTTCAATTTAGGAAAAAAAAAAAAAGAACAACTCTGAAAAAAATTGACATTCTAGAACAAAAGGAATCATTTCAAGTACAAAAATAGAGATGCCCACTTCTAACCAGGTTTTCCACATTTCTCTTGAATTTACACCAATAAAATCATAGAATCATAGAACACTTTGGGTTGGAAGGGACCTTTAAAGATCATCTAGTCCAAACCCCCTTGCCATAGATAGGGACATCTTTCACTAGATCATATAAAATCATAATAAAATTAACAGGAAATTCAAAATATTTTAGAAATCAACAAAGCCTTATTTTTCAATGAAATTTCACCGTGCAGTATGTCTCCAGCTCTAGCTACAAGCATACATGTACACCAAGTGATTGTACAGAATATATGTATTTATACATGTACATATACACACACACATTTTACATCTATTTATACATATATATTTAAGACATATACTATAAGTTTCTGTTACGTTATAGATGTTATACAATCTATGTTTCTATATCTAAAAATGCTCCTTTTAGTTTGTTTTCTTTTGCCTGATTGAAAAGAGCAGTCAACCTGGCTGTCACTGCTGCTTTTACAAAGCAAGGGTCCAGGACCCCACAGTTAAGAACATTTTCTTTGCCAAATTAATTCTCTCTACTCAATGGAATTGTCCCAAGCAGTTTCCTTTTTTGAGTGTTTATGCAATAAGGCAGGGAAATTGTACTGCTGATGATAACAGTGTAAGGTTTTAATATTTTCTTTAGCTGATCCAGATTCAAAGTGCTGGAAGGTACCCAGGGTGTCAGCAAGTTCACTGCTTTGCTGGTTTTTAAGCCTACAGTCATTTGACTGAACGACTGCTCTTGGATGGCATTGACCCAGCTGTGTAGCTGAAGATCTTCACAATCACAGGTGTGAGCCTCTAATTTGAGTTAACAACCACTTTCCAAATATGGCCTTGGCTCTAAAGGCAGTCTGAAGTGGACCATAGTGGCATTTTTCTTATGTTATAGTAAGTTAGCTTTTCTTTCATTTGGGCCAGCTTATAGAAATTCTCCTAGCCTTGATTTAAACTGGTGTCCCTCAAATATCTGCAGAAGATGATAAAAATCACTACTTGCCTACTTCAGCCAATTTGTTTTCTATTTATTTATTTATTTAGTAAATGCAAAAGCTTCTAATCTTTAATAAACATTGCCAACTTGAACTCTACCAGTGTGGCTAGTAAAGCTGGTCAGAAAGGGAGCTTTATGGGCAGGCTCTCTCTTTAATGCCTTCCCATTCCACTCAATGGAAAAGTAAGAGGTTTTATGAAAAAAAAGCAACAAGAAAACTTTCTCTTTTTTTGGTCTGAAATATCATTTGTCATAGAAAAAGACATTTCCCTTAGCCAGAACTGGCTGTTCCTTCCCAAGTATGTATTATTCAAGTTTTATGCACTGAACTCTACAAAGTTCTGTGAATAACAAATTCCTACTGGGAAGAGCCTGCTCCAGAATGTCCCTAGCACCATCAAACCAGCACATTTTCCAATCCATCTGTAGTCAGGGGTACTTTCCCACAGTACAAGTTGTCCTTTATGGAGATAGAGCTACAGCGAATACTTTATTGAAAAAGCTTTTTTCTTTTTTTCCCAATGTATACATAAGTGCCTAACGTTCACTGCCAATTAAAATAATAAACAAACAGCATAAACTGGATGGATTAGAAAACAGTATAATTGTCCTTTTTAGTCATATAAATGAGTGGTTTTCTTGCTACAGGGAAGAGACAAACTAGACTGGAATTCATTTTCACCTCCCATAGTGAAATCTTTTATTGTTTTTCTGTGCTACAATAGTGGAATACAAAGCCTAAGTCACAACAAAGCAATAATGCCGCATTGACACGTTCCCAGAATTGAAGCCATAGGCAAGCAACGCTGCTTACCACCGGGCCCCAATTCAAGTCTCCTTACAGCCCTCTGGGCATTTCCAGACTAAATAGCTTTGAAAAGGGGAACAGCACATTAGCAGCCCCTCTGAGACAATCTGACTAGAGTTACTGCATAAAAACTCCAGTTTAAATTATGTTAATAGAGCTGCAAGCTGCAAAGAAATTATTTATCAGAACTAGTGCAAGACCCTAGAGTTTATGCATTTTTTACACCAGACTTCCAGTCCCTCGCTGCAGTCCTGGGTCTCTCCAGCAAACCTTTATATGCCACCAGCAAAGGGGAATCTCTCATTTATATCATCTGTGCTTTACCAGCTGTAGTCTCTAATGCCATTCATGCCAGGGCTTCTCTATGTCTGTTCCCTAGAGTGCATCAAACCACTCTTTGTGCCCCAGAGCACACCAAAGCCCTCAGTGCAATCCCAGCATGGCCACGACGTTGTTTGAACGATGCGCGGCAGATGGTACACACCACGGCCGTCCTCGCTGCTGAGACGTGCGAGGTGAAGTGCTTCAGAGGAATTGCTGCAGTTGCCTAAAGGGGTATCATGTAAATCAGCAAGATAATTCTTACATATTTGGGAACAAGACTACCTTTTCACTGCATGTTAATAATTAAGAACTTGACCTCGGAGCACCAGCTATGGTATGAAATGACAATTGGCCAAGCCCAGGTTTCTCCCAGTGAATGTATAGGTATCAGCAGCCTTCATGGATCAGACAAAAAAATGAACAAAACCAACAACAGAGTGGGGAGGGGGAAAAGATAAGTATGAAGTATCTGAAGTGACCCCCCAAAAGGTTAAGTGGTTTGGTTCTGCAACAACTATGTGTCAGTCTTACTGATTATGAGAATGTTCACCAGAGGATGCTTCTGCTAGCAAAAACCTGTGCTTTAAGGAAAGAAAATGACATTGTCTCCAGCCCCAATTTCATCCTTTCTGACTTCACAGTGTGCTCAGCTGCTTGAAGGAGGGAGAATTGCTCAACAGAATGCCATCTGAGATGACTGAATGGCATTCTTAGAATGGGAAGAGGTTTGCATTCAAAATTTCATCAAGAGAGACACCGCTGCGAGGCAGGACCTGATTCCTTCTCACTAACAGCAGCTCAGATCAGCAGGAAGCCAATGAAGTCAATAGACTGTCAAGAGCAATGGGGTTAGACCCACAGTAGATGTGTGTGAAAATCAGTGGGAAGAGGTAACGGCTCAACACATCTGTATGTACATTTAAACTCACAACTCATGAAAATACCAAGCATGAGAAAAATCAAAGGTAATCTCAGATTATAAATGGGTCTATTTAGTTTTGACATTAAAAGGTGGGTGTCATCTTCCTGGCTTTTAGGTCTCTAATCATTTCATTCTGCTTTTCCATAATTCATAGTCTTTCACAGTTTATTGAATCACTCGAGACTACTCACCCTTTCTTTTTCATCTTTTTATTTTAGTTCCAAAATTTGTGTGTGCGTACATGCTTAGGAAGAAATGTAAAAGAGCTACTTAGCATTTGAAGGAGTGCTGCAAACAGTTATTTCAAGCCTTTTGTTCTAAAATAAAATAAAAAGCCAAGGGAGGAGATTTTTCAAATTTGTTTCAGAAGGGTTTTTATCGCTCAGGTTTAAAAGAAAGATTTGTCCCCTGGCATAAACCATCATCAATCTATGGTGCTGCTCTAATTTACACCACCTGAGGATTGGAAGTGACATAAAGTGAGCAACTAAAAAGAAAGAGACCACACGTGACTAACATCTGTCACATCGCTTAATATACTGTTGCTCAAGGAATGAGGTGGCAAGAATTGGTGTAGTGCCAAAAAACAGAGCAGTGGAAAAGCTTCAACTTCATAACTTACTGCAAGTTTTCATTACTCCTGCGATTAAAAATGCAGCAAATAGAAATACAGGAATGCCTGTTAATGCTAGCAGAAAATGGTTGGACCATTTTATCATATTTTTAGAGATGAGCTGCTGCAGGTGAGTTTGCAGAATAGCTTCTGCCATTTTTTGCAGCCCAAGGATCTCTTGTAGGATCTTTCTCATGGATAACTTGTAGTTTCTTCTATTGACTCACAGAGTAAAGAGACTCGGCAAAACTGCATGTTGGATACAAAGAGAACATGGGGACACTGCACACATGCAATGGCATTCAGAAGAGGAGTCACAAGCAAATTTTTTCAGAAAAAAGTGCCTTGGGGAAGCTGTAGACAGAAGGCCATCTCAGGGTCCATATGCCAGTAAAGGACTTTGCTTGGGACACCTTGTGCATTGCTTTGAAAACGAGACCCTAGCCTTATGGATACTACAAGAAAAGGATTATAGGAGTATACCAAGATATTTCAGAAGAAAGCTCATAACCCCAAGGGTCTGCAGGCAGAAGTCAATGTGTTGGTCAGTAAAGGTATTCTGCTCCTAATTTCAACATCTGTAGTACCATGCTTGGTCTTCATACTCTGTTAACAGAATATTCCTAGTTATAAATGTAATACTACATGGTGCAATTTCTCCTAAAACAATGTATGAAGTTGCACGGTATGTCTTCTTAAAGTTTTAATAGAAACAAGAAGACTGAAGCATAGAATGTATAATTAAGACTGCTGGTACCTGTACTAATAAAAGAACCTGGGGGATGAGGAGGGAAGGTAAAACTCATCACTCTATCACAGTAGCAGAAACCCCAGTCACAGGAACAGGGAATGACTAAGGGGCAGCAGAGGAGACGAGTCCCTCCGAAGCGTCTTTCCACACCACTTGTAAATAAGGAGAGTAGTGATGGAGAGGAGGGAGGACAGCAGCAGTCATCTTAAGC
Source organism: Leptodon cayanensis (assembly GCA_027564655.1). Lineage (NCBI taxonomy): Eukaryota > Metazoa > Chordata > Aves > Accipitriformes > Accipitridae > Leptodon > Leptodon cayanensis. The sequence continues at coordinate 21,659,014 of JANXJC010000026.1, read as the reverse complement.
AAAGAAACCCTTTTCTAAGAGGAGAGCTGGAAAGTTCAATTTACTGTAAGAGAAAGACAGCTAAAGAGCTGACATATTGAAATAGCCATCATATCTAGATGATGTTTACAACTTAGTAATTAGATAATGATTAAAAGATAACTAATCCAAAATAACCTTAATAATGTTAACAGAACTTAGTATCTCGCTTTATTTGTACATGTAAGTATGTATGTATGTATTTATTTTTCTAATGCCCTCTATTGCAAATTTATGTTTTGAAGTAAACATATTCTTTAGCCTTAAATCTTGTCCAAGACAGAAGATGCTGCTGTCTGACCTGAAACACAGTTCCATACCCATTGATGGACTAGATGACCATTAAAGGTCCCTTCCAACCTAAAATATTCTATGAGTCTATGTTTCTATGTAGTGAGTCTTAAAAATAATTTAAGTTATCATCTTGGCAAGCGTCCAGCTACATAGCATATACTACAAGGGTGAGCAGTGTGTGCCACCACGGAAGGGTTAAATAGACTGGTTTGAGGCCTGATGCTATGGAAGTTGGAGAAGAGGGGTCCTCTGGGGATCAATGACAACTGGGAAAATTTTCTGCATCATGGGCAGGGAATGAGGATCAAGCTTGAATCTAAGGGACTGAGAATTTACAGCAATAGGCCTAATTCTTTTATTGGGGTACTTCTTGCAAGTAATTGCCTTTCTTTTTTTTACACTTTTTTTCCTTCTTTTTTTTTCTTTTTTTTTTTTTTTTTTGCCCCAGGAGCAGGAAGGGAAAGGGGAGGGGAAAAGGGTATGCTCATCACAGGGAGAGTAGACAAGCCTTGCAAGCTGATAACCCACAAGAAGATGATGCCTAGTTTTCTGCATTTTAAATTCTACATCAGCAGAGAGAGAACAAAGGATCTGTGTGTGTCTATGTGTGTGTGTGCGTGTTGTCATTTACTCCTAGAAGAGCACTTAGACTCTTTCTGTACTGCAGCAATACCAACCCATCAATAAACCATCATAAAAATAAGAATCTGTATAAATGTTCCTGGGGGACAACTGCTTGTGAATTGATAGAAAGTATCCATCTTTTATATAGCACCGTGCAATATTTTCTTCATGCATGATATGAAAAATAATGCAAAGAAAACCCAGTTAGCATTACTATGACAACTGCCAGAAGGTATGTAATAGTGGTGGGTTGACCCTGGCTGGATGCCAGGTGCCCACCAAAGCCGCTCGATCACTCCACCTCCTCAGCTGGACAGGGGAGAGAAAATATAACGAAAGGCTCGTGGGTCGAACTAAGGACAGGAAGATCACTCAGCAATTGCAGTCATGGGCAAAACAGACTCGACTCGGGGAAAAATTGATTTGATTTATTACCAATTAAATCAAGGTAGGCTAATGATAAATAAAACCAAGTCTTAAAACACCTTCCCCCCACCCCTCCCTTCTTCCCAGGCCTAACTTTGCCCCCAATTTTCTCTACCTCCTCCCCTCCCCG
>JANXJC010000026.1:21639047-21657054 GCA_027564655.1 Leptodon cayanensis | reverse complement strand
TCTGCTCCGGCGCCTGGAGCACCTCCTCCCCTCCTTCTGCACTGACCTGGGGGTCTGCAGGGCTGGGGCTCTCACATATCCTCACTCCTCTCTCTGGCTGTAGTTTCTGTTACGCACCAACTTTTTTCCCTTCTTAAATACGTTCTTTCAGAAGCACTACCACCGCCGCTGATGGGCTCAGCCTTGGCTAGCAGTGGGTCCGACTTGGAGCCGGCTGGCATTGGCTCTACCAGACATAGTGGAAGCTTCTACCAGCTTCTCATAGAAGCCACCCTGTAGCCCCCTGCTACCAAAACCTTGTCACACAAACCCAACACAGTAATACACAATTTTCCCTTAAGTAATTTCATTTTGGAGAAAAACTTAAAACCTATTTGCTCATAGTTGAGTGAAGAGAGGGAGTATTATTAATTACAGGGTCATGTCAGCCACAAAAATCTCCTCATTCTTAAAATGCTGCAAAAATATTTGAATTATTCAGAGGTCTTGACTGAAAACCTGAAGACAGCTTTGGGTTGGGTGACACCCATGTTTGTCTGGCCGTATGCTGCTCTGAAAAGAGAACTGTATAACCATGGTTTTTACTACTCCAAAGTCCATAACACCCTGTCCATGCTCATACTATTTAGGCTCAGAGCTGGTTAATACCAGGCTTTTGGAAGAGTGGGCAAAGCCAGCTGCCTTCTGCCTTTGAACCATGTAGGCATAGCTGGATAATAATTTGTTTATTGAAACGATGCTGCATATTGCCCCCTCCTTCACCCAGAAAATAGGCCTCTAACCATATCTTCATTTAGTTGAAAATATCATATCTAGATGACCACTTGCATTGGAAAATGTTGGTCTCATTGAAAATGAGTATCAAATCTTTCTTAATTGCTACTGTCTTGGTTTCTTTCCTTATATGCCTCGGTTGTCCATAAATAACACATTGTTTTGATAGTCTAGAGTGATGAAGTACAGAAAGAGAAAATGAAAGCAGCAGATTGGTGTGACAGCACATGGACCATAAGAGCTGTATGGGTCACACCAGAGGCTCAATTAAGCCACTAGTTCATGCGATCAGTAGTGGAGACTCAGGAAAGTAGAAGAGGTGGCCACGGTTAGAGGATCGTACACTCCCAGCAGTATCCTCCCACCTTCTGGGAATCTGTCACCTTCTTGGTGTCTTGAGCTGGTGGTTGTATGTTTAAATTTATAATCTAGAACCACTTGTACTTTACTTATCATTCTTATGAGGATAGAAAAACATTTCAATTAATAGAATTGTAAAATATTTTATATGGAAAGGATCTCTGGAGGACATCTGATTTAAATCCCTGTTCAAAGTAGGTTCGGTATTGGAATATTTCCAGAATAGCTGGTGTCTGTAGCAACTTTCAATCACAAGAATTAAGGAACAAACAAACAAATTAAACCTCTCCACAATAATTAGGCACCAATGCATTCCTGCTGTAGTCCATGGTTTTAAAACTTTTCAGAACTTTCTTCCCTGCATATGGGCTACATTTATATAGTTTCAAATGTACAATATACTCTAAAGCCAAATCACAGAGCTAACATGATGGCAGAACTGAAAGCAGATAGTATGTTGAAAGTAAATCTATTGAGAAAGAGGAATAAGCCAATACATAAAAATCAATTATTTCAGTCTGACACACATACTGTTGAGCATCATTTATCAACTGTATAGCAAGTTACAGTCCTGTAACAGCACCAGCTATTTGAGGAAAAAAACCTTCCCAAACCTTCAGAGGCATGCTGGGTCCCTGACAAAGTGCTACAGTGTGCTGTCCTGTATCCCCCGATCACCCGTGCTGCATTCATGGCTTCACAGATCCCAGGCTTACCCAAAATCATGGAGAGACACCAGCAACATGCAGACATGTATTAGACATAGCAATTTCCCTCTAAACACCTCACGAGTGTGCAATGCTATTTTGACGTGCTGCTTTTATAACAGAGTATGGGTGCCCTTCTCCAGGCTGTTCTGACCAGACTGTTCAACAGATGGCAAGGAAAAGTCATGTATGTCCTCAGCAGCTAACCCATATGCGGCTTGAAAAGAAAATGCAGAAAGCTACAGTAACATGACAGAATCTATTACTGGCTTTTAATCCTGATAGTGCTGCAGAGATGAGCCATGAGCACAGCTGTATGTGCCTTCAGGAGAACACTTTGCCCAGCTCTGGTTCAGAAACAGATCATTAGAAGTAAATCAATATGACCTGCCGTTCTTCTTCACTCTGTCCTCTTTCAGAAAACTAATCAGCAGCACAGCACTGGATATTGAGAGCTGTATTCTGGCTGAACCAATTCACATCAGACTGAAAACCAGAGGAAACCAGCAGTAGCAAAAAAGGGAGATTTATTCTTTCTAAAGAAAAGCGAGGGTAAAAAGTCACTTGCTAAGAAAATTATCATGCTGTTTCCAGGCTATGAAAACCATGATGTGACAAGCTGCATGAGTAATTTTTGTGCAAGAAGAAAAAGCCAGGGCTAGATTTTATTTTGCCAGTTCAAGCATTTGAAGTGTGCATATAATATTGTTTCCATGTTTGTGTGTTATTAGTAATATGCTATGTCCTAACCATTACTTGTGATGTACAGTAAATGAGCACTGTCAGAAATAACTTAAACATATTGTTCTTTTGCCTGACTTGTTTCACAAGCAAAAAAAAAAAAAAAAAGGTATGAAGTGACTAGGTGGTTTGTGTGAGGGTGTGCAAAATACCTATCTGACAATGCTGTGCTGAATTATGGAGTCCTGAATGCCAAACCCCTGCCTTAGCCATAGCATTATCCTTATCTTTCTGATCTTGGGATCCTACAAAGGTCTCCATTGCTCTGAGCTAGATGTTTTTGCCCTCTGGGAGAAAGATGCTTTAGCAGAAAATTTACTGAACTTTCAAAGTAACACATTGAACAAGCTCTGAAGTTGTCAGGAGCCCCATCAGACCTACTGGAAGAGCTAGCCAGGGAACAGAATTTCACTTCAGTGAAAAATGTCATAGTTGAGGGAAGAATAATTTTTTTAAAAAAAGAATAAAATTTCTTGGCAAATATATGTAGAAATGAAATTCAATAACATGTCTTGATGTTCCCAAGAACAAGCTTCTGTATCCCAAAATACACTCCTGGCAGCCCTGCCCAGGTGAGCACATTTCCACTCTGGGTTCCTTGAGGATCTCACCCTCAGCTTATCTGCAATCTGCTTGCTGATCTTCTGCGGACACACACCAGTATCCAGAGGCATTCTGACTAAGACAGAAAGTTTCTTGGAAGGCAGACTGGTGGGTGAACTGGCAGGAGACCAGGCAGGTTTGCTGTCAGCCTCGCTCCTCCTGGAATCGACATGCTCCCGGGGAACATTTCACTTTGACAAATCGGCATTTTTCCAATGGAAAACATTCTGTCAGAACATTTCTGCCCACTTCTGCTGTGTCTTCATCCTTGTCACACTCTGCCCCGATGGGAAAATTTGACTGTTGAGATTAGCGCGCATCGGCCGCTCTTCTCTCCAGGCAAGATGTTGAACTTGCTGTTCTCTCATCCGTTCCCCTTGGGCAATGTCAGTAGGATGTGACATCAGAAAAGTTTTCTTGTGCTCCTTCTCTGTCACCTTCCTTTTACACTACCCTGCCAGAATATTGGCTACATAAAAACCACGCAAGTTGTGGTTTGTCCCTTAAAAATGTTTATGAGCTTTTGTGTGAGACAACAGAAGTTGGGGGTGATATTTGTTTACAGTCTCTAGTATAACAGGTTATTGCTTGGATGTAATAAAATGCAAGTGCATTATTTTTAAATACTGCAGGAGATTTAATTACTGCTACTTGCAAAAATTAATGCCACTTGTTGCCACAATTATCAGGTACAATAGCAGACATCAAGCACTCTGCTGATCGCACAGTTTTAATGAGAAGGAGTCACTTCATTCAGGTTCCCTTTTTCCTCCAAAATGCAATTAGCGAACAGTGATTAGTTGAGCCAATTCCAAATTGTATTCAAATGAAAGCAATTTGGCTAGTTTGTAGGTCCAATAGGTGATACTTTCTGAAGTCCCTAAAAGAATTAATTGCATGTTTCTACCCAAACATGTTCTAGGGAGGAGAAAAATAAAAGTTCTCTTTGATGCAAAGGCTTTGTTTTTGACAATGCAAATTATTTTTCTATAAAAGCATATCATTTGGACCTGCCTACAAGAGAAATTTGTATCTGCACCAGAACTTTCTCTGCTTTGTAGAAAATATTGTCCCTTAACGTGCAAAATGTTCATCTTCAGCATAACCGCACATCTGAAACCCTCCAGCTGCTGACATTTTAACAAACTTCACATAAATAAAGATGTTTTTTAATAATGATTTCTAATTTATGTTCAAATCCTGAAAGGAAACATTCAGATGTGTTCTAATAACTTCTAGCAACTGATAAATCAGTGAAGTGTTTATACGAATGTAATTTTCTTATCTTCTTTGCAAAGCACTTGGTCGGAGATCTCAGCTTCACAGTAAATACAGAACATCACTGCAGTTTAATTTTCAAACAAGTTCAGACCCAGAAGCTGTGGCAGCATAACGACAATTCTGATGGCAGGATTAATGGTTTCAGCTCCTACCCAGAGCAAGCAGAAAGCTTTCTATTTATAACTGTATTATTTCCATGTCATTTATTATTTCTCAGGCATCCCAAGAGTTAAAAGTCTGAAAAAGAAGCTGCAAAGTACAAGTAACCAAGACCACAAGGACTTCAAAATGCTAAGATCAGTAACTCCTCCAAATCTCCCACGGACTATTTCCACAAACCTAACGGGGTCAATAAAAATCCCATTGTATTTTATGCAAGAATAAGACTGTTTTCTTTGGAGTCCTGACTGAATTCTAATTACTTCCAGCCTATCTAGACTTCTCCGTGAAGTATTAATGGGATGTGGTTTTCTTCACTTTCTGTCCTAAATTGTTGTAAAGTGCTCTATTAAACAGCTGCCAAAACCTGGCTATGTTTTACTGGTGAGCAAAATAATAATGGATTTATACACAGCACACATACACAAGCAATAGGTATGCCACACAGGTGCTAAAAACACTGTCATCAGAGGATGTTATTAGCTGTGCAGACTGACCACCAGTTGTCTCAAAACAGATAAAATAAGAGTTAATAATAAATGCAAGGTTTTATTTGTGATTAAGGACATTTTATTGGCTTGCATTGAAATTTATCCCAGGATTTGCTTGTGACTCTGCTTGCATGACAACTAAGTCAATAAAGGTTCACTGAAGTTAAAAATGGGTCTGTTATTCCATGTTTTTCCCCTCCATAGAGCTGCAGAAGTAGCTGATCTGCATTCAGTCCCTAGTGAGGATGAAAACTCATTGCACATAGATGAAAAGTGAGACATAAAAATATTATTTTTTGATGGTACTCTCACTGGATTGTTCCTAAGTTGTGATTAAGGTTACAGCTAGAATTGCAAAAACCAAACCAAGTTTTAGAGTACTGTTTTTCCTCGACATATCTACTCATCTTGTGCTTTTTTGGACTCCCACTCTCAGTCACGCCTCAGGTTTTGCAATTTACACAGATGTACGGGATAAAGGCCCATCAAATGCTCAGAGATTTGTCTTTTGTCTTTCTAGTCCTCATCACTCATTAATGACACTCACAGACATGGCTTTGACTGTTTTCATTTTTTTTCTCCTCCACTCCCCCTATTTCATGTTGCACAAAGAGCTGTGAAACAAAGACTCATCAAAGTCATCATTACACTACATTTATCTGCACAGAGCTGCCTTTCTCATCTATTAGCCTTTTTAAACGTTCCAAGTCCTTCTGTGGCTAGATTCCCTCTCATTATTTTGGCTTCCTTGTCACCCATTGCTGACTATTTCTGCAATTGCCCGCCTCTTTCTTTCCCCCTTCTCAATTTTTTCTGGGCCAAATACCACTCTGCATAATCTACCATTTGTTTGAATTCAAACAAAATAGCACTTTTTGTTATTGTTAGCAAAATTGAAATTTTAAATCCATTATTGTTTGCACTGATTTTCATCTGTACAACTTATTAGTCCCTTTTTTTTCAGTTTCAAAGAGTGAAAAATCTTTGCTGGTCAACTATTTATATATATTTATAATAGAGTGTAAATATGAAACAACCAGATAACCAGATTTCTTTGCATCAGACTAACTGCAGAAATCCCTTTATGGAAGTCTTTTGTAATAGATCATAGGTTTTTATAGGTGAAGAGCAGTAAGTCAGCAGTGAAAAAAAAACAAAAATAAAACATACATGCATGCTGGTACTGTTATCCACAGTTCTCCCATGGCCCACCCAAAGGAGAAAGTCCCATAACCATTCTTGTGCCCCTATGACTGAGCAGCTACTCCATGACATGGTGACTCAACGGCAAGTGACAAGCTGCCTTTCAGACCTTCTCCACCTTTAGGTGTGCTGCTAACTGGGAGGTTTTCCCTGGTTCCACCTTCTTTACTCCCTGCTCTTGGATATTTGTACACATTTATAAGCTTCCCCTTGAGCCTTCTCTTCTCCAGGTTGATCAGTCACAGCTCTCAGCCTCTCCTCATACGTCAGATGTTCCAGTGCCTTAGTCATCTTCATGGCCCTTCACTGGACATGCTCTGATACGTTCCTGTCCCTCTTGTACTGGGGAGCCCAGCACTGGACTCAGCACCCCAGCTGTGTCTCACCAGACCTGAGTAGAGAAGGATCACCTCCCTCAGCCTGCCGGCAATGCTCTGCCTAATGCAACCCAGGAGGTCTTTGCCGTGAGTGCACATTCCTCGCTCGTGGTCAGCTTGGTGTCCTCCTGGAGCCCCGGGTCCTTCTCTGCCGAGATGCTTTCCAGGTGGTTGGTCCCCAGACTGTCCTGGTGCCTGGGGTTATTCCTTCCCAGAGACAGGAATTGGCATTTCCCTTTGTTGAACTTCATGAGGTGTTAGAAAGCTATCAGCAACATATTGGCAATGTTAGAGTCTGACACAGCCTTTTTTGGTAAAACATTTTGGAGTAAATTCTAGTTCCATGAAAAAAAAAAAAAAAGCCCAACAACAGCAACAGAATCGGTAGCTTTAAAATTAATGTATAGAATTAAAGCAGTGTGTAATAGGATTGTGACTGGTCAGTTCTAGTCTAACATAACATACATGCCACATTGTATTCTCCACAAGACAAGGGAGACATATTTTGGAAAGTTTTACTAAAAAGGTTTGTGAATATCAAGAATTTTTTGAAAGTATCTGCTGGCGTAGTGATGTCAGTAATGTAAAGCTGAGATGTACCACTCAGAACAGCCACAATAAAAATACAAACTACCTCTGACCTGGAGAAAGGCTCTGAGCCTCATGAGTGATTTTCTTCTGAAGCTGAAACCACAGGTCAGTTACTGTTACCTGCTGATGCTTCTTTGTAAAAAAAGAAAAGGTTACAAACCAAGGCTGCTGGAATAACAATATAAGCAGGAAAAAAAGCATATAATTATTTCCTGCTACTGATCTGTTCACTTTTCCTGCGCTGCTTTGTAATCTACAGTCAGGCAAAATGTGCAGAAGCCATATCATCTGCATACTTAGTGAAGTCCCATGGGTTTTCCCTTTATCCGTATGGATGACAGGGATCCCAGGCTGCTACCATAGTGGGTGCGGGTGGCGAGGTTTTCCTTGCTGCAGCCCTGGGGAAGCTACAGCAGCCTTTCACCTGCGCCTACTCCAGCACGCTGCAGTTCGAGTGAGATGGTTTTTCCCAGCATTAGATGAATACGGAGAGTGTGATAGCAGCAGAATTCTGCCTAAAAGAGATGTTTTGTGTATGTATCCAACTTGCTTTTCAATAATTAAACATATATTTATAAGCTAACCAATTTCATTTGCTAACATTCAGACTTAAAAAACATGAATGTTTCTAAAATATTTGTAAATTTTTCAGGCTACGCTATTTTTTTTCCGCATTGCTTAATAAAGCTTAATAGCTCTCCTCAAATTAAACTAAATTAATATGCCAGCTGTACCCAGTTTTGAGCACACAAAGCCCCCGATGGTTTATAATAAATTAATACATATGGTTATGGTACATCTTAACATGAAACTCTCATTTGCATGTGGGATGCCAGAATCTATTAGATTTGCTTCATAGTTCTTACATTAAGTTTATCTCAAGACATCACTCTCCCTGCCGATAAGTACAATTAACTACATATTAATTTGCCCTAAGTGGATTTTCGTATTTTGGTTTGTAACCGATGGATGAGTGTTTACTAAAGAACTGTTCTAAATTCCAATATTTTCTTATTGCCCCACTAAACTTGTAATCTCTCTCCCCTGTGGGTTTCTGTTACCCAGCTGTGACTTGCATTAATTATTTTTTCAGTTTAGGACCTCTAACAGTTAATATAGGCACCGTTGCTTTAAACGGGCATTAGTTTGGTTGCCACATGGACTGCAGGCTTGACTACAATTAAGCGTGTACATAACTGTTTCCAGAATCACCATCTCAGCAGCAACCTCTCTTTTTCATTTGTCATCCATTAAAAAGAAACACTGGAAGCACAGATACTCTCAGCCATTTATTGAGCTTTAAGTCCTAGCAGAGACCAGACATGGGGGCATCATGACTACTGAAAGTACAGATGCCTTCCAAGATTAGGATGAAAAAGTCAGATCCTCTGTAGGGGTTAGTATTTCAGTTCTGGGTTCCACTTCAGATATGGATGTCTAGAACAGTTAGGTATTTTGTAAAATATCCTATTTGGCTTTCAGCTTCTGGTCTGGAAGTGTACAGCCTCCTCAGATCCTATGTCATGTCTGACTGACTTGCATGGATGACTCTGATATTCTATGGCAATACAGATGACCCTAAGCGCTCACGCGTGGGCAACTGAGAGAAGCCATCGGTGGATGAAAGGCAGATTAAGGGTAAAATTCAGCCTGAGATAGACAACTTCATTTAGGTGTTCTCAAATGAGTGAAGTGTCCAAGCTCCCACTACAATCAAGAGAGAGTTATTCAACAGAAATTCATTTGCCTAAAAGTAGGTCACTAATGTTATTTTAGAAACAGTGACCTATCCTCCCTGACCTCTGCCTGCTAGCCCAGATGATCATTCAGTGTAACATCTACCAGCCATCTAAGTTGCATCTAAGCAAGCATCTGTCCAGCTTGGATAACTAAGGGAATCCAAGTGACTATTATGTTCATCCATCTGAACCCCAGCCACTGATCCTGCCCAGTCTCAGGCTCCACTGCCTATACTGATGTACAGGGTCTGGCTGGGATGGAGACAACTTTCCCCACAGCAGCCCTCATAGTGCTGTGTTTTGTGTTTGTAGTTAGAACAATGTTGATGACACAGCAGTGTTTTGGCGACAGCCGAGCAGTGCTTGCACAGCATCAGGGCTATGTCTCCAACCCCCCAAGCCCAACAGCCAGTAGGATGGGGATGGACAAAACGTTGAGACATAGCCGGGACAGCTGACCCAAACTGACCAAAGGGATATTCCATGTCATAGAGCATCATGCTCAGCAATAAAAGCTAAGAGAAAGGAGGAGGAGCAGGGGCATTCATTATTTAAGCATTTGTCTTCCAATGCAACCGCTACACATACCGAGACCCTGCTTCCCAAGAAGTGGCCAGACATCGCCTGCTGACGGAAGGTAGAGAATAAATCTTTTCTACTTTGCATTGCTTTCATGTGCAGCCTTTGCTTTTCTTTATTAAACTGCTGTTACCTCGACCTATGAATTTTTAATCTTATTTTCTCCCCCTGTCCTGCTGAGGAGGAAGAGTGATAGAGCAGCTTGGTGGGCACCTGGAGGCCAGCCAAGGTCAACCCACCACAACTGAGTGTGTACTGATGCGTAGAAATCTAAATGCAACCATCCTGTCCTAGGGGTCCGAATACCTTCAAAGATTTAGCTAAAAGCTATATGTGCTATATATGCTAAAGGTATATGTGTTAAAGCTCTATAAATACATATGTATATATACACCCATGCACACCTATAGGTACAGGTGTATATATATGTATCAATAGAAAAATAAAGCTTTAAAGTAACCAGAAGCATACATGCCTAGAAAAGTTCATTTTGATAGAAGAGTGTTAATAAAAATACTCCCCACAGACCACATTTATGCTATACCCATATGCAGTATTTGGGAGTCCATGCAGGATACTAGCAGAGTAGTGTCACCTTTCCTAGCTAATTTTTCTGAATAGAATTCTATATAGCGAGAGTATTTTTGTGAAGCTTAACTGTTATCAATTTCAAATACATCTCACTTCCTTTACAGACAGTGGTTAGGATATTCCTATGTCCATCAAATATTTTTGAAAGTTTCATGACAGTTATGAAAGATAGGGTCAGTTAAACAAATTAAATACAATCAGTCTATTTTTGTGAGTATTAGGTTTCAGTGACAGTGAATTTGCCATTAGATCATTATTGAGAAAAGTATCTACTATACGGTTACAGCACTGTTACTCCTTTTCATGGGAATTAGAAAAAAAATTAAGTCAAAACTTAACCATATGGTTTTGCCCAAGATGTAACTGTGATTATGATATATTAGACACTTTGTGAGAAGTAATGCCTAATTCATTAACCAATTAAACAGCTTAATACTTGTTCCCAATATTGCATCATATCTCTAATGATTTATTAATTTACAGCATCAAGATTAGCAGCTTTCTCCTCTACAGAGAGCTCAAGGTAAGTCTTCTGGAAGAATAGGCATGTCTGCAGGATTCCCTGGAGACTTCAAGAGAAGCTATGCCTCTTTTGGGAGGCAGCAAGCCACAAGGTATAAAACATGCGATTCCGCATCTCAAATGGCAAATTGTTGAACGGAAACATTGTAGCAAATATTTTGCCTATTCAATATTTTTATAAGGTGGGATGCATTTGGAGGAAGTGGGTTTTATTCTACCCATTTGTAGAGAATGAAACTGGACTTTAAAGAATGGGACCAACACTCAAGCTGCATCACTGGCCTGATGAACAACCTAACAAATTTGGAAATGATCCAAGAAAATCTTTGTGTTTCTGTTCCCTGATCCGGTGACTACTTATGTATTTATTTGAGAGAGTCATCAGGTAAAATAACATTGGAAGAAGACACTGGGACCAAGACTCTTTCTTTCCAAGGGAATGACTTCCAAACCAGACTCCAGGTTCCCTCACTTCTGATCTCATGAATCTTGCTTTCCATTCTGGTTGTGACCAGATCCATAAGGGCTATAAAGAACGCTATCACCACTTGCAGCTTTCAGATAGGCACTCTATAGGCAGATATGAATCATCTCAGATTGAGAAGGATATTGGATCATCATACTTCAGGTCCTTCCAATAAATGTGAAGAGCTGGATATTGATGCCTTTGCTGAGCTTTAAAATTTGTGAAGAATCTTTCCTTAAATTACTATCATGTTGCCTTCAGGGAGTTACACTAATCAACACACCTCAAGGCTCTGACCACCATGACAGCTAATCTGAATAACCTGCCCAAGCACCGCCCTAATCCTGTTCAGCTCCACTGAGCAAGCTGAGCTCTTCTTATTCAAAATAATTGTTGAGAAGTACTGGCCAAAGGACAAGAAAAAACGAACAACCTGGAGGCTACAATGAAAACCAGTAACTGTGGCTTTGCTTGCGTCGGTGCACAAAGGTATTCGGAAACACTCTGGCCCTTCTAGAAGTGATCTTGTTTTCTACCACCCCGCTGTTTGGTAACCTTAGCATCAGCATCTCAAGTGAGGGCATCTGGGAGATGTCATCACCTCAGGGACACTGGCCAAGAATGAATTACAGGTGATGGGAGGATGGGAAAATGCAACGCTTTTTGGCAGGCTTGCTTACAAAAATAAAAGCCAGAACTTTTGGTGGAAGCTCATCAGGTTTTTCTAAGACTTACAAAGAAAGAAGTAGTTATACTTGGGTAGTTGCTACATTGTGAGATTTCCTGCTGTTCTAACAGCAACAACCATTGAAAAGGACCACTAACCTTTTGTATCTATCTCCTGTAAATAGTCAAAGGTCTCCAAGGTGGAGGTAATAAACCCCTTCTAAAACTACATTAGCTGTTGTGACTTGGATACACCATTGACGTTATTCTTCCCTTAATCGTTGCTTTCCCACAATCATGTGGTTTTGTAGCACTCATTCTTTTCATGGTCCAGGTGGTTGAAGTGTTAAGCTCTCCAAGCAGTCATTGTCATTCTAGTGTTAGGAGGTCTATATGCTGTTAGCTGCTGGGCAATGAAGCCATCCAGTATACACTTCTCTGAGGTGGATATCTGGTGAGTCAGGAGGTATATTTTGGGAGAGTGAGATTTTCAGCAGGACAGCAATATTTTATGAATCATACAGACATCGTTATGAAATTTAGACGATGACAGAGGATATATTAAGGGACTCCCTTTCTGAGCCCTGGCAGCAGATGACTGCAGCAGTTCTTTCTGTTCTGGAACATCTGTTCATTCTGTGGAGTTTATTATCTATACGAATGGATCTTTTAAAAATCAAAATAGAAAATTAGTCACATGCCTTCTAAATTTCACATGTTTTGACATGACAGAAGTGAATAAAGAACAGTCTCTGTTTGTTATAACCATACAAATGTTGGTGTATGTAAACTGTACCCAGCAAAAATAGAGAGTTGTAGCTAGCAGGTATGACAACGGAATCTAGTAACCTTTTAGCCTATGTTGTCTGCATTAGCTTGATTCAAGGGATGCATAGTACTGCCTATAAAAATAAATTACTGTCTCTATTAGAATGGAATAGCTCAAGTGAAAGGTTTTCCAAAAAATACTGATGGCCTACCTGTGATAGAGCTGGTATAATTGGCTTTGTTCCACCACTTTGTACAGTTTGAGTTTTACCCTAAACCACTAAATTTCATCTGAATAATAATGACTTTTTCAACACCAGGAATGTAATTTTTTAAGACTTCCACCAATTCTCTGGGGAACAAAAACACTTCACATGCCATGTGCCTAAATACAACAGTTTGAATTTTAAGCAACCAGCATTTGCAAGGAAATGAAATGCAATCTAAAGACCAGGACTTTTTCAAAGGAGTTATTTGCAGAATAATAAGGCTTACTGGGAATTGCAACATGCTCTGGGAAAACCTGCAAATAGTAGAGAAATTCACTGAATGGAATATTCATTATTTGCCTAGCTCTAGTCACTACCTCTCAAATTCTGCTACACAAGGGAAGCACTGTTTAGTGTCCAATAACATCAGACAAACCCCAGTAACACAACAAACCTTCAGTTTTAGGCACGCTTCATAGACAAGCACGGGATTTAGGTTAGTGTGTGAGACACCCTTCAGAGTTATGGTTTCCAGCTTTGTATCTTCTGTGACAAAGAGGACCGTGATTAATGCAGCATCTTCCACAATCTGACTTCTCAAAAGAGACGGAAAAAGCTAAGTAATTTCCTGGCCCAATGGAAATTTTATTAGTTCCCATCCTCTCTCTTTTTATTTTCTCATCAAGCTGAGCATTTTAAGATCAGTTTTCCAAAATACTGCTATTAGAGAGCTGCTCCAGAATTCAACTCTTCTAATGAAAAGAAGTGACCTTCTAACTTTCTTTTTCTTTTTTTCATGAGCCATTTGTATCCATTTGGTTTTTTTCCAGTGTTGTCCTTTAGTTTAGCTTATACTTTTCTTGCTGTCCTTACATTCTTGATGTATTTACACTCTGCTCTGCAGGGCTGACCACAGTCAAATCCAAAGGCTTCAAATTAGCAAAGTATTCAAATATGCATTTAATTTTAATGTGTGTGTAAGAGACTTGTCTAAGTTAGAATTTGAGTACATAAGGCTTCATAAAGATAAACTAAAATCTGTTTTGTAGGGCAAAATATTTCTCTGACAGTCGTGCCTTTTCAAACTTCTGTTTAATCCACATTGCAAACTGGTGTCAATACCCACACAGTTACAAGGAAAAATAAATTAAAAAGATGAGATTTTATTTTACGGATATTTTTCTAATTTCATGCTTTCGGGCTAAATTTTCCCATCAGGTTATGTGACTGAGGGATCATCTCCATGAGCACAAAGGAGCACAGAGGAATGGTGATGGGCTCAGGGTAGTTCCAAATAACCCATCAGAGATGTGAGCCCCTGGCGTGGTCCCTCCTGGGGCTGTCCCTGGGGACCCTTTGCCTCATGGCCTGGGGGTGACACCCAGCACCATGGGGCACTGGGAGAGCACCTTACAGACTGGCAGGGTCGCTGCCTATGGGGATTGTAGGATGAAGGGGAAGAAGCTTTGGGGATTGCACAAGACTTAGTACGGGTCGTCTAATGGAGAAACCAAAGGTGGGGCCAGGAAGGGATCAAGGTAAACAAATGTGGGAAAACAGAGATAAGGGGACAAAAAGGGTCGGTAATCTGCAACAGTACATGTGTCCGGCCATGCCCCACACCTGATGGACACGGTCTGTCCTGTCTTCTCATTTAACTCCATTTCCAGATATTTTCTGGTCTGAGGGGCTCTCTATTCTGCGTGTGTGCACGTGTACGGGGCTCCAAACCAGCACACGGAGTGGGACCAGGGGTGACAGGGGCTCAGGCGTCTGTGGTGCGGCAGCTAGAGTGACGTGCACATCATGTGGGTGCGCATGTCAGTGGGTGGTCAGAAGCAAACATCAAGCTGGATCAGCCAGCGAGCAGGACTAGGTACTTAGGAACAAGTGTCAGGGTGGCCGTAAGTCTGTGCTGGGTACAGGAGGGACCCAAGGGGCTGTGAGTTGGCTGCTGGTGGGACCAGGGGGTCCCAGCCGGTCACTGGGTCTGGACCAACTCCTGGAGACACCCATTACATGTGTGTGTGGGAATGAACTGGTCTCTGCCAGCAGCTGGAGTGGGGCTGTGGCCTCAGGGGCTCCTGTGTCCAGGTGCCAGCAACTGGGGAGACTGGGATCTAGGGGCAGCTACTGGATAGACTGAGTGCCTGATCCCAGCTGCTGGGGGGCACCGCCCTGCACATATGCATATATAGGTATATATATATTTCCCACTAACAGACCTTCATCCTGATGAGCCAGAGGGTAAATCTTTACCCTGATTGTATTTGTGCGAGTGCTGTGTTTTCTTTCTGTGTTGATAAGTGCGACCAGGCATATGTATATGCATAAAGGTCTTGAATACAGGTGTATCTGTGTGTGTGTGCACCTGTATGGAATACGTGTTCAGGCTCGCTCCCGGCTGGACCTGGCAACAGAGCTGCAACAGCCTCATCTCTGTCAGGCTACTGGATTAGGAAACTTGTAACATCTTCCACAGGTCTTTGCTTTACCTTCAATAAACATGCAAAATAATCAAAATAACAAAAGTATTTCTCATATGTGAGTTGGGGAAAAAATACATGAGATCTTCAAGGCCTAAGGAAGGCATTAGGGAAAGGCAAATTGGTTTTTGTTTGAGATACTTGTTTTGACATTGTTTTCAAAAAAATGCTAGTTAAATTTGACCAACACTATGTGTTCAAAAGCCAAACAAACCCAGCATTTTCCTCAAAGGAGACTGAGCACAATATATGTGTATGCATACGAGCAGAGAGGCTAAAATAAATTTGCACAGTTGTACACACATCTATCTGATGGATGCTGGGAAAAGCAGGAGCGAGCGTTCTTGCAGTGCGTGACCCTGAATACGTGCAGCGCTGGACATTGGGGTAATTACAGCCTCTGCAGCCCCTTGAGCAAATCTGTGCCTACAGGCACCAATTCATTCCTGACCCACCTGAGCTTTTAAAGACTTGGCTTGGCAAGAATAGCAGCATTTGTACCATATGCGGCACTTTACTAAAATGAAAAGATATTACAGAGGCCATTAGGCATACACCAGGTTTCTGTGCATTAAACATGCATGCAACGTGTACAAGGAAGCTACGTCGCTATTGCAATTTTGCAGTGTCAAAAGTTGTCATCGAATAGGGGATAATATGGGAAAAGCATTAGTAATGGTGCCATCTTGTGTTTGACACCTGAAAATGTTGCATAACTTTTCGTTGTGACAATCCATTTGTAATGAACTTCATGAAGCTAGAGTTTACAAGAGATTGCAGCCTGAATTTAAGTTGGTAGTCAGAGAAGGAATCAGGTTTTGAGCTTTTATTCTGCAAATCAGTTTGTGTTTAAACATATGGGATTGTGTTTTAAATGAATGTTAGGGATGATTAATCTAAAAGAAGTAAAATAGCACTAGTAGCTATTTTCTCAGTCTCCTGATTAAGAAGATTTTACACATTGCCTTTTTTTTGGTGTATTTTAAACTGTGCATAACATTCCAAATCTAAACTCCATAGAAATTTTACTGCAAGGGATTGCTATAAAAATTTCAAAAGAGAAAGCCAAGTAAATGCAAAATCTTAGGAACACCAAAAAGGGCCTGCAATTTGCACAAACGTTTCCCACCTATTTCCTCATATCTAAAATGACATAAAAAGGCAAGAAGAATACAACCTTTTACAAACAGAAAGAAAGCTAACAAGTCAGCACCAGGGCCATCTGGCTGCAAACACACAGGAAGGCACAAACAGTATTCGCTTTTAGTGAAGGTGATTTCTTTTGATGATAGGTTTACAAGATGCAAACTGTGCAAAGAACTATGAAAACATCTCGACATCCGGATAAGCTCCATCATATATGCAAAAACCCTAATTTCAATGCACACACGCATCTCCCAGAATACTGAGAAATCTGGCCAAAGTACACTTTTTGGGGTTTTACATTTTCAACAATTTTTATCTAATGACAAACAGTCCTGGAATGTAAAATATTTTTGATTTGAACATTTAATTCATAATTTGTACTTATCTTAGGCATGCAAATACCAGCTTTGGAAACTCAAAGCATATGTACAGCTTGACACTAAATATGAACTTAACCTGATTTCGATGGAAACAGCTTGAGGTCCATTTTACTTAGACGTCTATTATTCAATGTAACATTTCAGTTATATCAAGTAATTAATTGCACTGTGTGACAGTTAAGGCTGCACCAGCTACTGGAAAAAAAAAAAAAAAAAAAAAAACAAAAAAAAACCAAACCCACCCAAATTAGCTTTCCTTAAGATGTTAAAATAGTTACTTGCTAAAATTTATAATGACACAAATTTGTTGCATACAGTTTGCTGATGGATTCAGGGAGAGAAAGAACAGCTTATATAGCTTATTTTTTATGTTAGCTGTTGATGTTTGAATTGCAAATCTCTGGATGCGAAATGTTTTACAATAACTGCTGAGCTGCAATATATCTCAAAGGAGGCTTTCCATGTGGCAATAAGCAGAGTATGTTATCCTTGATCTGACCATATACTCCTGTTGGACAGAGTTCAATAGCACTTGGCTGGGCAGTATTCTCATTTTGCATTGAGTAAAACGTGACCACTTGCAAACCACGGGCTTAATTTAGCTTTTTTCTAATGTTACTAGATATGCTTGGTGTATCCTTGCCATCAACTTTCTATTTAAATATGCATTTTAAAAGCCAATCCATATTTCTATTAATATTAATAAGAATGTAATTGCAACAACTATGGAATAATCTACACAGTTGGTTTCAGCAACAGCAGCCTTGATCAATTGGTTCTTCATCACTCTCACAAATGTTTCTGGGTATTTTTCCATAATGCTCTCAGGGCATGGGGAAAAACTGTCTTGCAAGTGATTAACCTGATATTTTCCCTTTTTTTTAAAGCTGTCATAACATCGACAGATTACTTCATCATGGCAGTGGGTAGAAAATTGATGAGTTTCACTCTAGCACTTACTGCAAATGCTACTTGTTATTCCCATATCCCTTCACTCCCCACCAGTTTGTCCCAGTACCCACCGGGGCCCAGCTCCACAAATTCCTTTAGTCCCTTAATCTGCCCAAAGAGGGACTACCTTTGCACTGTGTTATTCTTTACAATGTTGTTAACACTCTCAATTAAAAGTGCAAATTAAGAAGGAACAGTTTGAGACAGGGTTTAGTTT
>JANXJC010000026.1:21625531-21639003 GCA_027564655.1 Leptodon cayanensis | reverse complement strand
GTTGTTTTCTTTTAGGGGCCCCTCAAGCTCTACCACAGATCTGAACTTTCAGCAGCTTTCATGGATACTCCTCTTGGATTTTTGATCTACTCCCAGCTCTACTCTTCAACAGTTATCTTTTTTTATTTATCTGCCTCTTAGATTTATTTAGATAAGTTCACCCACACTGGTATCTAGTAGAATATACTCAGGGGATCTGCTTCTGTTTATAACCTATTTCCAGACCAGGCACACAAAACTAAGTGGTCCTATTTTTATGAAACTAAGTTATGTTCTGATTTTGGAGATGCAATTCACTTTTTATCAGGCTATAAATGAAAAATACTTTTGGAGATAGGCTTGATTTTATGAGTTACAGTTTAAAACAGTGGTTATTATGAATATTTTGTACAACACTATTTGTGTGGGGAAATTGAAGTTCATATTACTTTCAAGAAATTATAAATAAGATCTTTTAGATCTTTCCTTGAGAAAAAAAGAATAAAAACCAACAAACCACACTGTGCCAAGAAGAGAGATCACTTCTGTGCTATGGCATGATGAAATTTGTTAACTAACTGCTACTATTTATGGACTATTGAGTGGAGAATCTGTCTACTGACCTGAAAATCAAATTAAAAAGCTATAGACAATTCAACAAAGTATTTAAAACAATCTGGCATGGGGGGGAACAAAACAAAACAAAACAAAACCCCAACCAACCAAAAAAATATCAAACCAGCAACAGCAACGAAACTCTTCTGTTCTTTAGAGTAAAAGGACTACTGCAGTAGCTCCGTGGGGGTGGGACACAACTATGAAGTGACAAATCCAGGCTTATTGATCTCTGTTAGAGATTGTGACCTGGAGGAAGCCACTTAGATTCACAGACTCAAAAGATATGCAAGTTCTGTGCTACTTGGTGCTTCAAGACCTGTATGGTTTCAGGAGATAGGATATCTTTAGAAATGACAGGTGCTTGGAAGCCTGTAGCCCTTCAGTTGCTCCCCAGCATCTCTAAGACAAAGGAGAGATTATTTAAATACATTCAATACTCAGATGTTGCTGCCTGCTGAAACACACCTCAACGTAGATGTAAATGTTTTTGTAAAGTTAACAAAGAATGACCTAGATGGTCTGGGTTTTTTAAGCTGTCTTGCAAAATTCAGTCGAAGAGAAAGAACTTAGAAATCAATATTTGAATGTAGATATGCATGGGAAAAGGTATTTTCACACTTCAACAAGTGGATCTCAAAACATTCCCCAGGAGGAATGATGTGCATTTACATGCTTGTGATCTAGCCCAGGGAGTGAGAAGGTTTGGGAGACATCATGCACTAACCTCCCTCCATACTTCATTCCAGCCCCAAAAGTCCACATTTTCTATACCAGCTTCCTCAATCTGGAGCTCCAAATGAACTGAATTCAGTGGCTTTGCAATTGATAGACACTACAAAAACAGCTCTTTTCATTAACATTAGTCATCATTGCTTAAAAATGAAAAAAATGCCAGCAAACAGAATGATATCAGCTAGGGATATACATTAGCAGAAATTCTGCTCTGCAGATATTTGAAATGCCTGTATTTCTGTTCTGCTTAAGCCCAGATAGGACATCACTCTTCATGACTGGGCAAAACCAAAATCTATGAATTTTACAGTAGCAGAAGAAATAACATGATTGTTCATTATGTGATCAAAGTCAGTTAGAGAGAGAAACTAACCCATCAGCTTAGGAATGGGGAGTTTCCAGAAAACACTGAGGGTACTGGGCATATGATGAGAAGACTGAAGTAGAGAAAATGGAGGTATGTACAGGAGCAGTAATGTATCTTGGTTCTCAAAGTCTTCTGCATTTAAAGAATAAATTCTGGCGATCCTCTTTGCCACTAACCTATTGGAGGATGCAAGCTCTCGGTGCGATGAAATGTGTTCAAGTAACAGCCTGCTGACTCATGGCTACATTGCATCGAAAGGATCTAAATATTTTATGAAGCATAAAATGAGCAATGAACTGTGTAGCGTTTCAACACTTGCTTACAATTCCAGCAATTACAAACTAAAGCACAGCAAATCTATAAAGGGGAGAGAGAGGGAGAGAAAGAAGAAACACCCTAAAACCCAGCATGGCTGGCTAATAGCTTTTACAAAGAATTCTGACTCAGTCCATAGAGGAGCCAACCCTAGAGGGTGATATTAAGAGGTTGTAAGGTGACAGAAGAACCTCACATCAGAACAACAGCACAAAACAAAGGAAAGCAAATTTACTAGTTTAGGGCAGGTTTTGCATCATCAGATTGCAATTCCCCCGAGTCGTGGGGCGATGTATAACAGGGATGCCCCAGGCAACTCTGGTGGTGATTTGGTGCAACCTACACAACGGGATCCTTTGGACAACAAATCCATGCCATAAGCCATAAACCTTGATGTTGCTTTCTTTAATCCCCATCACTATGATGCCTGAGACAGGACTACAAGTGGGGATCAATATAATAAAGTTGGTCCAAGCAGCACTTCATAAATGAGTTTTTTATCTTAGTCTACTTGAAAAACATACTGAAGCATGATTTTGGATCTGGCTTTCCCTTCTGATGCTTCTGATGGATTCTTTTGTTTCAGTAAGCGAATAAATAAAACTGCTCTGTGTCTGACATTTCTAATACAGTCCCAAATTCCTATTTTTCATTGTGTGCTTCAGCCAAGTATTCCAATAATCTCTGCAGCTCTGTAGTAAATTAGGATCCCGTTATCCACCTGAGTCTCAACGACCAGCTCTGTTGCAATTAGCCACAAAATTCTTCAGTCAAATCACACCAAATAACTCCAGACAGTACCACCTGCCTAAATCTGGGTCTGGTAAGGACTTTTTCCTAACTACATTTTTGACATTGACTGCAGAACTTGCTTATAAATAAAAACCCCCTGGACTTAGAAACATAAACTAATTTAATTTGGAAAAAGGCACTGCCTAGTGCAAACTCCGGATGAAAGAAGGGCCAACTTCAAAAATGGTTCTAACTCTGAAGGTAGACCATGGGTTTTGACTGCCCTGAAATTGTGACTTGTTTTTCCCCTATATCTAATTGGATTCTCCCTTGCTGCAACATGTGCATGTTGCCTACAGTTCTTTCCTTGTTCACCTCTGAGAAGAGTCTGTCTCTCAGTCTCTACGTGCTCCCAGTAGGAAGCTGCAAACAGCAAGAAGGTTCCTCTTCTCCTTCTCTTCTCCAGCCTGAACAGACCGGCTTTCAACTCCCCCTCCCAAATCCTGGCCAGCTTGGTAGCCCTTTGCTGGACTCCCTCCAATATATTAATGTCTGTCTTGTACTATAGAGCCCAAAAGTGAGCAAAATACTGGAGATGAAGTCTGAGAAGGGCTGAGTGGAAGGAACTGTAAGCACAAAAGGAATGGCTATCTACCAAAGAATCACAAAACCAGCCAAAAACAAATGGCCTTAAAAAAAGAATGAAGCTTGAAGCTTTAGTTCTACAGTTGTAGGAAACCACACCTTCCTTCCTTCCAGGAAGCACAGAATAAAATTTCTGACCAGCAAAACAGAAATAAAAATAATTTTTTTTTTTTTTTACATTTTTAAAATTGGTATTTACATCCAACACTGTGATTGTAGGACAGCTAGGAAAGGAGGATGAATGTACAATGTACTGTAAATACATCAGGGGCTCAATTCCCCAACTTCCACCACTACAGTTGGTAATAACAGCCCTTTCTTTGTTCTGCTTACCTGCAGGGCAGAGTCCATTTGGCTGCAGAAGTCCCGTTGTGGCCAATATTTCTGTTGACATCAAGACTGGTTTGGCTCTAGGTGAGTAAGGTGTCTTTCAGACTTCCTCCTCGGTGTGCTGGAGTTGCAGTACGACAAACTACCCCATCCTTTAGAATATTTTCAGATTTCTGACTTGTGTTTGCCTTGCAGTTGTGTACAGACATGCACTGTGTACAGCCAGTGATGGGGATATAAATTATTCTCTGAGGAAGAACATACTTTATATTTTATATATATTTTTTTCCTTCATGTTTTGGATTTCAACACAAACAAAACAGATGTGGACTAGTTAGGTCCGTAGCAGGTTAAAAGGCTGCACTCTACTGTTCAAAACCGATACTGCACGGTGTTTCTAAAATCAATCTGTTCTTGAACACTTCCTTTCTTTATGCAACTAAATTTGCATATCCTGCAGCTGAAAAAGGCATAATTAGTAATTTGTGATTAATTTAAGCGGGAGCAGCTATAAAAATCTTAGGTATTTACATAGTTCTCATAAATTAGAGTCACAAACTGTAATTTGTTAAATTGAAATTCTGCTAAAAGCTTGCATTTACATAGATGTTCAGATGTTAAAGTGTTGACACGCATTTTAAAATCAACACTGCTGGTACATTCATAATTCATGCCAATGAGCTGGAAGGTTTATTTGGGAAGTTATTTGGACGGTAAAATATGATGGTCAGTAAGAAACTGCAATTGTAACCACTCTTAACCAATGCAAATATGCATCTTCTTTATTAAGAGTATAATATGTTTCTACAGAAGAACTGCATGCATTATCATTGCCAAAAACGGAGCTACGCTGATTGATGTAGTACAATATCTTGGGCTAATCCCATGGTCCTGCTTCATATTCATTATTTGCAAGAAAAAAGATCAGGAAATGGGCTGTACAAACCTGTCTGGACAAGTCAACCCTTGGTACTTGATGAAAGTTTGCAGATGACGACACCAAACAAGGTGTTCACTTCAAGAATGGAATATGCAAAAAGTCAAAACAGTCTCATTTTAAGATCTGTGTCAGTACATCCGAATTCAAAATGGAAAGGTCATGTTAAGGTCTGGGAAAGCTCTTTTCTATAATGTTGCAACTGTCAGTAGTACTAATGCAAATAGTGAGATGGTTAATGGACTGAAATAGAAACATCACTGCCAGGTCACCCATTAGCTGACACAAGTCAGCACAGATCTACAGAGGCATAGCTAGCTTTATGTCCTCTAAGAATCTGTCATCTGAAGTATTTAAAAAAAAAAAAAATTTACTTCTTAGTGCTGAAGAAGCAATGTTTTAGTATTTTAAAAATACTAACATCAAGAGTCTCCTGGGTATATCAGTGATTTTATTTTTGTTTTCAAGTAACACCCTGTGTAACCAGATATGACTAACTTATGACTAAGTGGCTATGCATATAAACATTTGTATATCTACAGAGAAGTAAGATACTATAGAATTTCCTTCTAAAATGTCAACATGGTTCTGTAAGACCAGAAATGGATAAAATAGTTTTGCCATATTCCTGCTGTACAGATACGCTAACTGTTACAAAAGAGGGAAAAGTAAAATGCCCAGTCAATGCTTAGTGATGGTGTCAGGTGGGATGTTCTCCTGACCATCTTCAGAAATCTCTAGGAAAACACTTTTTTCTGGCACTGCTATTTATCCATACAGAACTGGTGAGGCAACATCCTTTCTCTTGTCTCAGCAGAGGATTTGAACAGAGTTGCCCAGATTCATCTCACTTGGCCTGAAGTGCTGATGCTAGGAACAGTGTTGCTCTTAATGCAGTGAAGGGTAAAGACAGAGCACTCCAGGCACAGGTAAGATCATAGGTGGGCTGAAACTCCCTTTGAAGACATCTGGCTCCTCTCTCACTTGCAGAGAATCAACTCCTTTCCCATCCAGGTGCCTAAATGTTGGTGAGCTGGATCAACACCATTGTACTTCAAAGTAAAACACAAGTATGAACTCTTGCCCTATTTTCCAAACCTCTCTTCCATGTTTTTCACCCATCTTTGATCTTGTTCCTTGTTGAAAAACTGCACATGCACATCTCCATATACTCTAGCCTTTTACCCACAGAGAAGCCATACAAATTTATATCTATCTTTCATTTTATTAGACTGCTCAACTCAAGCTTGATGACATTCTGCTAACATTGCACCCATGTCCATGCTTATATCCAGAGGCAATTTTCCAATAGGACAATCTTCTCTCTCTTGGGTTCCCTTTCTGCCCAACTGCCCTGCCAGAGCCTTTGCAACCCCTAGTAGCTGCACAGTAATCTGTTAAGTCAGATCCTTAGTGAATGCAATATGTGTTCATGCCTGCCTCTACCCTGAAAAGCACTAAAGCAGTTGTTTGCATACTAGTCCCATCAACGTTGACTTGAATCTGACACACTTTAACGTTAGATCACAGGTATGAGCTAAGGCAATGCCCTGGAAGCTGGCTGTAACAGTAAACTCCTAATGGGTCCAACAGTACGAACGAATATCGTCTGTCCAGCCAGAGCAGATGCGCAGTCTGGTGCTTTGCACTGCTGTGCTTATCATAGGGTTAGGCTATCCATAAGGTTTAACAGATGTATGTGACAGCAGCCAAGCTCCTGCTTGTAGGTGTTAAGAATACGTGTCAATGAAAGCAAAAATTCAATAGAATGAAAAAATTACATCAGATATAATTTTCAAAGTAATAATTGTCTATTTTTATTTGATTTGATTTATGAAGTATTACATTTCCTCTCTTACTCTGCGGCACTTTACTTGAGATTGAGTCCCACAATCTAGTCTACTGTAAGCTCCTTAGAGAACAGAAAATTACGTTATCAGTGTTTAATTTTCATGCACAGCTTGCCACAGTGACTAGCTCTCCTTAGAAGAGAAGCTGAGTTATTTGTTACTGCAAAGCATGCTGCTGATAATAAGATTAGAGATGATGCATGCTCATATTTTCACCATTACCAATAAAGCCTAGCTCCCGTGTGTTTAACTGTTCAAATCTTCACAGTGATCTGCTTTATAAAATGCCAGGCACCCAAGAGTTTCCACAGAAGTCAGCGGAAACAGTACTCAGCAGTTTTGGAAATAGATTTTGAAACCAGAATAATCATATAATCTAACATTTTTCATCCTGTTGGCCCCATAAAATGTATTTAGATGCCTACGTAAGGTTTAAGAGACTTTCTTATAGGCAGTTGTATCTTAAGAGAAATTAACATTGTCTCTGGGTTTTAGTATTGGCATTATTAAATACTGTTACAATGTTCAGGGGACATTTTAAAATTTTTATCTATATTACTTGGGGGTGGCATTACACTAACTGGCTTTTGCATTATTTGAGTTGTGAGTTTCACATAATCCAAACAGCATAAACTTACCTCTGTTTTTTAGTTTTTATCTTGTTACTTAAATACAATGGTTGAAAATAGCTCGCCAGAAGTTAAATACTGTTTTTATAAGATGTTAGGAGCTTTGGAAATATTTGTTGTAAAGAAAAGAACATATGACATAAAATATACAGTGACAAACTTATTATTCAGTCTAAGAAATTTACAGTAGACCTGTCACTGTGGGTGAAATAGTCAACACTCAATGAGAGCTAAATAATGTTTTGTTTTGTTTTGTTTTGTTTTAAATTATGTGCCCATATATCACTGCCTCACAGCTACTGTTAAGTCACTGAAATCATTTATCTGGGGGACCATTAAATGTCTGTCAGTGAATACACTGAGAAGAAGATTAGCCAAATTTCTGTCAGGAATGGTTTAGGCTGAGGTGGTCTAGGGAGGGAAAGAGGGTAGATAGAGGAAGAAATGATCACTGTAAATCCACTGCTTCTATCAATATATTTTAATAAAGAGAAAAAGAGCAGCTTATGAATACTGTACTTATTTATACCCCTCTACATATGAGATTCTTTGCTCCTCTATAGTGAAAGGAAAAGGCAGACAATTTCAGAGAGAAATGTAGATTAACGTTTTAATCCCCAGCTGGTAAGAACTGGCCCTTGCAGTTGGAGCTGGTGGCAAGGATTAGCGTATAGGACCACACAGCCGATTGCAAAAGTGTGTGCAAAACTTACTAACTGCTATTCCCACCTCTTCTCAATCCATTTCACTACCGCACTGTCCATACCTAGATTTGCCTCTTGTCTCTGGCACAGATCATATTGAAGGCCTCAGTTCATATTCTTCTCTCTCCAGTACGTCTGATGAACAAGCACTGAATAAAATTGTACTGTTGATGAAATACAACAGGAATTTGGCTATGGTGAACATGCCAGAAGCAGATCACACACCAAGACCTGACTGTCTTAAGAAAACATGCTCTTTGGAAAATATCTTCTTAACTCCCCCAGTTTAGGGGACATACATGTAAATAGAAAACTAGGGGAATAATTTGGCCAAGCCTTTGTCCCTATCCCAGTGTTTAACTCAGCTGCAGATGAAAACAAAACCTACTAATTTTCAAAAATGTTTAAATTCTGAAATGTGGTAGACACTGTCTAGTGTTTTCAAGGATACTTGAACACATTTTTCAATGCCTGAGGTTTCCAGAAGGCCCAATCCAGCAAGGGATTTCTGAAAGTACCTTGCCAAGAATTGTTACCATCAGATCTCCCATAAAACACAGATGTATCTGATTCTTCCTAGGGAGGTGATGGTGTTGCACCTTCTGCCCTCAGATTGCTCAACCAGGACACAAGAGGTGTAGGTTCAACCAGTCACAGCCTCCAAGCATTTAAAAACAATTTGCAGGAGAATTCATGAATCAGCAAACCAGAGATTTGGCTTAGTGCAGGGAAGTTTCCATTCCTTCCTGCCGAAATCCTGCTCCTGAGCAGAAGGGAATGAAGAATTCAAGTGGCCAGAAAAATAGAGGGAGAGGAACTCAGCAGCTGAATAGTTATAAAAGTCTTCTGAGATCAGGGAGTTTTGAGAGTCTGCTTCTGTTCCTAAGACTGTTCAAAATTTTCTGTTAAATTGAAATGATCTGGGGAGCAAGGAAGTTAAGCCCTGACTAAGACTCATCATCTGCTGAGCCAGAAGAATTTCCTCCAACCTACCAGTTAAAGTAGAATCCACACCACAGATAAATATCTCAGCTTTTGTGAGATTATCTGACTCAAATAAATCGTTTTTGGGCTATCTGTGGTGAAATGCAGTAGAAGTGTGGTGTCAGCATCTAAGGAAGGCAATGAAAAACACTTCAGCTTGTGTCTGGTTCAAGAACTAAATCAAATTTTGGAAAGCTCCATAGCATTCTAAAGGGCGATGGAGGTTCATAGACGTAGATGCAACGGTTTTCAGAATAAGGTGTATGCACCAATACCACTGCACTTAATTTATGCATCATAGCTGCAAATCCATATCAAGATCCAAATCCAATCACTCCAGCAGGAGCTTGCTTGGTCCAGAAACTTCCAGTAATGATTCAGTCTTCCAGCTCAGGTTGCCATATCTGAAGTACTGGCCAGAGTAACCATATCCTCCTTCAGTATGCTTAATTTGTTTAATTTTATTTTATTACTTTTTAAATAACAATGAAAAACAATCTTCTGGTCTGTCTCTAGATTTCATTAATGCTGACATCCCCCACCTCTGAATAGCCATTCCTCTAACATTGTCCGGGACCTATCGAAGGTTATAGTTATAATTTTTTTTTATCTCCAGATTCCAGCTCTGCACAGTTATTCCTGCTCTTGGGAACATTAGAAAATCTCTC
Source organism: Leptodon cayanensis (assembly GCA_027564655.1). Taxonomy (NCBI): domain Eukaryota; kingdom Metazoa; phylum Chordata; class Aves; order Accipitriformes; family Accipitridae; genus Leptodon; species Leptodon cayanensis. The sequence continues at coordinate 21,629,513 of JANXJC010000026.1, read as the reverse complement.
CCTAATTGGTCATATGCTATCTTTTAAAGGTCATACCTATGATTTCTCTTATTCACTTGAGAGCAATTCTTTTAAAGGGCAGGCCTGGGTGCAGATTTATAATCATGTTCCTAAATTGTTGCTGGATGGAAAACAAGAGAAAATGTAAGCAATCGTAAAGGGAAGGCAGCTGTCATAAGATTTCCAATCCATAAGACTCTTGACTGAGTTCCAGCAAGTTTTTCGGAAAATGATCCAAACTCCTAAATTTTTCTCCATGCTGTGAAACTTTGGACATTTATGTCTAGGTACATGAATTCATTTTTATAAAAGTGTTATTACATCCCAGAGCTGACTTCTTATCTGTCAATCAAGAAGCTCTTTTAATAATATTTGAAAATACTAAAGGGCATTTATTTATCCTTTGAAAGAAGTAATTTAGGTCTCAGCAGGTAATTTGCATATGTCACTAGTTTAACTAAGCAAGGATTAGCAAATTAAAATGTAATTAGGTTTTCTTGCATAATTTGTCAAAATTATATGCTTTGTGTGAGTGACAGGTGGGTGGTAAAGCTTTTAATACAAAGCGTATTCCAAAAGTTTCTGTGACTTTGTAGGGACTTCAGTGGAAAAGTAACTATTTATTTTATTATTTTATTTTAGTGAATATGGGTCTCCATATTCACTCAAGTTTCACAACAAACTCCAGGTTAATGTAAAGAATTAGGCAATTGTTTATAATGTTTGTCCAAACTGTAAGACAATTTACTTTTCTTTTTCATAAACTCCAGGAGCACTTTAGGATCCTACCCAGAAAAGCTTCTAGTCTCATCAGGCTAGGCAGCTTGTCAGACAAACAACAAAAGAAATGCAATTACCATTTTATTAGTGGAAAACCATAGCCCAAAGGGATTATGCGTATGTGACTTGCTCAAAGTCACGTAACAAAAAACAGGAGGTGGAACTGGATATTCTGGGTCTCAGAGCAGCTCCTTCACTGCAGCCAGCACCTTCAAACTGGCCTCAGACTGGCTTTCTCCCAATCACTGCAACACATTCAGGTTCATGCCACATTCAAAACTGTGCAAAGAGGTGATTAAGCTATGTAACCTGAACAAGTTTGTGCAGTATTAAGAAGATATAAATTTGTAATTTTATATATTAATCCCATGGAATGTCAAAATAATGGAGCATCAGAGGAATGTTTTGGTAAAGTTTATGTGAATTGTCTGTGTTTGGTTACCCTTCAGAAAAACTGCTTCATCTCCGAGATGTGTGTTTTCTATGTAATATGCTGACATAAGATACTGTAAAAAGGCATAAGTGTGAGACAGCCAAAAGGAGGAGGCTCCTGACTTTTATTAGTCACATAGTCTTAGAGCATTTCCTACACTGTATAACAACATAATGCAGGGTACTTCTGCAAAGGCCTCTTAAATTTGACTAATGAACTCCCACACAAACGAACTTGGAGCATTAACAGCATCTACTGATTAGTCAGCTGGGCCACCTGAAAATGAAGGTATGCTTGGCATTAGGGTTCTTAAAGCATCAAAAGTTGAATGCATTGCAAAGTGGTCCAGGGAGGCCTCCTTAGCATATTCGGTCTTTAGTGGACTCTAAAATGTTTATTGTTAACAGTGGTGTATCCACTCAATGCTTGCATGGCATCATTTTGAGAGCACAGGGAGGAAGCCCTGTTGCTTTTGCAGAAGGAAAGAATACATGGAAAATCAGCCTGGGCTCATGGCCTGATGCATCTGGGATCAATGGAGCTTGCACTGATTTTAGTGGATTTAGGCTGTGTCCTGTGATGAAAGGAGCAAGGGACTACTCTACAGAAACAATCCTGAACATTACAGATTTCAGCACAGGGAGAAGCACAAGGATAATGCTGATGGCTCATTTTCTTGCTTTGCTGCCATCGCATCTCCGCTAGGAAGGGCTGCTGTATTAATTGAACTCAATGTCTACAGATGACAGAGCTGATACAGAAACGGCAAAGAAGTTTCAATGTTCTCCACTGGCTCGTAATCACAAGAGACATCCTGAGAGCTGGCCATCTGCCTAGGTACGGGAAGGGGAGGACACCAGCCACAGTTTCTGTATGTTCACATTGTGGTCCAGCCAGCAGCTGTAAGCAGGTAGGTATTCCTACCTGTTTTAAACTGATAAAACAATGGTCTTTTTTCAAAATCCATGATATTATTTTATTACCTGAGCTGGATTTGCTAAGCCAGGAAGCCACCTTTGACCCTAAATGTCAGTGTAGAGTGAATAGCTTGGACTTATACATAGGTTTTGGCTGATCAAAGTATGAGGACGTTTCAAGAAGTGTTTGCAATGTGGATGTAGAGCATCATGAAAATGCCTTGTATGTGGCTAGAAGTAAGATTCAAACTTACACAGACTAGAAGCATGAGATGTATCTCCTAAAATAGCTATTCACTTGCTAAGGTTCCACCGAGGCTTGAAGGATGACAGAGTGCCATTACAAATAAGCTGTTGTCTGCTCAGCTTTGGATGACAAATTCAGGTGCTACAATGCTGTGCCTTTTGCAATACATCATTTTCTTAAAGCATGCAGTGGTTTAGGCAAAACCCTGCTCAGGTGCTAAAAATTCACAGAAGGACAATTAGCAGAAATAGGACGATTGTATCTGACAGTTCTATAATAATACGAACCCTGCAGAGTTGCCCAAAATATCAGTGGCAAGTAAACCAGAGCCATAGTATATGTTTGGCCTTTTGTCTATAATTTAAAGGATAACTTACATCTCCTGCTGTGTGATAGCACAATTAATTGTATTTTCCCACAGGTGCCTATTTTTAGTGTAGGAAAGGAATAAAGAAGTTGTGGCAGGAGAAGGAGAAAAAAGTTTTTTAATAAGAGCACCAGAGACCACAGTGCTGTGTAGCTAATATGTCTCCTTGTGCAAGAAATGGTAGTGTGGCCACTTTCCAGCAGGTCACCAGTTCTCGCTTAGATTAACATCAGCCACCTCTGCATCTGGCAGTTGATCTCTAGTGTAGCTTTATTGTTCATATCTAGTTGCAACAATTAAATGGCTTAAAATTAATAAATTAAGCTACATAAATAAAATTTTTAAAAATCAAACCCCTTCTCCCCACTAATTCTTCAAGAAGTTTCATCAGCTGTCCACCTATACAAGATGCAGGGGCTGCCAGAACTTCTAAAATATTTTCCAGTCTGGAATAAAATACCCAAGCAATCCTCTCTTTTCCTCTCCCCCACGCTCGCTAACCTTGTATACAAGAGACCAAGGTACTGTATGGAGCTGCTGCAGTCTAAACAAAACCCAAACACTTGAAAGGAAAGGAATAGGTGCACATCCTGAGTTGGTGGCTCAGGGCTGTGCTGTCAGGCAAACACATATCCCTGCAACCCAGAGCGACGCAGCTCAGTTCAAGACATACACTTTCAGCATTTCTCTATGGATAACAGGAGGCAGCTGCAGACCAAGTACTTAAACCTTAAGTCACAAGTTACTTTATGTCCTGCTTTGAGCCTTATTCTGAAGTACCCATTTCTCATGTACCGCAACAGAAATTAGCATTTGCACAAGGATCACAAGGGGTGGTCCTTAGTTACACAAGTCCTTTATTGCACCTAAATACCTATTACAGAACTCTGGATTTGGGTGAATGATCATTCAGTAGTTCCTGTCCACCCAAAAGGGATACAAATTATTCTGCCTACAGTGTCCATTTACATACCAACTCCATGTCCAGAGCCAACCAAAATCCATTTACATACCAACTCCATGTCCAGAGTCAAACACATGCTTAAAGTCCTCTTTCTCAAGGAAAGATTTGACACAGTAGGATTTCAGTGTTTCTACCATGTTTGTTGTTTGAGAAGTTTAAAGCATAGAAAAGCGGGTAAACAGACACAAGGTTTTTATAGAAGGGGAAAGGAAAGGAAAGGAAAGGAAAGGAAAGGAAAGGAAAGGAAAGGAAAGGAAAGGAAAGGAAAGGAAAG
>JANXJC010000026.1:21568055-21617558 GCA_027564655.1 Leptodon cayanensis | reverse complement strand
ATAGAACAGAAAGGAAGAAACTAATAATGATAATAACAACAATAATAAAATTACAATAATAATAAAAGGATTGGAATTTACAAGTGATGCACAATGCAATTGCTCACCACTCACCGACTGATGTCCAGTTAGTTCCCCAGCAGCGATCCCCCCAGGCCAACTCCCCCCAGTTTATATACTGGGCATGATGTCACATGGTCTGGAATACCCCGTTGGCCAGTTGGGGTCAGCTGCCCTGGCTGTGTCCCCTCCCAACTCCCTGTACCCCTCCAGCCTTCTCGCTGCCTGGGCATGAGAAGCTGAAAACTCCTTGACTTAGTGTAAACACGACTTAGCAACAACTGAAAACATCAGGGTGTTATCAACATTCTTCTCATACTGAACCCAAACCAACGCTATACCAGCTATGAGACAGAAAATTAACTCTATCCCAGCTGAAACCAGGACAGCCGTGTTGGAGATTATGTTATGATCCTGATCCAAAATCCACTGAAGTGGATGGAAATCTATTGTACTTGAGGTTGCATGGTTTCCACATATCTCATTGTCGTGGTTTAACCCCAGCCAGCAAGTAAGCACCATGTAGCCGCTCACTCACGCCCTTCTGTACAGTTTCACTTTAACATCCAGGGCAGCTTTGTGCAAGACCTCTAGATGGTCATCAAAAGCTTTTTGCAAGACCAGTAGCTGATTTGCACACCTCTGAACCGAAGTGATTACCCTAGAAATAGGCATGTGTAGATAGCAATTTCATCGGTGGTTGAAAAGTCTTATAAAAGGGATGAGTGAGTATTGTTTTCCCTATATCTTAGCGATACTTGAAATTCAAAGAGAATTTCCCATTTCTCACTTCAGTTTTTTCCAGTGGCAATTCAAGATCTTTCACTGACTGTAAGATTTTTAGGGTATGAATAGGGCTTCTCATATATTTACCTGAGCACTCTGGATTCAACTAGGAACAAGCTGCAGTGTATCAGATACTGTAAGAGCTGCTTCCTCTTGAGTACCACAGAAGATGAATGTATTTCCTGATCGAATTAGATCCATAAATATGAGCTCCTAAATTCCATTTACTATTGTGTTTCAGTGTCATATCAAATTAATAAACTCCTAGAACCCAGGGTGTAATCTGCCTAAGTTGACACGCACTGTGTTTAATAGATAATTAATTCTAATTAAGACAATTAAGAAAGATCATGTTTCTAGGGCAATTTTGCATTTCTTTTTTTAAACACCATTGACTAATACATTTAAAGCTGTTCTGAAATCCATACACAACTGGATGAGCTCTGGAATTTATGAAAGCCACACTCCTATCTTATCAGCTGGTTCGCCTCATACATCTTATGATATATACCAGCAATTTTCATTCGCATCTCACTGAAAAAAAAAAAAAAAAAAAGGATCCTGCAGAACTTGTCAGACCAGAGCCAAAATCAGTTTTTCACATGCATTGGGGACAGCAATTGAAAGTGTATATGTCACTCAGGAGCAGTGAGTTGTTATAAGGAACTATTTAAAGACAGTCAGGAGGCAACAGGCTATAGGCCAGAAAGTGAAGGCTAGACAATAATCTACTGAGTCCCCTTGACTCCAAAGAATAAAGTGACCTTGTGGGGGAAAAAAACAGGAAAAAAAAAAAAAAAAGAAAAGGAAACAGATTTCTGAAACATCTGGAAAGGAAATCTTAAATTGCATGGAAATTGTGCTTCAAATATTGTCTAGCCCATGATGCCACAACGTATGAAAAGGCCAATTGCTTCAAAATTTGTCCTTTCAGGTTTTCAGGGAAAATGTCTTTTATTATAACAAGGAGTGGAGAAGTGGTTTTGGGAAGCTTTGCAATACCAGTACTCACACATCTGTCTCCAGCACATGAATTGTGTCCCAGCAGACAATTACACAATATTAGGGAAAGAATATTGTAAATTCTAAGAAACACATTGCTTATGGGCTCCTGGAAGCTGCAGCAAATTACTCCCGAGTTAGAAGACTCTGGACATCCAACACTGTACGAGGCAGAAAGCAACTGCGTCATTTAAGAGGGATCCTAGGAAAAAACACCAACCTATGCCCTTCTTTCTCTGTCTTTCAGAGACATGTTCCTCCAGTCTGCAGCTTAGCACTTTCTTCTGACATTGAGTTTGATATATTTAATGGTTTGGCTAGTAATCTACATATTACCTGTGCATTTCTCTCTCTTCTATACAAATAATCATGGCAATGGGGAGAGTTAGAGAACATTAAGGACACAGGCCTTCTCTAATCTGGTATCTGAGGCCAAAATCTAGGGATTTATTCCAGTGCTACATGAAGGATCTGATGGAAACCTCAGCTGCATTACTACAAAACACTGAGTCTACTTAATAATTGGAGAATTCCTTTCCATTCTTCCTTGACTCCATTCCCCAAGGCTGAGGTGTGGCTTTTACATTCTGTCTAATTTCATTCAGTCAGAAGTTAATTACCAGGCCCTCTTATGACAGGTGACAATAGTGAGGTTAGAACAGCTGAGATATGGGGCACCTGCTAACTTTCACTATTAAATGACAGTGTCCAGAAGGGGCAGTTAGTTAGAAAAAAATGAAAAAAAGTGCTCTTGTGGCAAAGATGAATGCTGCATCTTTAGATGCAATGTAAAGAAAGTTTCTCAATAGCAACAGAGAGAAGATTCTGAATTTCTGGAAGTTTTGGGGTTTGTTTTGTTTTGATTTGATTAGTTTTAAGCAAGCAAAAAGTGCTTGTAATAAAGACACAATTTAAATAAATTTTTTAAAGTTCAAATGAAGAAAAAATCTTCAAGCATTTCTATCTATTGCATTCTCTCAGAAGAGACATATGAATATTATTTAACCTTCTAGCAGTTAAGAAAAGTGTATAAGCAGAAACTGCCTATAAGTATATGAGAGATATATATATATAGGCATAGTATTTATAGGCATCCTAAGCTCAGACTGCAAAGCAGGCTCAGAGCCAGGTCAGATATAACTCAGGTGCAGTCAAGGAAGCTCTGAACAAAGACTATAGTCTAGCCCTTTTATAATCCCATCTACCTACCGCAGATATGAACTTTTACGTAAATTATCCCATAAACTCTTCCAATTGTTCACCCATAAAACAAACTTTGTTCTCAGAACCATTTTTCTTTAGAATCACGTTGCATCAACACAAACAAAGGAATATTCTTCTTATTTCTGTTCTCAGAACCATTTTGCTTTAGGAGCACGTTGCATCAACACAAACAAAGGAACATTCTTCTTATTTCTGTGCTCCTGAAGGAAAACTGTTGTAGAATATTGTGTCTTATTCTCTTTATTAATTTAATGGAAATCTTCAAGACCTTCTTTAGAATGTCACTAATTCCTGATTTGAATATGAATTATAAATGACTAATAAATCTGTTGGAAGTTAACTTAAAAACCCAACTTGATACGAGTATCCCAGAAGAGAAAAAAGAAAGCCAGGCAGGGAAAAATTATACCAAACATTGTCTCTGACAGAGCAATTTTCACCTCTACATGTGAAAATGCATTACAAAGGAAGTTAATTATCATTATTACCATTTTCCTTTCAGATTGGTAAGCTTAGTCAGAAAGAGATTATATAACTCAACAGAGATCCAAGCTGAAAAGTGAGGGAAAGAACCTGTATCTCTCTGAATACCTGCCTGTTTGTTTGTAACTCAGCCAACCATGAAATAACAGAAAAAGATTTAAGGGAATGGAAAGGTAGCAATCGACACATCACAACAAACGAGTCAAAATATGTCCAGAATGCCTACCTTTGGTTAGACCTCTCCATTTTTCCTAGGTCTGAAGTGCCAGATGAAAGAGGAGGACGCAAGGGCCAGTTTACAGTATTACACTTGGACCAGCTTTTGATAAAACTGTGCAGATAACATTCAGCAATGGTATAAAAAGACCTGGTCTTGGAATAAAAAATCTGATGGTGTGATAAGAGTATATTACTTATTTTCTTTGTATTGTAGATAGCTTCCCTTTTTACTTCATTTGTAATGTGGAAAACATTCTTGATTATGATTTTAAATCAGTTGCTGCATATCTCTAATTTAATCTGCACAATTGCATGGTGTTGCATACCTTAAAAGACCAAAAGCTACATATAAAAGGAAAACCTGTTGGTTTTTTTCCCTGCAAGTTCAGCTGTAATACCTTTTCTTGATGCTGTTCTTTAGACAAAAGTTTGTTTCTTCTGACATTAATAGCACCCAATAACACAAAGCCACAGGTACAGGTGATAATAGAAACTGCAGACTCCAAAACCATCCAGGTTCTATGCATTTAGGTTGCCTCCTTTACTTTTAACTACATTTTGTAGACTGAATTGTTCATAGTCTATTTACATAGGCAGCTTTCCTTTTCCAAAGCCATGAAATACTGCAGTCTTCAACCTAAAAATTCTCAGAAACCATACAGCAAGGACTGCAATAACAGTTTTTTCCATAAAAGTGTGGTTCCAATAAAAATTTTACAATTAAACATCAACTTGCAAGAAGATCTTGATGATGTCTGTATAAGTCTGCCTGCGAGTAGAGAAGCATCATGGAAGAGAGTTTCATTAAGCACAATTTTTTCACTTACTAGATCACTTTAGAAATCTCTTTGCTTCACTTGGTGTCTTTTCCACAGGGACTTTTCTCTCTAGCTTGCTTTCCTTCTTTCTCTGGTTTCCTTCCTCTTTCTTTTCACCTATTTTGCATATCTTTTTTTTTTTGTCCCACCATTTTCTCCTCTCCTCACTCATCTCACTGATGTTTTTTAATTATCCTCATACCACACGGACTGTCAGATGGCATGTTACCACTGCGAGTCATATTATCAAAACGGTAGCAACAATTTGACCTTTGTTTTCTGTAAAAACTTGTGTAAAAAAAGAGAAGAAAAAGTTTTCATGTCCTGAGGGAATCAAATTGCTCTGTAAACTCTGATTATCATGGCTTGTGTTCTCTGATATTTGTATCTGCTGATACTAATAATATTTGTAAATAACACAAGATAACGTTGCAGATTCAGATCTTGGTACGATCCTGGAATTGTTCACTGTGTGACTATGAATGTTCCATATTCATGTTAGTGCCATGGAGATCACTTGGGCTCCTGATCTTCTCACCGCACTCTTATAATCCAGGTATTTTTGGAAGAAGCAATGAAAGATTATCAAAATGGTCACACTAGCTGATGACAAGAAACAGAACAGCTCGAGCTCACATCACATCAGCTGAACATCCAGCTACTTTCATTATCAGGCTAAAACTAAGCTTTACTTGATCATCAGTTAACAACATTTACCAGTTTCTTAAATACTCTGAGGCGTACAAAGGAGTATGATTTTAAGAATGGCACTTTTCAAATTGTGTCTAACTCTATGAATCAAGCAGCTCACAAAGGATTCAGTAATGACCTCTGGTTATCAGTAAACTGCTCTTGTGAGCAAAGACTTTGATTAGAAAGCCTTATTATTGGGGGAAACATCTATTCCTGAGAGCAACTCATGTTTCAGAAACAAATACTACAAAAGGTAACAATCTATAAAAGCTACAATATTCAAGAATTAACAATAAGAAGCTCTTTTATTTCATTGTACTTCTCTACCTTGACCCAGGTACACACAAGTTCAGCGGTTTGCTCTCTGACGGTGTCAGCAGCTGACATTCAAGAATAACCTGTGAAATCAGTGTGCTCCTGCAGACTCCTACCAGCAGTTCCTATAGGTCATCCAAAAGAATAATTTTGAGGAGTCTTTTTAGTTCAGTTTTATTCTGGTGCTTATCCTCTGGGTTGATGTTCCCACCTAAGTAATACAGTACTTCAAAAATAGGCTGCGTTGGGGAGAAATATTTGAAACATCTTCACTAAGACATTTTATTGAAAAGTACCTTCTCATATACGCTAGCTGCCACCAGCTAACATTTGCGGAGCATATATCTGCTGTCAAGAAGGGAACACGCAATGGCAACAGAATAACAGTGACATGGTGTTGAACAATTTGGGATAAAAGTGGATGTTTGCTGCTTTTAAAAAGCAAGATAATCACTTAAAGGATATCTAAGTAAATTAAATGTACCATTTGGGGGAAAAATTAACCACAAGGAAAACCATATGGATAATTATAAACGAGATTCAAATACTAAATAGAGTAATAGAAGTTCACTTAAAGCTCACGATCAATTTTATTGAGCCAATGTGAAGAAGAAACGTAGTCTGCAGTTTTAGAAGATGATGACATTGGCAGCAAAGCTATGGCAAGAAGTTCACAACCCCCGTCCAACCCTCACTATTCGCTGCTTCTAATTTGCTCATCTAAGTGAGGCAGTCAACCACAAACCCACAAACAGCTGTACTAGCACAAGAGAGACAGAGGCAAACAGCATCGTAGGAAGACGGGACTGTAGAAATATCCAAGCTGCCTTCGTATGCCAAGCAAGGATCTTGTGAAACTATATCCTAAGGGTAGATCCATAGAAGAATTTCAGATATAGTGATAAATTTTCTTTACTAATACTTCTTGGCTGCCTGCATCCTGATGTGAAGCCTGTAATGTTGAGTTAGCTCTGCATCTCAGAGTTAGATTCAGAAAAGCCAAATGTTAACCAGAAGGGTGTATTATAAACCCTCCACTTCACTGTCCCCGGAGCACAACCTGGGGCTCTACTTATGTGTACTGGGTCTGCCTGGGATGGAGCTAATTTTCTTCATAGCAGCCTGTATAGTGCTGTGTTTTGGATTTGTGACCAAAATGACCAAAGGGATATCCCATACCGTGTGACACACTCAACAATAAAAGCCGAGGGAAGGAGGAGAAAGCGGGGGATATTTGGAGTGATGGCATTTGTCTTCCCAAGTAACTGTTACATGCGATGGAGCCCTGCTTTCCTGGAGATGGCTGAACAGCTGCCTGCCCATGGGAAGTGGGGAATGAATTCCTTCTTTAGCACTGCTTTATATATTGAACTCTCTTTATCACAACCCACATATTTACTCACTTTTACCCGTCTGATTCTCTCCCCATCCCACAGGGACAGAGCAAGCTGCTGTGTGGGGCTTAGCTACCTACTGGGGTTAACCCACAACGTTATGTCAGTTTAATTTACTCATGGCTCTACTCTCTCTGAAGAGTGCCCTATTCATTGGTCATGCTCCCTCATCCTATCTCTCTCTCTCCCTTCTAGTCTGGTTAATCATGAACTAATTTACTGATAAGAAGAATTTCAGAAAAAGCAGTTTCCCCACTCTGTTTTGTGCATGCACTCCACGTCTCTGTCTAATTACTCAGACTTTTTGTTCATAGAAGGACTTATGGACAAGTTCATCTGAACAGTGTTCTTCCATAGTGAGTGAAATGATGTGCAAGAAGACCTGGGCAGGAGCTTTGAAACTTTCAGACTGAGAAAGACAGAGTGCTTTTCTGAAAAGCAACCATTTTATAAAGGAGGGCACCATCTTTTTTTGATATTTTAAAGTGACAGTAGCCTTGGTACTATGCTCTGCAGAGACCCTGGTCTTTCCAGTGATGAGGTTGGGTTTGCTTTGCTAGACTTCCCCTGAGGCCCTTTATGAAAGGGACTGCCTCAGCTGGTGTTTCTATATGGGCTAAGGTTGGTTATAATCACTCACTTCTTTACCCCATTAAACCAGTGGATACCCACAGAAAGATAGATAAGCACAAATGCCCAGAGAGAGGTGCCTGCTGACTGCAGATGTAGGATATATTTGCTCATATGTAGACAACTATAAGGAAAATAATAATCTTAGGCTCCCATGTAGCCCAAAGACAAAACAGACACTTTGTCAAATCCTAAAATAGATGTTTAAAAGAGACCAGGTGAAAAATATTTTTTAAATTCTTCCTAAACTTGAGGCAGAATAATATGAGACATTAATATTCTTTTTTTGGACCTGGCCTCAACTTAGGTGTATGAAGGCTGTATTTTGTGACATTTGAAAGACATCTTCATATATAAATGATGTCACTAATCACCATTAAAAAGAGCCCCAAAGCAAGTCTACTTAAAATTTGGAGGTATTTTCATTCCAGATGATAAAGTGCATTTGATGAGTGTCTGCATTTTATTTACTGAGAGGATCAAATTATTTGGCTAAACTTTAAATGTAAAGCCATATTTGATGGCTTGTTTTAAGGGCCTTGCCTAGAACAGCATTTAAGCTTTAAAGAACTGAAGGCCTTCTCTAATGTCCCTGGGAATTCAGTTTACAGCATACTGAATTGTTGGCTTAAACAGTGATGCTTTTCTGAAATGCAAGCTCAAATCCAAGTGCTCCTTTAGGGTCCACATCTCCCTCATGCAATGTGTCAGCACTCCTGTTCAAAATCAGCAATAGCTTGGTATATATACAGTAGAGAGGGCAAAATTCACCCTTTGTATGATAGTCGTGAAGCATATTCAGTGTAATGTGCACTGAAAAAAAATAGTAAGGTAAACACTTAATTATTGGAAGAATCTGAAACACATTTCCAAATATTTATCTAGATCTTTGTATTCTCTGCAAAACCAGCACAGCACTAGCTCATACATGGTGTTCAAACTTCATTGTTTTATTATTCAACCACTGTATGCAGTTATATTTCTGACCTACTCTCTTTCATCTGTATACACTCATCAAGAGAAAAATATCTGGGGGTGATGTGGGAATTGTGTTTTTTTCCACCAGATATTTTAAAAGCAAATATTTCCCATAGAGAATAAAATGAAAACAAAACAAAAAAACTTCTAAACACTTTTAATAGAGAAAGTAGCTATGCAGCATTTTCTGAAAAATTGGCACTGAAAATCTCCTAGTAAGTATCAAAACAAGCCAAGATTTGTATGTGAAGTTCTCCCTTTTTTTAATGCAGCAGCGTCAAGGTGCCAAGGTATTCTGTCACATGTTCTGAACTTCCAGAAAAGGTTTCACAGGTTGGAGGGCAGGGAGGTTAATAGTTTCTGATAAGGTGCTATTACAGTGCAATGAGATTCTGCTTCTGATTTTTTTCAAACCACCTCAAACAAAAAAAACACATAAACCATATGGTTTATATCTTAACTAACTCACTGCTTTTGAGATGTTTTGATGAGAGTGGCTTTTTGATTTTTTCAAAAAATACTGATATTAATATGACAATCTCTCCACTGTTTTCCTCTTACCATTTCCTTGAGTCATGATTATTTTTAATTTATTCCATTTCATTACTGAACCATAGGGATTAACTGGGATCTTGCCAACAATTCACCTATGTGTTGACCTGGGTTCTCTCAGAATCTCTCTATTTCTGCGCAAACATTCCAAGTGTCAGAGACACTTTCACCTTCTCTCAGAGTCTCTGCCAGTGACTCCTATCATCACCTTTAGAAATATGCATTTTGTTTATGGTTTGGATTTATACAGCTTTCAATCCCAGTCATGGGATTGGGTAATCCTTCAGTATCTTGAAGGACTTCTGCTGCCTTCTTCTATGAAGATCAGCCAGTAGAGCCAACACCCAGTAGAGCTATCTACTGTGTCAATAAGGCTTTTATTTGCACAGTGTTTATCAATTAGCATGACAAAGTTTTCTTTACATTTATGGTGTCATGTAAATACCTGCCAGCGACAGAGAGAAATAGTGGCTTGGTCATGGCTTGTAAAACTCTACATGGGTGAAATACTTTTGATAGCAAAGGTTTTTTTAATCTGTGAAGGAGAAGACATAATAAGATCCAGAAGGTGAAAATTGAAAATATGTAAACTAATTTCAGGCTAGAAATAATGAAGAGAATTTACCAGTGAAATTAATAAAAGCACATAATGCATCTTTCAGCACTCGAGATCAAGACTGAATATTTACATCAATACACGGAAGTGCACTTGGCTAAACTGTGAGACTGAAAAAGAAATGGTTGGATGGACATCTGTTCCTGTGCAGCCATTGAATCAAGTTCGATAAACAGGCCAGTCCCTTTTATTCAGTCCGGTTGTTCAAAGAAAAGAACTACAGTAAAAGAGGATAAAACTGGATGTCAATGTGACCTATAAATAACCCTGTCACAATTTTCATTTCTCAAATTTGTTTTTTCTTTTCCCAATAAAACAGGTATCTTTAGTATCTTTTCTCTCAAAGCGAGAGAAACAAACATCATTTTATGATACAATTCACTTCGAGGTGTTAAATTACATAGGTCTGGATAGCTACAGGTAATCCCATATGTCTGTCACTGCAATTGCGATATTGACTTTATTTTTTTTACACCAGTAAGGATGAAAGCTTAAAAATAAAAAGATCATTGAAAACCAGTTCAGCCTGGAGAACACCCCACTGTCAGCTCTATCAGGGAGATTTTGTCCCAGGTTTGGGAAGGCTAGTGGAAAATAAGCCTTAGGGAAAATCTTTTTTTTAGAATTACTTAAAGTGTAATATACATGCTACTGAATCAAAGGAGGGTTCAAGAAATCCACAGGACCACATTACTAAATCTGATGGGCTTTTTTGGAAAAGGAAACAGTCTGCAGTTATTTCTACAGAATTTTTAGTCCATTTCAGTTCCCATCACTAAAGGAACCTCAGGAAGACCTGCTGTCCAGTGCTGCTGAGGTCTGTGGTTACCAGAAAAGAAAGTTCATTTTGACGTATGAGAGTAGAGGGACCACAGTGCTGCTGTAGCTTCTACACATTGCTAACATACATTCTCTGACAGCTCACAGGAGTGTGAGGTCCCAAGCTAAACTATACAGAGCATCAAAACAGAACATCTGGAGCATGTATGACAGAGCTGCAGTTTCAATCCCATTACAGTTTTCAGTTCGATTGAAGCATTAACCTTCTGAGACCTTCTCCTATTTCTACCCATGCAAGCATGAGAAGGGTGTCATTAGCCACCTGATTTCATACTGGTTTCCATTACTGTTCCTTAAATGTTTCATATGGTACAGCTAATAGACAGAGGCAGTCAAAACTGGCACCTGGTCCAATGTGAAATGGAGGAAAAGAACAAATCTTAACACTCCATCCCACGGAGTAGGTTTTACCATTACCCACCTTTTATCATCTCCAGAAGAGAGTTATAGTCTTGTGAAAAGCTACACCAAAATGTATTATATATGGAAGTAAGTTTTAACATTACAGGCAATTTTAAAATTATATATACACTGAGGAAATTAATCATAGAATCATAGAATGGTTTGGGTTGGAACGGACCTTAAAGATCATCTAGTTCCACCCCCGCTGCCATGGGCAGGGACACCTTCCACTAGACCAGGTTGCTCCAAGCCCCATCCAACCTGGCCTTGGACACTGCCAGGGATGGGGCAGCCACAACTTCTCTGGGCAACCTGTGCCAGTGCCTCACCACCCTCACAGGGAAGAACTTCCTTATGTCCAACCTAAATCTACTCTCTTTCAGTTCAAAGTGATAAGCCCTTGTCCCATCAATACAGGTGAGAAAGCACATCTTTAAATTATTAAAATGTTTCTGCCATGATCAGTGCAGACATAAAGAGTTCTTCAAATAGCCACAGAACTGGTAACTTGTTTAAAAGCACCAAAATCTCCAGTCAGTCAATTGTCTTGCTCTGGGCCGGCGGGGATGTTATTGCACAGAACAAAGAGTGTAGGTCCCTATGCAGTGATTCATCTGACTTATTTATTATGAAACAGTTTAAAGAAAAGAAAGAGCACCAAACCCTGCATGTCATCTATCTCAGTTCACATCTCGAGAGGATAATAATTACCAGTTCATGTTTAACCTTCCTTTCTGTGATATGAAAACTCCAGTGTTTTAGAGAAGATCAGAGATTCAGGCAGGATTCCTTTGAATGAAAAATCTCATTTTATAAACATGGAGGAAAAGATATTATGTAAAACTCTGATATTATATTGACATTAAAAACTCCCCAAAACACTGAATTTATTGCGTAAATATGCCTAAATGAAAGGTATTTCTTCCCAAGTGTTAGTAAACTCAGAGTAAACAGATAAGAGAACTGTTACTTATGGCAACATAAAAAGAATATACCCGAAAGGTCTGGTTCTCCCCTCCCTCTGATCAATCCGTCTCTCTGAATGTAACACTTGATTTCACAGGCAAAACTTGTTTAAAGTTTTTAGTTTGCAAGGTTTTCAGAAGAACAGGAAACTTCCAAAAAGTTGCAAATAACAACTGAATGTAATCTTGTATTACTATGAGTTCACTTTAGTTTTATATATTCAGAAGTTTTCTAGGCACTTGGAATAACAGTTTTTTGAAATCACAGTAATAAACATTGAAGGGAAAAACATTGAAAAAAAATCTGCCATAGGCAGGGCAAAAAATAATTTCACAAACCACCAGTTCAAGATTTGAAAACAAAAATGGCAATACCAATTCTGCACTATGAATTTGTTTCTGATAAACTTATATCAAAGCGAATCAAGGAGAAATCCAAAGGGGCATGTTTAACATGCAAAGACACAGAAGAAGGAACTATTTCATCAGAGTTTCTGGAACAGAATTTATGATATGATAACCTCTTCATTTTAAGTAACTGCTTTCTTCTTTTCCATATTAAATAGTTGATTTTACTAGGTCTTTCATTATTCACTCAGCTCAGAAATTTGTGTATGTAAACGCAGAGAGAAGCATAAATATCTATGCATATGTTTTCTGAAAATAGCTAATAGAAGGACTGATGCTAGCTTCAAATGCCATTACCTCTCTCCCGATATTTTTGCCACTGTTTAAACGTCACAATATAATCTGGTTATTCAATAGCCTTTTGTAAAGAACTGCATTCATTGGAGCCTGTACCATACAGATACTCTACATCTCGGAACAGGGATGCTAAGAGATTTTTTGATGCAAAGACAAGCTCCACTTGCAGGAACAGAAGAGAGAATTGCTGAAACTATTACATATGTGAAGCATTTTTAGTAGAGAATCTGATTTGTGATTCAATCTCTGCCAAAAAAAGGATTCTATTTTCTTTTCCCTTTTCCTGGAGAACCTTGTACACTTTTCATTTCTGACTAAAACCACAATCTTTTTGCTTTCCTATTACTACTTCATGGTTCCACATCTTAATTTGCTAACCATATGCTCGTCTGATCAAATCAGCAGATGTTTCTTCTCTTGAGCTCAGACTGCAAATATCTCAGCAGTGTCAAAAGAGCTATATGCCAGAAGTGCTAACTAAACTACACAAGTGATAGAAACAGGCAAAACCTTTATCGGTCAAATTCCTAAGTTATTTTCATTATAATTTCATAGCTATTATTAATCTGGTCAAAAATATAACTGCGGCTTCAGAGTTTGAAATTCTCTTTGTTCCCAGCATCAGTGTGTCAGAATTCATCTTTGGGACATGATCCTATTTATTATCTGAGGCACTTTAAAAACAAAAACCCCGGCAGCATTTCTTAACAGGTGAGTGGCCAGAGTCAGACTCAGCACACTCCTTGGGGGTGTTCTTATTTACATTATTTCTGACCTTGCATACTAGGCCTGTCACATTTTTCTTATCCCTATCAATAAGCTAAAGTATGTATTTAACATTTCACCCTCTTTCCCTCCACTCTTTTATTCTCTTTGAGCTAACAATCTGTATGTAGCTGTAGTAGCTGGTGAAAGAAGTTCACTGCATTATTTAGTTTTGTTTGTTTTGTCTGAGTGCTGGCAAGAATACTGATGTACACGGCTGTCTTATAGTACTAATTCGCAAGTCATATCTCTTCATATACATTTTTTACAGTTGGTGACTGTGTCCTTAGGGATATTTAAGTAATACTGTTTTCCAAAATGCTACTCTCTTCTTTTTTAGGCAAACCACAAATGAGTCTAAGAAACAGTAGTTCATATAGTTACCTGCAGAAGAAGAAAAGTATGATGGTATAACACCTTCAAACATCTTCACTTTTGTCTTGAGATACTGACATGCAATAAGAAACATCTTACCCCGTATGCACTGAGGCTTTGCATTTTATTTCTTTGCATTTTAGACACATCTGTACTGATGATCCTATGCTACAAATTCCCACTGCAAGAAAGCCATATTTACTTCCATTTCTAGAAACATTCTTATCCCTGTGTTATGGTTTAACCCTAGCTGACAGCTAACCCCCCCACAGCTGCTCACTCACTCCCCCCTGGTGGGATGGGGGAGAGAATCAGAAGGGTAAAACTGAGAAAACTCGTGGGCTGAGACAAAGACACATTAACAGGTAAAGCAAAAGCTGCGCACGCAAACAAAGCAAACCCAGGAATCCATTCCCCACTTCCCACGGGCAGGCAGGAGTTCAGCCATCCCCAGGACAGCCGGGCTCCATCACGCCGAACGGGGACTTGGGAAGACAAACGCCGTCACTCCCAACGTCCCCCCTTCCTTCTTCTTCCTCAGCTTTATCTGCCGAGCATGACGTCCTCTGGTCTGGGATATCCCTTGGGTCACTGGGGGTCAGCTGTCCCGGCTGTGTCCCCTTTAACCCCTTGTTGGATTCTCCAGCTGCTATAAGGGATGCTGTGTCCTTTCCTTTACCTGTATCATAACCTGCCATGTGCACTTGAACGTAAGCGATACCATTCTGTCAGGGCCCTTCTAATCACTTCTAAGGTTCTACCTGCAGCTCTGTTTGCTTTAAAATGTGCATGGCAGATGACAAGGGTAACTCACAAATGGCATGTATCACGATGCTTCAATCTATGCCATAGTCCTAAGATTTGTTTTGCATATAAAGTGAGGTTATTCTAATATATCCAGAATCTAGCCTCAAATATATTTCACTCTCTTTAATGGTCCAAGAACATTATAATATGGTGGACGGGAAGCTAAAAAAAAAGCAGATGGACGTTGATAAATGCAGAGGATGACAACTAAGCAATGTTCCATAGAATCAGATAGAAATAATAGTTTCTAAAAGTGGAGACACCTTATTCACCTCATTTATCAGCAACCCTGTTGCCTTCATTCCCATTGGAATGCCTCTGCTGAGTACCTGTAGCACAATATATGTTGGTTTTATGTTAGCCTTTTCCTGGCCATTTAGCTGCTAAGTTAGCCGCGTCTGCACAGAAATAAAAAGCTAGTCCTCTAGTGACTATTTCTCTCTCCTCTAACTCTCTGCTGTTGAGGTGTTTTTTGTTTGGTTGGAGGGCTTTTGTTGTTGCTTTTTTTCTTTTAAACTCTATTATTGAGACAAACACAAATGAAGCTGCCATTATTCGGTCATTGAGAACCAAGCAGATGGTAGATAACTATGTTAAATCAATGATACTAACTTAAGGCATCAGCTTGTCAGCAAAAGTCTTGGCAAAGGCTCTATTTTGGAATCCGAACATGTCCTTCAAAACTTGATGTACATCTGACATTTTTCATTGGTCGGGAGTTGAAGGCATCCAGATCTGACTGGGGAAAAACAATTGGGCATGCCAACAGATAAATTCATGTATCTTTCCCAAACTTCTAGCAATTCTAAGTATCAAGAAAAAACTTTCTACTGGGTCACTATCTTATTTAATTGGTTGTTGTGGTAGGCTAAGCTGAGAACAGTTGAGCTGAAGAAAGAAGTCTGAAAATCTTCATGAAAAGCCACATTTTTTCCTGTATCTCTAGGCACCTAGCAAAGTGGAGCTCTGATCAATAATTAAGGATATAGGAATAGATTTGGCAGAACTAATAAACAGCATTCATGTAAAAGGTGCTGTATAAGATATTCTTCTTTCTTCTTGGAGTCATTAAAGGCCACAGACTTTCCTCCTCATTCATGAGATGTACATTGATAATCAACCAACTCATGAAAAGAAAACAACAAAGCCCAATATACAGTTAAATACACAATATTTCTTCTATCACAAAAGATTGCACTCTGGTAGGAAGAGAAACCATCAGCAAGCTCAGAAATGACAAATACAATTCAGTTTATTCACAGTGAGATGAGCAGTTCACTTTTGGCAGTTTCAGGTTATTGAACTGAAGAAAATGGACACAGTTCCTTTCAAAGCTAAGAAATGCTCTTTGACAGGTGATTAATATGGCAATCAAAATAAGCACATTAAGAAAAAACAACACAAAAACTTGAATTGGATGGGTCAAAACTTTTATGCTACTTCTAACCCTCTAAGTCAAGAGTCAGAGCTTGCAGTCCACAGGGATTTAGATGGGTGACAAAGTTCTCAAGTGAGTAACAATGAAAAATAGTGGGGGAAGGAAGGTTTGGTCAGCATGAGATTCATTTCTTTGACAAGTATAATGTTTTCTATAACTTCACTTTCATGGTCAAGCATTTTTAGTGTAATTAACTTTCTATAATAAATGTTGAGGAATTCCCAGATCATGTATGGTAAAAATAAATGTTAATAAAATGTATACTTCACCTCAATCAGAGGCAATTAAGAAGGCAACTATTTTAATACACAGGGGCTCACACATATTTAATACCCCAAATGTAAATAAACCCAAATAAGAAATTGTAATCTATCTTTGGTTTTATTCTGAATCTCTTGAGACATTACAATATACACTTCTTTAGGGGCAGAAATGGAAGCTTTTTAATTATAATTTTATATCTTGTTATGAGTATTTCAGCTCTTTAATGACTTGACCACAATGTAATTAATGCTACCTAAAATAGATCCCTCTAGCATTTTACTTATTAGCTGCAAATTGAAGATAAGATCAAAAGGATGATGCTGGCTGACATACTGGCTAGTATTACCTTAAGCCTAATAAGTGCCATTATACATTATCCACCAGCACCTACATCTGATAACAAAACTTTTTTCTTTACTCATTTTTGTTATTACTCGGGTCTTCATCTTCCGACGTTCTCACCCTATGGCTTGACCATAATCCAACTGCTCAACAGCTGAGTTACCTGCCTCCTATTAACTAGGAGACCCCACCTCTGCTGGGGTCTGAGACTGAACTACTAGTGACAAGAAGAGAGACTCAACCATGCAGCTATT
The DNA here is from genome assembly GCA_027564655.1 of Leptodon cayanensis. Taxonomy (NCBI): domain Eukaryota; kingdom Metazoa; phylum Chordata; class Aves; order Accipitriformes; family Accipitridae; genus Leptodon; species Leptodon cayanensis. Next base: position 21,600,631 of record JANXJC010000026.1, on the reverse strand, counting down.
TCTATACTACAAGACAAGTAACAATTAAGATAAGAAAGCCAAAGGCAACTACACATAGATGAAATTACAGAACTATTGATACAACTGGAATCTTACCTGAAGGCAAAAGAGTGATAATAATGTATTTTGTTCCTATGAAGAACTTTAGAGAGGTTAAATGATTTTGTATACAATCATGTCACATTCTTACCCAGTACCATAAGTCAATGAGAGCACACCTTACAGACTGGGCGAGGGGTGGGACACATTGTGGGGTGCTGGGAAAATAGTCTTTGGTTTGCACAAGACTTATCATGGGATATTTGGGAAAGTAGTCAAAATGGGGGAAGGGAGGGATCAAGATAAGCAAATGTGGGAAAACAGAGGGACAAAAGGAATAAGGGCTGGTGGCATATGAACAGGCTGCTGGTCGGTGTGCTCGTCTGGCCATGCCCTGCAGAGGGTAGGTGCAGTCTGTCCTGTCTTCTGATTGAACTCCGTTTCTAGCTATATTCGTGGGTGAGGAGCTCTCTATTCCACATGTGTGCATGTGTGTGGGGCTCTTGAGTGCCAGCGAATGCAGTGGGAGCAGGGGTCATAGGGGCCTGTGTGTCTGTGGTGCCAGCAACTGGAGTAACTGGAGCACGTACACATCGCGTGGGTACATATGTCAGTGGGTGATCACTAGCAACCATCAAGCCAGACTAGGTGGCAAGTGGGATTTGACACTTAGGTATTGGGGCAGCTGTAAGCCTGGATTGGATACAGCAGGGATCCAAGGGGCTGTGAGTTGGCTGCAGGAGGGACCAGGAGATCCCAGCCAGAAATTGTGGGGTCTGGGGGTCAAATGGGAGAGCTGTTTGGATGCACTAGGCACTATGCAGTAGGCAACTGGGGAAAAGGGGATCCAGGGAACACTACTTAGTAGCCTTATCTGTGGCCATTTACTGGAGGGATGTACAGTGCTTGTGCACACAGGTGAGTGAAGGGGTCTCTACCACCAGCTGGAGTGGGGGTGCATCCTCGGAAGCTCATCTGTTCAGGTGCCAGCAAAAGGGAAGACTGGGATCTAGGGGCAGCTACTGGGCTGACAGAGGGTCTGAGCCCAGCTGCTGGGGGGAACCACCTTGCACTAAGTATATACATAGACATATTTCCCACAAAAAGACCTTCATCCTGATGAGCCACGCCAGGGAACAGAATGAGACTGTTGATGCTGTTTGTGTTTGTGTGAGTCCTGAGTGTTTGCCTGTGTGCCTAGTTATGTGTATGTGTGCATATGTGTATTACATTCATGTGTTTGTGTGTGTACCTATAGGGAACACACGTTCAGTGTGACTCCTGGCTGCAGCTGGGAACAGGGAGCTGACAGCCTCTTCGGCTCCCAGATTTTGCAACTGCTAATAGAAAGAGTCTGACTCATCCAGAGCTACAAAATAGATTTAAAAAAGAATATAGGACAATATCAAAACCTATATTCCATTTTCTATTCACTAGGGTTTTTTTCTTCCTCATATAACATGGAAGTTTACGCTTTGGATGGTTTAGTCGATTCTTTCGGAGTGGAGATGTTTCTATACAAATTAGCTACAGAAAACAGATGTTGATAGTTTTTGGAGCCCTGTAGCCCTGTAGTACAGCAATTCCATTCTCAATAACAGACCATAAGCTTTGTGCTGAGTTTGCGAGGGCTCAGGACTAAGATTTGTCAGGCTTGCTCTGACTGAACTTTTGCCAACCTGCTTCAGCTTCGCTTTATTTGGTTTAGCTGTGACAGCAATTTCTCTAGTAGACCAGGTGTCTGTCTATATGTAATTTGTAATACCTTTGTTTATATTTGTGTTGTATGACTATAGTTTTATATAAACAGAAATAACAACCACCTATTCCATTTAGAATGAGATATTTACGACTTTACACAATGATTTAGTGTAGAGAAATACAAGCCTGGCAGCATAGCAGAGGCCTTGAGAAGGGAAGACACAGAACAGGGCACAGAGGAGCACAGGCAGGGGATGATAAGAGATAGGCACAGGCTGGCATTAGAGGCAGCTTGCCCATGGTCAGTTAAAAAATACAGACCTGGAGCTGGACAAAACTGAGTTTAGGAGTAACAAAGAGAATGAAGTCATATCTGACTTAGGTACCACACGCAGTAAATTCGGATGTAATGTGGACCTGTAGACAGATGAAGACATAGGGGTAAAAGCATGTTAGCTAAATCTGAAAATAAACCCCAGATGGTTCCTAGGGAAAAGAAGAGGAAACCATCAACACAAACAGTGTTTTCCTCTTGGTGGACTCCAGATGCTATTTGCTGTAATACCCTCCCAAACAACCACCACCAGAATGAAACTGAACCCTGGGACCAAGAGGAGCAAGGGAAGAGTGAGCACAAGGGGCTGGGACCAAAAGGGCAAGGGGTAGAGAATGAGAAGTGTGTGTATAACAGTTTTAACTGCATAATCACTTCTTTTTCCGTAACATTTAGATCTCAATAAATAACAATTCCTGGATTTGACTGTTGAGATTTCACTTATACAAACAATAAATTCTTGGGTGTATGCCTATAAAAAAAAGCGTGCTTACTCTTTTCCCATAAACAAGATTCTGAGCATAACATTCTCACATGAAAGTTATTGAAATTACTGAATTATATTGGCTGGAATGAAATCTGTAATGCACCCAAAACAATAATGCATGATCTCCAAAAAAACTGAACCAAAGAATAAAAGAAAATTAATCTTTTAAAAGCCCTGCAAGACATATAACAGTAACTACAGAAGCACTCCAAGAGCAATATTTCTCATGTGGTGCATCACTGATTTTAAATTTGATCTAGAGGCAAGATTTTCAACTCATCTTTAACTAGGCATCAATTTTATACACGTAATTTTGTAGACACAAATAACTACAGATACATTTTATACTTCTGTGATACAAGGAACCAAAATCAACTAAGTAGCTCATGTAAAGCATAGCAAAAAGAATACAAATATAAATGGAGAACACAATAACCACGGGGCCATGTATAACCACAAGTTTAGCTCATTCAGACCTTTTAACAGTGTGTACTTTCACCTGAAGACAAAAGCTGCCAGTGTTTTTCTCCCACTTTGAAAATAACTGTCGGTGGCAGGAGATTTAAGTAACCATTCCTTATTTGAAATGCAGGCACTAATCATGTGCACAGTCTCTATCTATTGTAATACAAAGTAAAAATGAGTAAATGAAATGCAGAAGGCAATGATAATTTCTTTAGACTAATATATTTCAATTCATATTTCAGTTCATTAAGGGCATGCCAAAAGGAGTTATTCAGGCTCAGCTGAAGGTTGGTAACATTTTGTGAAAAGAGGAAATTGCTTTGTTGAATGTCCCTGCTTGATCACTTGTCTCCATCTAATCATGTCCTTAATATTTGTTACCACTTAATAGGTCTCCATGTACGTGGCAGCAACTGATTTGCTCATATCAAAACAGCTCACCTATTCAGTCCCAGTCGAGGATACTTTTTGTTTGTTTGTTTGTGTGTGTGTGAGGACATGGTCTGAAGAAGGAAGAAGTGATTTAGGGACTTGGTTGATGTAAACGCAGGCATCTTGCGACGTTTGAGATGCTTTTGCTTCCAGTTGTCACTTAGGGGATGTGTAAAGGCTCTTCCCTAAATCCCATGTTTTGTCTGCCAGCCCATGTGAATGCCTCAGATACACCGGGATACCTTTTAGCATACCTAAAAATGTCATTACATACCTCTGTTTAGGCACCTGAATTACTTCCACATGGTCTCAAATCACTTAAAGTTGGAATGAATGACAACTGATACCATCAGACTAAAGCCTTTGGAAAGCTATTATTTCTGGAACTGAACCCTAATTGGGTTGTCAGTGAAAACTCCAAACATTAAGAAAGATGCCAGCGAAATCACCAAAATTATGTCAATAAGACCAGGATCATACCTTGGAATTCTAAAAAAAAATATTTTCAGGACGTTTTCCATCATGGGTTACTTCAGTTTTTGCATTTCTGAATGTCAGCACATTGCTCTGAGTCATAACTCCTTTAAATCCTTTTTTCTTGCAAAGCTTTCAAACAAACAACAGTTCGTTTTCTTGTTCTCTTTCTCTCCAGAAGTACATCTGCATATATTTTCCAAGGCTCTTTGTTTTCAGAGGCCTGTTAAATTTTTTTTTTTTTTGCTATTGAACTTGCTCTCTTTCAAAAGTGGTCTCTGAAGGATATTACAAAATAAAAGAAAAAAAGAAAATTCACGTAACATATAGTCACCTACCAGTAGGAAAAATACTTGTGTCATCAGGTCACCAAATGCTCTTTATCAGGCAGCTTTTACTATACTAGGTGATGTTGTTGTCGTTTCAGCCCAGCCGGTAACAAAGCACCGGGCAGCCGCTCGCTCACTTCTCCCCGGCCTCGGTGGGATGAGGAGAAAATAGAAAGAAACGCGCGTGGGTCGAGACAAGGACAGGGAGGGATCACTCCCCACTGACGGTCACGGGCAAAAGACAGGCTCAACTTGGGGAGAAACAAAATCAATTTAATTTACTACCCGTCGAATCAAAACAAGGATAATGAGAAGTAAAACCAAACCTTAGAACACCTTCCCCCCACCGCTCCCTCCTTCCCACCTCAACTCCACTCTGCATTTTCCCTACCTCATGGGGAATGGGGGTTGGGGTCAGTTCCTCACACCTTGTCTCTGCTGCCCCTTCCTCCTCAGGGGGAGGACTCCTCACTTGTCCCCTGCTCCGCCATGGGTTCCCTCCCACAGGAGACAGTTCTCCAAGAACTGCTCCAGTGTGGAGCCTTCCCATGGGCTGCAGTCCTTCAGGCACAAACTGCTCCAGCGCGGGATTTCCCATGGAGTCCCGCCATCTTGGGGGGCATCCCCCTGCTCCGCCGTGGGCTCCTCTCTCCCCGGGCTGTAAGTGGGCATCTGCTACCCTGCTCCCCTCCATGGGCTGGGGGGGACAGCCTGCCGTCTCCCCACGGGCTGCGGGGGCATCCCCTCCTCCCCCACTCCTCCTCCCCTCCTTCTTCACTCGCCTTGGTATCTGCACAGGGGTTCCTCTCACATCCCACTCCCCTCTCTGCTGCAGTTTTCCCTTCTTAACTCTATTCTCCCTGAGGCGCTACCACCGTCACTGACGGGCTCGACCTGGGCCAGCGGCGGGTCCGACTTGGAGCCAGGGAAGCTTCCAGCAGCTTCTCACAGGAGCCGGCCCTGCAGCCCCCTCCCCTACTACCAAAACCCACCAAACAAACCCAAAAGAGATGTCGGTGTCAACAATTCGTAACTTATATGCAGGTGGTCAGGTGAACGTAAATATGTTTTTATAGCCCTCCATTGCAAGCTCAAAGGAATCACCCTAGATGTGGGCTCTTGGACTGAAATTGCTGTACGGGTGCCTATTCTTGTAGTAGTGCTGAGACAAGGGTTAAACAGACATGAAATGCAAGTATTGTGTTCTTTTTTGTATGACTGTTATCTGTTTTACTATTATAGCTACTCTAATAATCCTTCAAAGTATCCAGGAAAAATCAAGACTCAGTTTTATACCAGTCTAGATATGCAAAATAAGACCCAAGTTTCCAAACCTTAACTTTGAATAAGGTAAGAGAGAAAAAAATGTATGAAAAAGAAAGCATTATGAATTCCCTTTATATTCTGCAGTCAGCAATAAAGAATCTCAGAGTTTAAGGATGTGAAAAAATATGAAAAAATATATGTAAAATATATGTGAACATATACATAGCATGATTGGGAAATGAACACAGTTCTATCAGTCTTGAGTAGATTAAGATGAGAAAAACATCATATCCATTGGAACAGCCAAAACTGTATTATTAGACTAAAAAAATATTTTATTTTATTTTATTTTATTTAACTAAATATCTCAGCAGGAACCTGGACATGAGAGTTCTCACCCATCTGGTCTAATAACCAAGTGTTTCCTCCCTGAGGTATAAACACTTAAGCTCACTCCGTTTTTCTCCATTTTTGCCTGAGGCCATGAATTGTGATAAAGTACGTAGAAAAGGGATTTTGTCTTTTTTTTTTTTTTCAAATGTGGCAGACTGACATGAACAACATGTGCACTCTAGTCCACATGGATGGATTCATGTAAATGTTCATACATTAATCTCATTAGTAACTAACTAACTCAATAATAAAAGTCATAAGAATTTTCAGCAGTTCAAAGTGCTTGGAAAAACTGAATGTTGAGCAAAAATAGACCAAACAAAAGACAACTTCATATGTCAGTCAAGTTAACAAAAATACGGTATTTGTCCTAGTCCCCACTGAAAGCTGTAGTTGATCTTCTGTCAAAGTCAACACAGTGACAATTTTTCTTGAGGCTGACATTGCATTGCTATCTAATCCTTATTTTGCCATCCCTATCCCTTTTCGTTCATGAGGTGTCACACTGGAATTATCCCTCCCTAAATCTTTTGTAAAATATTGTGGTGCTATTTATTAAGTAATAGTTTGTCATTACTGTGAAATTGTGAATTGTAATTGTCTGGAAGTGAATAATCATTTTTTCACTTGTTCCGTTTTTCATTCTAGCGATACACGTCTCTCCATATATTTAGGAAATAGTTGTTTAGGAAATCTTAGCATAATCTCTATTTCATTCCAAAACAGGGAAGTGGTGGTTATTTTGACTATCTGTCCTAGAGATTGAAATAAAACTTTTGACTGCTCTGTCAAGACATCCCAAAGAGCCTTGTGAGCATGTTTGCTTCTTTCTAAATGTTGCAGCACACCTGGACGGGCCAGATTCTAAGCTGGCACCGTCAACCTTAATTGTCCTGAAATCAGTGAACCTGTATTCACATATGCCAACCAGGAATTAGAAAACCACTCCTGCTAGCAGTAGAGATTTGAGAACAGCAACGTCAACTGAAGCAGTTATTTTACGTATCTTAAAAAAGTTCTCTGTATTAAAAACATATATTTGTTGATTGTATTAAAAGTAGGAATGTATTTTAGTCTTATCACACATCTCCTTTAACCAACAACAGGTGAGAGTCCATACTGGATATGAGTTTACCACATAAAAGACGTTTTAAAAAAGCAAAATTGGTGCACTGCTGTGAACCAATATATTTCAAGGTTAAGTTTGTACGTGCCTTCTAAAGTAAACACCTCAATCTACATGAAAAGCTTGGACTACTTTTTTTTTTTCAATGGATTTTAGGCAAATCCTGCTCTGAGTGTAAAAAAATGCTTATCTTGAAAAGAAATGCACAAAGTTAGATAGAAAAAGGGTGACAAATGCTTTTAATGGCAGAGAAGCTGGCTTAGGCACATCTTGTCCCTTGCACCACGCACGTGCTAAGTGCTTTCAAGCCAGTCACTGTGACCAGGAGAAAGTCTGGAGTCAAGAAGGAAAAGGAAATTATATGGTGAGAAAAGTGTCCCAAAAGCACTTGAAAATAATGTAAATTAATGCTGAAAGCTTCAGTAATAACCCAGGCCAACACGTCCTTCCACTCAGCTACTCAGAAGAGAGGGGAAGTTTTTGCATCGGCAGGCTTTTTTAAATGTCACGATTGATAATAATAAGGAGGTGCAGGATTTACTGAAAATCCATAAATTACATGTCACTTGTGTAGAGAAAGATGGCTTTGTTCTGAATTGCATCCTGCAAGGACTATATCAGTGTAAATTGTGCAAAATGCTTATATTAAGCAAGGTTGTGGGGCTTGATCTTTAAAGCCCCTAAATGCTTCAGAAGAGCTCCTGAACAGTTTTAATCACCACTAAGTCTGAAGTACGTGCAAATAGAGGAGGGGAAAAGCAGCATCTGCCCCCTGATGTCTGTGTAGATATCACAACATAGTGCCAAGCAAAGGGATCTGAGTGGCTTCTGAACTAGCTCAGCCAGGAGCAATAGGGTATTGGTGTGATACCTCACCCAGAGAAATTAGAGCCTGGAAAAGTGTTTCAGGACATGGGAGTATTTAATTCAGCTAAACTGCCTCTGGCATCCCAGCTTGCAAACCAGGACAATTTGTGTTTGGACTAACAGTAGTTCTCAGTGCTTCAATTATCTCATATTATGTTCAGAGTCCCAAATGCACATTCACTACCAAACAGTACATTAAGCTGTCTCAAGCCTTTTTCTGGTTCAAGTGTATGTCTAGCCTATAACTAGTACCTACAACATGTTATGTACAGACAGCTCCAGATTGAAAGAAAAATTACTTTTTTTTTTCAAATATGTATCTAATAAAATAAAGCTTGAGTAAAATTATACAATTTATGGGGGAAAAAAATTTAATATATTCAACAACCCAAATATCTTTTCTCAGCATAGCCTCAGTAAAAAAAAAAGTTTTGATCTGTCAGTGGTTTTTACAGTCTGACATGACACACAGGGCAATGTGAAAGCTCATCTCTACAATCTAAATGTAAAAATAAATCTGTAATATCAAAGTCTCATCTGTTATCACCAATGAGAATAGTTCATAAGAAGCTAATGAAAATAAACATGCTCTAAAACCAAAGTGGAAATTCATTTTTCTTTCCCTGATTCAACATCAGGAACCAGTATTGTTAAAGCTCTTCATTTTCTTTATAAATGGAAATAAAAAATGATGTAATGGAAAACCTAGTTTTTAAAGTATTTATTTTTCTTTTTCTCCTGGAACAGCTGGAGGTGAGCCTGGCCTTGAGGAGCTTCTCTGGGAGAAGCACTGTTGGTAAGGGTGGTCACTGCTGAACCAGAGCTGGTTCAGCATCAAGCATCAAGCACCAATGAGTGTTGATGACTGTTATGTGGGAACAGATAAAACACAAAACTCAGAGAGACAATGGTTATCGGTGGCTGGTGAGGCCAGGAAGATCAGCAACCAGCGAGGCTGGTACAAAATTGGATCTAAAAAAATCTCAAAATGTCAGAACCAAAATGCTCCATTTATGGAGATCAGATTAATATGCTTAAGAGTTAGACTTTTCTGAGCCTGGACAAGATACTAAGAGTGGATTGAAATTGAAACAGGGGGAAGTTACAGAATGAGACAGTGTTTAAAAAAAATTTAGTGTCAACCCCACGCAATGGAACAAAATTCATGCTATTGCAAATTGAGCCCCGGAGGAAGGGTCAGGGAAGGGGTAGTACAGGTTTGTATTAAAACCAGGAGGTGAAGATTCTACAGTTAAAATATGTTAGTATCCAGATACTTCAATACAGTAAGAGAACACTGCTTCATATATTAATGTGTTAATAATATAGCGAATGATCATTTCCATTTTGCAGCAAGAGAGCAGAAACAGTGAAGTTAAGCACCCAAATTCGCTAGTCTCTTAATTACAAGACCAATGCCTTAATCACTTTTCTTCCCTGATTTCCATTTCTCCATACGCCACATTTTATGACCATAATCAAGTCTCTTATGACTTATGTGTATCATCATTTAACCATCCATCATTTAAAACATTTGCCTCACAAAGGCTGCCAGAGACAAACATTCCATGAATCATTAAATACTTTCATTGAAAATCACTCCAAACATGACTATTATTATTAGCAGTATTAATAATAATTAGTAATGGCCATTAGATCAGACATTTGTAGTGCTCATGATTCTTTTCACTAGAAAGCATCTGTCTTTAAGAGACCAACTGTTGAAAGTTAATTGTCAGGTGGTCTTAATGGCATACATTTATACTGAGGTTATAATGGACCATAAGTTGCTAAATCTTCAGCCTAAAATGTTACACTTACATAAGCTTTGTATGTCCAAGACAAGATTAAGACAGTAAAAATAAGTGCTTAATAAGTGATAAGCATATAAATGTGTTTCTTGCTTTCTGGAAACCTATAGGAATGTATCACTCATTAAAAACAGATCGGTAATGTGTAATAAATGAAGCTCAGGTATTAGATAAATTATAAGAGATATCATTAAAGATTTTTCTCCTGTGACACGGACATGGAGCACTGAACAGCAATATAAATACACAGAGGGATTAGAATGTAATTGTCCTATGGAACAGGACTTGGTTTTTTAACACGATCTCCTCTGTCCAAATAAGCTCCACTTTTGCATTGCAGCAAGCAAACTTCTCCTTTAAGCATCATCAATAAAACTTCCAGCTGACCTTTTCACGCCTTCTATAAGGAAGCTAAATGTTACTCGCTTTTCACATTCAATAAAAACTATTACTGTGTTCTAGTTCAATGCATATCTGTGTCATCATGGGGGAAAGTCACTTTGCACTACGTGTTAATCTTGCCTTTAAAGTACATTTCCAAGCTTTTGGGTTGCTAAATGTGTCACTTTGGTTTATTCATGAGCCCCACGTGGTATGTGACAAAGTAACTCGAAGTTCATCTGAAGGTTTTCAGATGTTTGGGCCTTCAGATCTAATTGTCACAGGTTTTCCATTTTTAAAAAATAACCAAAAGCATCCAGATATTCTGCATTTACCCTAATGCCAGACAGAATAGCATTAAGTTTCAAAAAAATTGATGGTTATTCTGGCCAGAACTTCAACTGGTGAAAAGTGATACAGTAGCACTGTCTTCAGTAGAGCTATATTTCCCAGCTAAGAATAACTGGACACTTCTGATGAGTCTCTGAATAATGATCCCAGTCAACATTTTCCGTGACTGGAGTCTAGTTACAAAGTTTGAAACTTCCTCAGATAATCCCACCAACTGTACCTTCCTCATCAGATGTTCTTTAGATGAAACCCTCTATTAGCCTCCTGAGATCTTAATAAGCAGCACCTTACATGTGAGCAACTTTCAAAGGAGAATACTCATGGATATAAAAACACTGCTGAATTATTTAATTTTTTTGCCCAGGCAGCCAGCAATAGCAAAGTATGTCTGAAGGCACAAAGAGTTAAAAGCTAAATCATAGAATCACAAAATCACAGAAATCTTTGGGTTGGAAGGGACCTTAAATATCATCTCGTTCCAACCCCCCTGCCCTGGGCAGGGACACCTTCCACCAGACCAGGTTGCTCCAAGCCCCATCCAACCTGGCCTTGGACACTGCCACAGATGGGGCAGCCACAGCTTCTCTGGGCAAACTGTTCCAGTGTCTCACATTCCTTATCATAAAAAATTATTTCTTCCTTATATCTACCCTCTTTCATTTAAAAACTGTTGCCCCTTGTCCTGTCACTCCAGGCCTTGGTAAAAAGTCTCTCTCTGTCTCTCTTATAAGCCCCCTTTATACACTGAAAGGACACAATAAGGACTCCCTGGAGCCCCCCAGGGACAAGGTAAACAAAGCTTTTACATTCACTGGAGCCAAGAATCCTCTCATATGGACCATTAGACTGTAGATATCTACCTGTCAGCTAGTTGCCCTATGTTCCCTTTATACCAATGAAAAGAAATAGGTGTCTTTAAACATACCTAGTTTTGATGTGTATTTTTGGCTGAGATAAATCATACTCTAGAAGTGCTTATATCTCTCAGGGACTGTAAGAGAAACCATTATAACTAGCTCCCACCCTGGAAGCTCTTCCTTTTCATCCCTTAGGCATCAAAGGTAGGTTTCAGAAAAGTTAGAAACTATGGAAAAGTCCCATTTTTACTAGAGCTGTAAAAATCCTCCTCCTGCTCTATAGCAGGAAGTCTTTTAGAACTGCTTGCTGCAAGTTAGCTATAAGGAGGCCTTTGACAACTTTTGTGCAATTAGAATATTGCTCAAAAGGTGTTGTGCATTAAAATAACTTACGTAAGCACTAAGAATTCATATTTCACTTTCTTAATACTCTTAATAATGTAGAGACATCCTAGCTTATATTCTCCTAAAATACCATCCCAGTATCATTCTTTGAAGCATTTGGAAATTGTATCTATGATACATGACATTCAATAAAATACATGAAGAAGCTCTAACAATTTCTTACATGTATAAACCAGGAGTAGTTAATGTGTCAGGTGTTTGCATTTCAGTTAGTCTCAGTGATCTTAAATACTCTGAGATATCCCGAAAGCTGTAGAAGAGAGTGTGTCCCAAGCAGAAGTATAAAACAACATAAATCTTGTAAAATATCTAAACCTATGTGGATGCTTATGCAATAAGAATTAGATCTCCAAACATTTTTGGAATCTCTGTTAGCATGGTGAACTACAAACAGCTTTTCCAATACTCGTTTTTATCTGCGATAATTAATTTAAATTTAATATGCTGATAAGTGCACTTCAACCTGAGTTGCAAAAGATACTCTGCTTCACTGGGCTCTGTGCAACTTCATCTCCATGTCATCATTCCTGGCATCTGACCCTCTCCTTCACCCAGGAAGCCCAAGGACGGCAGTGTGAGCCACTTGCTCACGAGACACTGGATCCAGCCCATGTGTAGAGGAAGCAAGTGAGACGGGCTACGTGCATTTGTAGAGAATCTTGGTGAAACTTGAGATGAGATCAATAGGGAGAGGCACAAAAACTTCAGTATATCTGTGTGTGGATGGAAGATTGAGATTTCAAAGAGCTAATCAGTTCTTTATATTTTTCTCATTTACATTCTTGATTCTCCTTGAAAGTAAAAATAAACAAACATCTTTGTTCTCTGTCACTGGCTAGAAATGTCAACGTTTCCTTCTGCAGAGGCTGCCTGTGCCTTGACATTTACTCCGTGTTCCCAAACATAGATGACATGCCCCTTAGGAAAAGTCAGTTAAAGAAAAGAGAGAAAGGCAGGATCACAAAATATTGTATCTACAGTTCTTCAGTGTGCGTAACTGCCTTCTGGTACAAAACAGAACTCTGAACATACCAGGTGTGTGATGAACACTTGCCCTTTGGCTCATACAGATCTGCAGAAGAGGAGAACCTGCCTCCTCTTGCACTCTGCTTTTCCCTCTTTGTAAGAACTTGCAAAAATTGTTGATTAGCAGGTAGTCTCAAAGATATACTGACAATATCAAAAAGCAAATACCAGAGTTCTGCCAAATGCCCTAAATCTAGGAAATTTTTTTTCTAGTTTACTACACAAAGTGCCGAACAAACCTAACTACTCAAGATTAGTGTTCAGGTAAATTATTAGAAATATGAGCACTTCTTATGTGTAGAATGAAAGGCTTTTTTCTTTCTTCTGTTTTTTTTTTCCTTTTTTTCTTTCCACAGAAGTCTAATGTCTGATAACTTGAGAAGTAGTAACCATAATTACACTGTAATCATGTTTTCATCAACATCAGCATTAGCTGGCTAGTAAAATGCCAGACAAAGCTAAAAGGAATCTTTTAATTATTTCAAGGAGTGTTCAGTCAGATTCTTATGAATTCAGTAAAACTATCATGTAAGACTAAAATTTATTTCTGTGGTTTTAGCAGCATGTGCAGTATAGAAAGAAAATTCTCTCACCTCATGTTTTATAGTATTATATATATAAATAATAGCAGTTTCTACCCAGCAGACTAAGTCAACTTATGCAACTGAGGTTGACAACTTAACATGAGAGGTCTCAATGCAAAATTTCATCCAGATGCCCTGAAAAGGACAATTTCAAGTTAAAATACAAATGGCCGGATCTGGATGGGATTTCCAACAAACCCACTGAGTCTTAATGGTGATGTTTTGGAAAATCCTTGGCTATTTACTCTTCCCTGTAGCTCATATCTTCATTCTTTTCCTTTCCTCCCTTCCTTATCTCATTCTAAAAAGGGCTGATTTAAAATACTTACTCACCAGTATCTTGCATTTTCCATCCTCTTTGCCTGCCCTGGTTTAAATCGAAGTAAACTTTGAGTAGTGTTCTATAAAAAATACATCAGCCTCTATTTTTCTGTGGCTTTTGTCAGAGTGGTTGCAGTGAGCTTGTGCCAAATTTTCAGGGTCAACTCCCTCTTCTTGTACCGCAATGAGGTAGGCACTGTGGTAATACTATGTTTCAGCTTCTCTGCTTTTCTGAGTACCAGTCTAACTGTTTCAATCGCAGAGGGAAAAAAGCTGCTTTGACTTCAATATTACCCACAGAACACTATACAGATTTAAAGAACAGATCCATGCTCTCTGAGTCCTCAAAAGTAATTATAAGTAACAGCTTCCAGAGACCACCACAGACAGAAAAAATCTTCACATACAGAAAACACTCAAATAGTATTAAAAATACTTAAGGGTTATTAAAGTAACCAGTGATGCGCAAAGTGTCTCACTCACAGAGAGATTCATCCTGCTTAACCATAGACATCTGAAAGGTAGGTGTCTCTGCCTGAGATGGTTACCAGATGCTCTTTATATCATCCATGGGGAAAAGTAATTTCTTCCAGTGTGTAATCTGGCCAACTTTTTCAGACATATTCTAGGATGACATGAAGCGTATCATAGGACTGCTGTGTTTCTCAACTGACAAAAATGCATATGAAAATGTCAGTATTTGGTCAACTTAAACTTTCAGAGGTTGAGAAGAAGGAAAACTCCTCCATTCCCCTCTAAAAACACCACAGTCCCAAAAGAATAGCTTTAGGACTTTAACATGGCCTCGCTCTAACTTATGGATGAAAAGCTGTCAATTCAACACAAGAGCCGTCAAAACAAAATCTATATATTGTATCATGAATGATGCATACACTGAGACACAGGACTCAGTGCACACACAAGCTTTGTTCATGTACTAGCCATTAGCTGAATGTACATGACTGTCTTTAACTTCTATATTTACAGCTTTCTTCCTCTAGCATTGATTAGATCATCTCACAGATGCAGAATGCAGAGTTTTCATTCCCTTCTATTGAGACTCAGAAAGAAAAACAAAGAAGTCTGAAGCCCATGGGTTACAACTGCAACACTTGCAAGTGTATTTTTGGTCACTTATTCTCATAGCAGTTACAAATGCACAGCTGAATACAAACAAAAGATTGCAAATGTTGCAATTTTTTGCATATTTCCCCACACATTTCCACCATAATAAAACTGTGTTAAGATTTTCATGATCACCAGTGAACTTTGGGGCATCTCCTGGGAGCAAATGAAAAGCAAAGCAAAACCAGATGAACATCTGGTTGTGAACGTCATCTAGAGTTTACTGCAAATCTTCACTCATCTGGAGTGTATCCACTTGGGTGTAACATCTCAGTTGGGAGTGTAACATTTTAATAAGAATTTGATTTCCTATGTAGCATTAACACTTTGCCGACAGACATCAGACTTATCAAAGAAATATTTCTCTTTTCAGGGTTTTGCTTGAACGTCCTGTAGCTCCACTGACCGTAGTAAAGTGTACCATAAAGAATTAGCAAAATGAGTTCCTCATCAACTAAAGAATTACATCCTTTTCCCCACAAGCCCATTCCTAAGCATTCAGAACAGTTGGAAAAATAGCTGTACTTCAGAAATAGCAGATAGAGAAAAAGCTCAAAGTGTCATTCAGCTTGCTTACTTCCCATTATTCGAAGTGGCTTAGAGGACAAAAGCAGCAATTTTTTTCCCAGTGGTGCTTGCTACTGCAGTTGCAGAACATAATGCAAAGAGTAATGAAAATATTTCCACCGCTCATCTTGAGTGGTGGCATATATATAAAAAAAAAAAAAAAAAAAGACTAAAGTTGCCATTATGTTCTTTATCTAGATTTTGTTTGGTTTTCGGATATTCCACTCTGTTTAGAGCTTTATACATTGATGGCAGCAATCCCATTAACTTCAGCAGCAGTTGTGAATGATCAGCACTTCCATAAATCACAACTAAAATTTTCAGTCAGGCATCCTGTCTCAACCCTGGCTGCATCCACATCTGTGTGGGCCACATGTTTGGCTTCAATTCTAGATTTTCTTCTGCATTTGTATCTGATTTGATTCTTTTTCCATGCTGCCACCCTAAAGGCAGGACATAGGACGATGAGCACAGGATTGGCAAATACCCTGTTGCAGCCTAAAGGAGGGGTTTCCCTGCACGTTCTCTACATTTTGGAAAGGACCATACCCAACTGAGACATAATTGAAAAAAAAAAATACATCATGAACTGCATCAGATTTCTACTGAGCCTGGTAAACTGAGATTTCTGCAGATAAAAAGTTCATAGCAGATGTCCAGGGTGGAGAAATTCAAGCTCGTGCAAACATCATCTGAGAAAATAAATAATAACTCAAAATAGAAAGTTAAAGTGAGAAATTTCATATAACCTTCTATTATGACTATGTTACCAGCTGCATCAATAAACAGAAAATCCCTCTGCTGAAGTTAACAGCAGAATACATTTTGATCTGCAATTATCTCACATGAAAACTGTCAACAGGTCCCCAGAAGATACTCTCTGAAGTAGTACATTTATTAGTGCTAAAGACTCACAGCATAGGTTTTCTTTTTATTAAGGTTTTTTAAAATTTATTTTCTACAGTATTAGAAATCTTTCATTTAAAGACACCATAGAATCACAGGCCAAGATATCTCTGGTGGATCTCATAATTTTGCACACAATCTCCTTCATCTAAGAGTAAATAGATAAGCTACTAATCTCAACTTTTCAATTAGTTAAAATAAGCCATCTGAAGATATCTCTAAAGAGGTTTTCTATTTTACTGATACTGAGCAGAGTTACAACAGTGGTCTTCAAGGTCTTATAAATTATTCTTATAAGTTACTGAAGTCCTACAACAAAATTATTGTGAAGCCTCCAGTGTTTATTTTGGTCATATCAAGAAGTTACAACTGAATACAAATTTAGTCATAAATAAACTAAGTTTCAAATAAAATTTGGCTAATACATTAACATTTTATCTTGATGATGCTTCCCATTAAAAACATATAAACTTAAAAAAAAAGCCAGATCCACCAGCTGTCAAACTTTTACTGATCAGGGTCAAAATTTTAGTAATAGGAATGCCCATTATTGGAGCATGAGATCTTTATCCACATTTTCAAGCCAAAGTACTGACACCTCTGAACAGCACAATGCAGGACAGACCACGGAAATAGGGATTTTTGTAAAACACTTTGAGATCCCAGGACAAACAGCTGCTATACAGTAGTTATGGCTACTGTTATTTCTGTTTGTTTAGTCCAAGCCTACAGGACAGTTCTCAAGACTATATGAAATGATCTCACAGAAAGGTGGTAAGGAAGAGCTTTATCCATTTCTTTCTTTCAGTTCTTGTGACTGACCAGTAAACCCCTGTGGTGGAGGAGGTCTCGGTGGAGATGGCCCAGCACGATGTGCCTGTGAAGGCTGGGGAATGGCACGGGCTGTGGCTGACCACCGCTGCTGCGAAGAGGCTGGCTTTGTGTCAGCATGGGGGGACTAGAGGGTGGCCTTTGTTTTAGGTGGACATCTGTCGGCAGTTGAGCGGATCAACTGGTGGTGTTTCTCCTTGAGTTCATTAAAAGTGAATGTCTCCATGAAGTAGCCAGACCAACACAGGGGGAGGGAGTGTGCTGCTCAGCCCAGGGTAGGATATGGAGGCTGAAAAACTGGCAGGGGTATTTCAGGGAGAACGGCAGGCTTGGGCTGGCTTCAACCCACATATTCCTTCCTGGTGACTGGGGACACCCAGCATTGTAATGGTGAGTAGATAATAGAGACCAGTAATGGGAATCACAGCGGTATTATGATCAAACTCTGTTTTGCAATTGCTATATATATTTTGCTAAGTGTAACTTACATGTGTATTATATTATGCAACACACTTTGTATCACACTGCTAAATCAGAAATCCTGTGTAACATCAACTACCTTTAAATAAATATATTTGACATTAAAGATTACACCCACCATGTGTACAATATCTAAAAGAACCTGGTCAGAACGTATTGGACTCTGCCAAGCCTTAAGCACCAGTCCCTCACTCCAAGTACGTTGCAATAATTCAAATAGCTCAAATAAAATCCACAAAATACACTATGAGTGCTCAGAATATTTCACAGTAAGTCTTGCATGAGTATTAAATTAACCCTAATGGTCTCTATATTTGACCACTTACCTAAAGACAACCATTCTTAGACTCTCAGAAGGGAAAGGGATCCAATACTGCAAGACCCACAAGAGGCGTCATGTACCCCAGCACCTATACTGAGACTCCATTTTGTAAACAACAGCAGGATACTCTCAAGTAATGTGACAACATGCAATACCTTCTCTTCATCAAAGTCATTTATCTTACAACATTTCCTCCAAAACACGGAAAATGGCAATTCTGAGCAACGACATTGCCAGTATTTCCGCCCAGGCTCTGACTATCCACTAAGTTCAAGCTCTTCTCTTTGGTTGCAATCTGCCTGGAGTATCCAGATGATCTCCGGTACTTCAGCAAGTGGGAAGGCTAAAAATGGGAGAGGAAATAGTGAATGATGTACAGCTGAAGGTCAACCCGTATACACTTGTCCCTGGTAACGGCTGCTGGAGGAAACAGTTCAGAAGTTTCCAGGAGCAGTCAACACAGGAAAAGCCGAGGGCTTAGACCTTCTCAGGGCAGAGACCTTGCCTTATATTATAACATGTAATTGCAAAAACCCACATGAAATGGTTACAAGTAAACATTTCTCAAGAGCTCTGCCATTTCTGATGATTGCCTCTCCTTAGAGAGCACTGAGTTTTCACTGCTAAAAATGTTCATAGCCTCCTTGAATGGACCTGACCCTCCCCTTCATTAGATGGCTTTTACACCAGTATTATTCAGTTCAGCATTGTGCTTCTACAGATTTCAATTATTTTTTTCCAAGATCTCTCTGTGCTCGAGAGATTATAAGAAAGGACTAAAATGTGCAATTATAATGCTACATGAATGAGACCTGTTTCGATATTTTGGCCCAAATGACCCTTCATTGCAATCGTTCCAGGGGATGAACTGCCTCTTAATGTTTGTTAAATGCCACTGATAGAAGACCATATCTATAGCTGTATATAACAGACTGTGAAAATGATTTAGTGTTTCAAAACTATCTAGAACTCATACTGTGGCTGACTTTCTCAAATTGATTTTTGACAAAGTAATTCAAAGTTATGTGCTAAAACTGTATTATGCCACTTGCTCTGGACTCTGCCATTGTTCACCGGTTCTGCTGCGTGCTCACACATGACGACACATACCAGATCTCATCAGCTACACAATTTTCTGTGCAACAGGAAGATTTAAAAAACAAACAAATTGAAGATGAACAAGAATCAAAAGAGACAGAGCTGGTGGAAGGCATTATTTAGCCTTGAAGATAACAACAACAGCAAAGATTTAGATGTCAGATGAGCTGCTATCACAGATGACCTGGATTCATAAAAGATATCTACAACAGGCTGAAACACAGTATGAAAGGCCAGAATTGTAGTCACTTGTTTGTTTGGGCAGAGCAAGAGTGAGCTTGCTGAAGTCTATTAATGTTAACATTACTGAAATGGGAAGTTGGATTCACATCTCTGCTTCTAACAATGTAGATAGTTCATTTTATATATCTTTCCCTTGGAGTTATCAGAATCCTTTCTTTTGCATCTGATTCTTCCCAGATACTTGTATAATTATGTTTGCAAACAGTGAATCAATATGAAATCATTGTTCTTTTTAAAAAGCATTTAATCAAGCCAAGATGTGAGACATCCCCCATAAATGAGTTTTGTCCTACTGCAGTAAATTTTATCCTGCTGTACAGGCTATATATCTTGCTCACTATTTCACATTCATAATGACAACGTGAACAATTTTTTTATTAACTGTGGTGGTAAAGACCCCAGCGGACAATGAGCCCTTGAGCTCTATGAAAACTTGGACAGATTAAAGAGACTTAGACAGGAGGACAAACATAAATCTATGAAGGTGAAGTCGCTTGTCCAACGATGACAACATCAAATTAACTCCACAAGAGGCCTGGAACTGAACTGGAGGGCCGTCTCCAAGTACTTTTTCCTCCCTTTTAGTACCAGACCTGATTTTTTTGTCCATCCCATTTGCAAATGGGGAATATGAGTATTCAATCTTCAAAGTAGCTCAAGAGTACCTTGGGTTATATGAATTTAGGAAAAAATCTTCTAAACAACAAACTGTTGCCTTGATCTAAGATTGAATTCCTCACACAATTAATAGCTACAATAATAAAACAAAACACACCACTTTACAGATATATAATGCCTATAATCCTTCATCAAGTATAGCTTGCATCTTAAACTGATATCACAGATTTGGCTCTCTATACAGAAGACAATGTTACGTGACAACGTAAAAGTTTTATTACAGCAAATTTGAAATGGCCAAGTGAATTACACTGGCCAGACCAAACTTCTTCCAATAAAAGCTTTATAACTCCATCCTGTATTTTGCTTAAGCCTCACGTTTTATAGAAAAGCTATTTTAGAATTTTTTTTATTGAGTCTTTAAAAAATGTATTGGCACCATAATTTGTATTTCTATGCCTGTAAAATCCAGGTTACCTTGACATCATGCATCTAACTATACTGTCAATATGAAAGAAAAAAAAGACATTGATTTTTTTAAAAACGTGTAGAAAACATTTAAAACCATTTAGGCCGGATTCTATGCTATCTTTCTGGTGTAAATAGAAAATTAATGCTTCTTATGTCAACAGAAGGATACTGGTGAAGAATGGGAAACAGAGAAGGATCAGTCCTTTTTAATATAAATCAAAATGTCACTCCTGTTTTAAGGTTCAATATTTCATCATCTGCCAGGATTCTAAATAAATGCTGCATAACACTTGATGTATCTGAAAAGCTGAAATTCCCAGCTTTCCAATGAAACAGAAAGCCTGTTTCTAACCCTGACAATTCTCAGGAGATTGAACCTTAAAATTATCAGTAGAACAGGGCTGAATACTGCATTAATAGAACTTTTAGCAATATAATTGCCAAGCTCTACTTTTAGTAGACCCGCCACTGAGGAAAGAAAAGGGGATCAAGGGAAAGAGTTGGGTAAAAAAGACTAAGAAAAAAAATTACCACCCCCATATTAAAAGGTCAGGAGATATGTTTTGAAAATCTGATTTATATTTGTCCACACACATATATGATACATTTTAATAGGGGAGGTACATTAGTAGAAAAAGGGCCAGAAATTGTCTAGGTTTTTAGATGTAACATTATCTTTGTTGGCGTTTTTTTAGTGTTCAGGTACTAAAATATGCAAAAAGTGCTATGTTATAGAGAGATGGTTGTACATTATAGCACTAGAATGAGTTGAACAGAAGGAAAAGAAGGTGGAAAATAATTACAATTTTTTTAATGTTCCTTTGATATAGTTTTGCCAGCTAGTCTTTTACATTTGGTTATACCTTTCTATTTAACTGAGTTTTAGGGTAGGACCCCCTGTGCATGCATTTATTTCAATGCTGGGTTGGGGGTCTTTTTTAGTTTCTTTTTCTAAGAATATGGGGAAAAAAATGTGGTGTGGGGAGATCCAGAACTTCTCTTGCCTTGAAGGGAGAATCACTACATTCTGCTGTGGAGCCATAGCATTACAGTATATTATTGCATTGTACTCTATAGTGTTTCACCTTATTTTTTTTCTTCAGGAGGCCCCAGAGGTTTCATTACACAATGCTGTCTGTAGCCTACCATTATTTCAATGCGAAACACATATGACAGTGCATAAATACCTAAGATGCTACAAAGGACTGAAGTTGCAGAGAACACACCGGCAGCAGGTGCAGTGACCCAGCAGACCCCCAATCTAATTCCTGAAACTAAGGTCACATCAGGTTCTCCAAAACACAGGATTCAATGTTTCAGGCATGTGACTTGAAACACAGGACTGAAGTCGAGACACCCTGATTCCACTGTGGACTAGAGTCTTCCTTTCAATGTAACTGGTATCTGTGGGCATGGCTATATGATCTGGTATGGGCCGTTGCCTATACTCAACAGCTATACTCCACGCACGGCAGCAGTAGAGTCCTGTTATTCTGGTGCTGAGCACATAATAAAATGCCCTATGGATGCACTGTGGAGTAAGATATATATCATCATGCCAACATTGCACATCATGCCAAAAAAAAAAAAAAAAAAAGTGGAGATATATTTAAGAAGCATTTATTTAAATATCTAAGATTCTGTCTGTCAGAAAAGAGGTTCCCTGCCTTTGATGTTGTTAGGCTCTCTCTTTGTGATATTTATTCATGCATGAGTAGTTTTATGAATCTAGAAAAAGATTATCTAAACTTTGCATTAATTCCAGATTAAATGTATATATCTGTATGAATATAGAAGAAAAGAGAGACATCAGTCAAAGACTGAAATTACTTTGGGGGAAAAAAAAAAAGATGACTTGTTAATGAAATAAAAATGTTTATAATTTGCCCTTAGACACAATATTAGGTGTGTATACGTACATATGTGCACAGGGAAAAGATCTGTAAGACTAAGCTCTGCCACCTACACTGAAGTCTCTGTGTCCACGCTGAACAAGCAGAGAACCAGTAGTTACAACAGAACAGGTTTTTTGGAACAAAATCAGAAAAGAAACAGAGCAGCTCAACACTCCTGAGAATTCAGGTCAGACAGTATATGCTTTACTTTAGAGTGCAAAATATACAACTAACAGTACCAGCAAACACAGTATTTGCAACTTCAGATAACTGTTGCAAATGCCATACTGCGGAAGCACTCCAAGTCCCAGTTGATTATGTGCTTATGAATTCAGTAGTACAAGCTACTTAGCAAAATAAAAGCAAAATTAAAAAAAGGAAAAATGTAATCACAAAAACAAGCTAAAACTGTTTCTTCCTGGTCAGAAGTGTGCTAATTCAAATGAAAATGTATTATATAACAAGCACTAAACAAAGACTATCAACATCTGGAGGTTTTTCTGCATTAACAAACTAAGCTGCAAAAATCACGTACCAGTGGAGAACGTATCTGGTTTGTAGCTAGCTCTTAAATTAATAAATCAACTATCACATAATTGTGACTTCTACCTGAGTGACAGCTCCAATTAATTTTGTATTGGTTCCCAGTGCAGAGGTGAGGTCAAGGTATCTTTTGGCTGCATTCCTAAATTTAAACACCAGACAATCTCATCCTTCTGGTTAAAAGTAATCAATATTAGCAATTTATCATAATTTGCTTTGCAGTGCACACTTACGCTGTTTAATCAAGTGTCTTGCCTGATTTGTTTGTTCACAGTTGCATGAAAGACATCCACTGAGCATGCCCAATACATTTTTCTTTTCCTCACAGCATCACTACAGTGCCTATTGGCCCTAGATTCATGCTCCAAGTCAGTTGCTGGATGACTTATTCAGATTGGCAGGGACTAGAAATGAGACACCACTCTAAAGCTCTCATGATAAATGAATTATTCTTGGCAACAGGTTCCCTGATATAAACAAAACAAAACAAAACAAAACACCAAACCCCAAAAAGCCAAAAAGAAAAACAAAAAAAACCAAAAAAACAACACACACACACACGCACACATACCAACCCAGGAGTTTGATTAGAAACTTTCTTATCTTAAATGTAGATCAATCTTCAATGAGATTTAATGGCAGAATAGCAGAGGCTGTCAAAGTTATCAGCTGTGACCTTTTATAGTCAAAGTGCAAATACAACATCTCTCATTAGGAGATATTCAGTTCACTGTAATGGAGTATATAGACTCTTTAAGGATCAGGAAGGCAGCTGGCTCAGCTCTTTAATGAAATGGCCAAAGGGCACGATTTCCAACTCAGGAATTTAACTATCTGTGTCCCAGCGCATGGTGAGGGAGTTAGGTGAGGCACAGCATGACCTCTTTCATCTCATTTTTCTTGAAGAAGTGCCCCAAAAGTAGGTTTATATCAGGGATACCTGGGACACACACTGGGGCAGGCCCTGGGATGCTGCCCAGTTTGAAGCCTTGCTGGAGAATGATCATTCTTGTTTGTCTTTTGGGTTTGGGTTTCTTTGGTTTAGAAACCGAAGCATGGGGAAAGGGAGAAGGGTGGATGTTCAGGTATTGCCCTGAAGTGAAGTCTGAACATGTAGGATGTATCCCTAGATCTAGGAACTGGTAAGAAGAACTACCAGGTTCAGTTAAAGATATAGCTAGGAAGACTTCTTCGGCGAAGTAGCTCTGTCTTAACTAACTGAAGAGCCATCAGCTCCCAGGGGAGTTGCTGTTACCCTTTTGTATGAAAGACAGGCTTGCCTGACCTTTTATTGTTAGTCTGTTAAATATAATTTGATTGAAATACTTTTTCATTAGACTGTCAGATAGCATACTTGCCTGTGTCCTAAAGGATAAGTAGCCTAGATTCACTCAGCTGAAAACTGAACTGAGGTTTTGAAGGGGAATAGAAGCTATTCATTTAGGGGGTCCCTTCCTAAAGGTGGTATGAAGTGTCGTGTCTAGTCTTGCAGTTTGCCCATGCATTAGTAGCTGTGCTACATGTCCAGGAATTGAGGCAGCTGCTGTGGTGGTGGATAGGATATACACAAATACCTTGTAGTGTGAATTGGTTTCTGCACTGCAGGAGTACCAGCATCAGTGGTCATGTAGGTATGTGACTACAAAATACCACCCAAAAAATGGGATTATAGCTCCATGACTAGGAATCTCTGCTGTTACTGTAATCCAAATTGCAGGCGCAGTCCCCAAGCACACTAAGAAAGTGGGCCAAGAGAAGCAGGAAGCAAAACTGTTAGCAGGGACCCATCAAAATCCAGCCTGTATTTTTATCTGAAATTATACATTTTTCTTACTTACCACTGTATCTTTCTCTAGGCTGTTTTTCTGGAGGGGTGGTTGGTGTGTTTTTTTAAACTCTCCCTCTTGTGGATTTTTTAAGGCAGAGTGGGTTTCA
The DNA here is from genome assembly GCA_027564655.1 of Leptodon cayanensis. NCBI lineage: Eukaryota > Metazoa > Chordata > Aves > Accipitriformes > Accipitridae > Leptodon > Leptodon cayanensis. The sequence continues at coordinate 21,575,948 of JANXJC010000026.1, read as the reverse complement.
TATTTTTGAGAAAACAGGAATTAAAAAGAGGTAAAACCTCCATAGATACCACATCAGTTTATGCATCCCTCTGTGAAGGCATTTTTCCAAGTTTCCCAGTGTCCCCTTGCTTTAGAGGAGGATGATTGTCCGTGGCACTGTGCCATCAATGTGTTGAGTCTGAAAGCTATCCAAGGTCAATACTGTTCTGTTCTGAAAAAATATGTGCAATATTTTACCCTCTAAAGCTAATTTGCACAAACTACTAATACTATAAGTTAGGGTAGATAGTCTGGAAAGCACCTGTGAGCATCTGAGGAGATACAGCTTTACTAAAAAAAAGTGTAATATAGTAGATCAGCACGGTGAAAGTTTGCTTTCATTAAACTATGTTTCTGTTTATTACCTGCTCTAAATGCTACACTAAAGCCAAAACAAAGCATCAGCTATACTCCTAGCTGGGAAGTAGAAAAGACAATCATTTGCAGGACACTCGGCACTTAAATCTTTCCATTCCATCATTGGTCACTCAGATCCCAAACCGTTGTAAATCATTCAACTTCTTTTGGCTGCATCTAAAGATGAATTTTAACCAAAAAGCTTCCAAAAGTACTATTCTTGGTTTATCATACCTGTGGAAAGCTTTATAAAATATACCTCTAATGCCAATAATTTGGGGAAATTCATGGTTTACATGCCTGAACAGACCTTCTAGCAACTCATTGTTTTCCGTCATGACTATGTGATGTCTCTAAGACCAGGGGTAATGTGAGGGTATTAAGCCATAATAACTCCTCAGGAGCACTCTGGGACAATAAATTGGGTGAAGTCTATGTAAAAATAAGAAAGCTGAGTCCATCTAAAAGAAATGCAGAGTGGAGAAATCCCCTCATTAAAGCACAAGGAAATGTGTTACATATATATTAAGTCTTAAAAAATTCTGAGGTTGAACAGTGAAAAGAAAGCTCAAAATTACTCACAAATAAATGAAAAAATACCTAGGATAGAGGAATATATGGATATTTTTACAGATTAGGCTTCTATTTCATTATAAGTTTAGCAGAGAAAAGCTGAGTACTATGAGAAGGAGATAGCATCCATGATTTGGAGGAGTAGCCACTTGCATAAGGCAAAATTAAAGACTGATTGTTGGATTGTGGTCACAGCCACTGAAGACTTCACAGCAGTGTGGAAATTGAGGCAGGCAACTGCAGGCAAGGAGTTTATTATTTTTGTCTATATCTGTACATCTTTTCTGATATCTTTAAAGTAAAGAAGAGCTTTATTCAGAGCAAAATCTTTCTGTCCTCTCCATTTCAGCCATTCAGAGCTGAAGTGGAAAACCAAAGCATCCAGAGACTTGGAGATTCAGTAGAACTCCTGTCCAGACTCTGCGGTCATTTCTGGGCATGAAATCCTTGTGGGATGGGGGCAGCATTCCAGTTCCATGCAAAAGTAGCATCTCAAGTTTCTACCCAAAACAGGCTGCTGATCAGCAAGAGTTGGTCACTGGAACCTACTGAGATCTGGAGAATGTCATAGCTAAAACCACAACGGACTGAGGCCCAAACACAGCAGTTTGGTGGTCAGCCTCCATCCTGGAGGACTTAATCCATGGTAGACCTTCCAGGGAAAAATCCTTCACCTTTTAGTGCATTTTCCACCCTATTAGTTAAGACGTGCAGAGGAGACCGACTTTGAATGGTGTACATCTTGAATGATAGTCAACCACGTAATTTCTGCTAGTGAAGCCAACTCACAGGAATGCACAGATATTTCAGAGTCTGTGCCTCAGCGAGGGCACAGCCAAGCAGTTTGTACCAATAAACCTGCAGTGATGGGCAAAGGTTTTCAGTCTGTACTAGCAAAGGAGCAGTTTCTGTAAACAGATTTTGCAGTCTTTTCCATTCCACATACCTTTGCTCAAACCAGCAACAGCAAATAGATTCACCACGTAAATAAAATGGGGCAGCATATATAATTTTAATTTGAAACCCACACCTACATTTGAAAATGGAGATACAATCTGCAACTGTGGACTTTTTAAATCTGCACAAAAATGAGCGTATAAAGCCATTTTCCTTTGTAGTTGCTTTTCTCTTTATAGATACAGGACCTGTCTGAAGCCAAGTGAGAGTTTTTCCATTTCAATGAGCTTTAGATTATATCCAGAATACACAGAGGGAGCATATGCACTTTATAATAGGAGGATAACAACTGCATCTGCAGAGCAAGGTGACAGGGTACAACTCCTGGAATCTTTGTGCAAGAAAATGCATATTATACTCTTTTCACTACTACTTCATGATTCTTATGATCAGAACTGCAGATGATATGGAAAAGACACTGTTTTCACTGAGGACAAAGTAATTCTAAACATAAAATCAGAAGACAATAACTTTACAAAAAATTAAAAATGCCCTATACTACACCCAAGAGGAAAGATAGGTTCACGAATTTCTCCTTGTAGATATGTTTCTTCCTCTAGGTTTGAACACTAAATCACAAAATTCACAAACCAAGGCTGCATCTGATTATTAACAATCAGGAGAACATGAAATACAGTGGATTTCTGCACCAAAGCTCTCAGCTGTGTTTCTGTCTGAGCCATTAACCTGCTGAACATGATTGTCTTATTAATACTAGATATTTCTCTCAATGTCGCTTGCAGCCCTGAGACATAAATTACACCATATGGGTTTCTAAGAACTTCAGTGCTTTGGAGGTGAAAATCATATTGAAGGAATGTGTCACAGAAAACCCAGGAAGAAATCTGGAAGCAAATGCAAAAGATTAGTTACTCAGTAAACAGAGGGAAGCGATTTCAGCAGCCACGTTATCGGGAGACTGAAAAGCCTTACCTACTGCAATACAGGTTCAAGCAGAGTGAAATAAATCTTTACTTGTTTGTAATTATTCTTCAAGTTCATCAACTGAATATTTGGCATGTGAGTAGTGGGATGTTGTGAGAGACTGAAAGAGCTAATGTCTCAAACATTGTGGTGGGGCAAGTTCTGCATAGTAACAAACCACAAGTGAGAAGAAGCAGATCAGCACAGGACATCAGCAACAGGACACGGAGGCTGGGCCATGCTGGAGGATGCGCAGTTCTTTGCTCTGACGTGCTGAGCGGGGCAGCTCACCATGCATGGCCAAAGATCAAACAATGGTCATGTCTGCAGGGAGGGAGAAGTTACTCCCCAAACGATCCCCAAGCCCACCGACCCATTTCCCAAAGGTTCTGAGGGCACAAACCATGTGTGACACCTAATTAGCTTAATAAGTTTGAGTGCACACCTGAAGGAGGGGCGAGGAGATGATAAAAGGGCATGAACTGAAGCCCCAGGTGCTTGCACCCCCCGGAACTGGACTCATTGGCTCACTGGACCCCTCAGCTGGCAGGACCAATGCTGGACGCAGGACCAGTGAAATCTTTCTCGCTTCCTTTTTCTCTCTCTGTCTTGTTCTCTCTTTCTTTTTCCTTTTCCACGATCCCTACAGCTCATCCCTTTAGACATAATACCGTTGACCAAGTCTGGGACTAGGAGTGGATCCAGCTGCCCCTGGGTTCTTCTCTAAGAAGGAGTCTAGAAAGCAAGGGCATCCACTCCGAACCTCATGACTCAACGGGAGGGCTCTTCTTATTTTTCTTCCCTAAATTGACGTATATGGTCACCACGGGTTACACAGCTTACTGAGGTAGTTTCATGCCAATCTCTGTTGTGAGAGACCCCACCACCTACTGTTCCACCTTCCAAGTTCAGGCTGCTTCTGCCATAAATAAAACATTCATCTGATCATTTGGTGTTGCTTCACCTTAAATTAGCCCAAAGGAATTCCAAACTCACCACGACCCCTCCCTGGTCTGTCCAGTATGGGTTGTGACAGATGTAAACATTTTTTGAAATGTCAAGTTACGTAATGTTTCCGTGTCTGTGTTGTTAAACATTGTGGTTTGCTAGATCATCCGTTCAAATCATGTCCTTGATCATCATACTCATAGCCTCTGATCTGTTTAAGAGTTTATCCTCACATTCCCATAATTTCTTTTTTTTTTTTTATTTTCAACCTTATCCTTTTACATTCCCAAGGCATTAACATAAAATCACTGTTGGTGACTGACTGCTTTTAGAAGTGGATTACCTCTCATCCACTGGGTCAGTACCCCCTCTTTCTTACTATTTACATTCTAGTGCTGACCTCAAGCAGCCTGGCTGGATTTTTCTTTGAGCTCCAGCTAGTTTTCCTTTGTACTGTTGGGCAAGTACACAATTTAACAGGTAATTCCAGCCCCTCACATACAAAATTGCTTGTGTGCAAGAACCTCAGATTTTCCAAATCTTGACTTTTTCCTAATTTTTTCTCCTTTAGTTCTGGTTTTCCACTGTAAAACATATGAGAATTGTAAGTCTTGACACTGACATAACAAAGATTCAACGCCTTGCATCAATTGCTTTCCTGAATGCTCTCAGTTAGACATCAGCCCCACACTTGAAAGTAGTTCTCAGTGACTGTTTGGCAGCAGCTAAAACCTGCCAAAAGCCAAACTGATGCAATAAGTGAGAACTTCAGGGAGAAGTGGCAGTGTCTGCAATAGGAACTGGGAATAGTGTAAAAAAGTGGGTCTGAACTATTTCAGGATCTGCACTGAGCTGTGCAATTCACAGATATTTGCCAAAAAAGAATCTAAAACTGAACCCCCCCCCAACACTCCTAAGCGAACATTAAGGCATATTCTTACAGAGTAGGAATGGAGATAATTACACTCTTTCAGATTTCCTCCTTGCTTACTAGAAGTTGCCTAGAAGTTGCCTCTTAAAACTCAGTAAGGCAAACGTCTTGGAAATGAGTGGTGAAAAGTAGACTAAAGGAAAATGGATGTTCTTCGCCTGACTTTTAGTGCAATGTAGCTCAAAATGACCAATTCTTTGAATTTGACATGAAAAAAAATGGATGAGAATAGATACAGGGGATGGACAGACCAATCGAGGATTTGCTACCGTGCACTACATTACGTAAGGAAATGTAACTTGTGCAATTGCACTGCCTGTTCAGTGTGTCTTCTCCCTAGAATTATTCACTCTCGAAGTGGAGAGCTTGTACATATTTAAGTCTGGGGGAAAAGCACAGCTGAGAAGAAAGATGCAAGTTCATGATCATTTACCTTAATTTTTGTACCTCTGAAAATGACTGCAATGAGGGAAAAATTGCAAAAGGAGCTCAATGCTTAGATATTTTGTTTGTCCACAATCTAGCTAGTCAATACCTTTATATATGCTGACCTATGAACATATATTCATCTCAGAGCCTCTTGTGGCATTTGCTGTGCCACTGCACAAGGGGCATTGCAGGGGAGCAGAGGTAGTCAGGGACTGATAATGTAACAGAGAAAGAAGGTGCTGGGAAAGCTGGGGTAATGTAGTCAGCATGGGAAAATTAAGTAACTCTTGACATAATTCCACCTGAAATCATGTTTTATTAGTTCTTCTACGTGTGTATATTCTGAACAATTTCTCAGTAGTGTTGGCATGAGATGGTCACATCAGTTCTTGCATAAAGAAATGGAAAAAAAAAATCCTGTAATTAAGATGAAACAAGGGAAATCAAGATACCTGAATTCTTATTCGGATCCTGTCTCTGTCTGCTTTGGGAAAATTATGTACCACCTTTTGAAGACACTGAACAACTTTGATGAGGAAATACCACCATATTAGTATCCCACATAATTTTCCCCTGGAGCATTTAGGAAAGCCCTTGGAACACAGGGAAGTACTGGAGTACAGCACTTTTATAGCCCAGGTTGCATGTTGCTGCAGTTACTGAGGGCTTTTTCAGAGCAAAGCTGCAAGTTATTCATCTGCTGATGTTTTTACAGAAGTTTTGTGTTGCGGAGACTGCTCTGCAGGAAATATGATTTATCCTATGGCTGTATGAATTCTTCTCTGCTGGATATGCTCTGGGGTGGGTGGAAACCTGCAGTGCTTGCTATAGCAGAGACAAATATATGCTTCACAATGATGTTGCCGCATTAAGGATTTGTGTATGAAATTTAGGAAATACATGAGAGAAATTTGTAGCAAACGTGAAGAAAGCTGCTAGAAGAAAATACTAATTCTGATAGACTTCTGAGGTTTAGGGAAACAGAAAACGTATTCATGAGACATAGTACCTTGGATGTTTAAGGCCACTACCCTGAATACTGTCCAAATCAACTAATTGTCCAGGACAGTGAAACAAATATACCATGACAGTCTAGAAGATAATAACTTGTTTACTATAGTTTAGAAGTTTACATTGAATGAATTGCCAGATGAATAAGAAATAAATCAGGCAGGAAGAGCTTATTATGGTATGATGGATGCCTCCTGTAGGGCATAAGCACCATCATTGGGAAAAGTGCTGTCTTCAGGCTTTATGACAACTTGGGAAAAAACATCCATAGATAGGTTTTATGCCATAGTCAGCATGCCTGGCAGTCAGGCACGTACAAAGCTTTATAACTGGAAGACTTCTCAATTTGTCCCCAGATACTGAAATAGTAGCAAATCCCTGGATAAATGTATTTGCCAGTGGCAGCAACTTTTTATTCATTTTCATAATTCTACCTTAGGTGCTAAGTTCCTGTAACTGTTGCAGATAACTTCTGGTCAGCTTTTCTGTCAGCCCATTCAGTATCACTGAAATTTTATGCCATGTGTTGTGACTCTTTGATTGCCAGAAAGATTAAGTTCTGATAACTGATCCCTGGGCCTACTGGAAAAAAAAAAAAAAATTGAGGCGCTGTCAGATAAGCCATTATCTATAACTTCTTTTACCTGACAGAACCAGTAGGACTTTACCACAGAAACCTGATGTTTTGTGGATATGTTTTTAAAGATCATGCAGGACTTCCTGATATAATTTTAAACAAAGCAAACAAACAAAAGTTTTTTTTCTAAGATCTGACTCAAGGGGAGACAGGCATGGGAAAATATTGGTCCTCACAAATGATTTTCTTTGTTGCTCCAATTCCCAGCCCCATGACAGACTTACGGCGTGGTAACCTTTGCACGAGGTTTCTGGTTCCTATTGTAAAGAATCATAGAATTATTTAGGTTGGAAAAGACCCTTTATAATCGAGTCCAACTATTAACCTAACACTGCCAAGTCCACCACTAAACCATGTCCTCTACATGTCTTTTAAATACCTCCAAGGACAGTGACACAATCACTTCTCTGGGCAGCCTGTTCCAATGCTTGATAATGCTTTTGCTGAAGAATTTTTTTTTAATAACCAATCTAAACCTCCCTTGGCGCAACATGAGGCCGTATCCTCTCATCTTAGGAACATAAAGGCAAGTGATATTGAATAATTACATTGATGTACTTGAAGATATGGGAAATATTCACAACACTGAAGTTGAAAAATCTAATTTAGCTACTTTGCTTGCCTAATAGTCCTACAGTTTATAGTCAATAGGGGATTCAGAGTCTTCCAGATTCAGCATCCAAAATTCAGCTCAGTGAATTGCTCTGGTAAATCACATCTCTCTTCACCAGTAAGATGGAGCTTAGGGAGATGAGCCAGCTGAATTACCTGGCTAAGTTGGTCACCTAGAGGTGGCTGAATATGCCTTTAGGAGGTTTTGTCTACCTGTCATGGTTTAACCCCAACTGGCAACCAAGCCCCACACAGCCGCTCACTCACCTCCCTCACAGTGGGATGGGGGAGAGAATCAGAAGGGTAAAAGTGAGAAAACACGTGGGCTGAGGTAAAGACAGTTCAATAGGGAAAGCAAAAGCCGTGCACACAAGCAAAGCAAACCCAGGAATCCGTTCCCCACTTCCCACGGGTAGACAGGAGTTCAGCCATCCCCAGGACAGCAGGGCTCCATCACGCCTAACGGGGACTTGGGAAGACAAACGCCGTCACTC
>JANXJC010000026.1:21555315-21567955 GCA_027564655.1 Leptodon cayanensis | reverse complement strand
CTCGGCCCATCGATCCAGCCTGTCCACATCCCTCTGTAGAGCCTTCCTGCCCTCCGGCAGATCAACACTCCCACCCAACTTGGTGTTGTCTGCAAACTTACTGGGGGTGCACTCGATCCCCTTGTCCAGATCATTGATAAAGATATTAAACAGAACTGGCCCCAGTACTGAGCCCTGGGGAACACCTCTTTTGACCGGCCACCAACTGGATTCAACTCCATTCACCACCACTCTTTGGACCTGGCCATCCAGTCAGTTTTTTACCCAGCAAAGAGTACACCTGTCCAAGCCATGAGCAGCCAGTTTCTCCAGGAGAATGCTTTGGGAATGGTTTTGACATTGAAGGTTCATTTAAATACATTTGTATATATTTTTGAGGTAAATGTCTAAGAGTGGACATGATAGTACGGACAAATCTCAAATGTCACTTTTCATTCTTTCTATTAGCTCAACAATTCCAGGTTCATCACAGTGTTGCAATGAGAATTTCATTACTGTTCTCCACATGGAATAATTCTGAAGTTCCCAAACACCAGGGACCTCAAGGCAAAGCCTATTACCACTAACTGATCTCAACAAGAGATTCTATACCTGAGAACCACTCACTGCCTCGTGTCAGAACAATAAAATAATGATTCCCAAACTTTCCAAATAGACAAGACACTCCAAATAATATGGCACTCCGCTGCAAAAACCATATTCAGATATGAACAATATTTTGAGACCCAGTCAATGATAACAACTACAAACAGTCAAAGCAGTGAATACAGCGAAACGCTTACATCATGTGGTGCTTAGAAAAACACGTCACTCACCCTTAGACTGCACAACAGACCTACAGCACTAAATGAAGGCTCGCTCTCTCTCAGGAAGGCTTCTTAAGCACCTCTCCCACCACATAGCTCTACTCAAATTCAGTAAAGAGTTCTCTGGACCAGTTTCACATGAGAACACACAGAGTTCAGGCCCCCTGCTAACAGAACAATATTTCATATTTTTCTTGATTTTCCTCTTTGATCTTCCAAGTTCTGGATTCTACATCTCAATATGTGAAACACTAAGAGAAGATCTTATGTTGAAAAAGCAGAGAAAAATAGACAGGAAAAATGTTCTTCCAAATGGTTTTGGGGAACACTAATGTAACTGAAAATCAAGTCCTTCAGAGTCAGGTAATGGGACATTAACAGTAATACAGTATAAACAGCCCAACAAACACAAAGCATGAGCTCTCCCAGCATGGACCATTAGAATTTGTCATACATAGTTCATTTACAATGTGCTGGAGGAAAAGGGGAAACACATGGTTCTCCAAGGGCTTCCCATAAATTGTTAAAATGTTTCAGACCAGGTATTTTTATTTTTATTTTTTTAAAATCCATAACCCCCTGGAAATGTTTTATTTCCAGGGTATTCTGCTTCCTTTAAATTACCTTTTTCATGTTGTTAGTGTGGCAGTAGAGAACAGCCAGCAATGGGAAGAATCATCATGCAACTACAGTTGCACCTGAACAAGTGTATGCTGCTGTTAAACATGTTCTCTCTTCCTTCCTAGTTAAATCTGCTAACACGATTTACTCTCAGAGAAATAGGCAAGTGCAGGTTAAAGAAGTAACTAATTTCCTGTTGGTACTTTGTAAAAGTAAACAGTTTGGTATGAAACTGAACGTTAATTTAAAAAACAAAACAAACAAAAAAAAAACAAACAAACAAACAAAAAAAAAACCAACAAAAAACAACCACCAAAGAGAAAAACTAAAAATCCTGCAACTCTTCTCAAATGTGTCACAAGATCTTCTGCATTTTTTTGCAAACAGCAGAGCCTTGCAACTTTTGTCAGTGTCTGGATCATAGGTCTAAGAATTAGGGCTTGATTTTTCTTCCGATTCCATCACTTTATAAATTTGAGTGGCTCTCTCAAACCAAAAAGTTTACAGTTTTGAATATAGAGGAATTTGAGCAAGGGAAAGGATGCTGGTGTCTTTGCAATCAGATTTTCAGGAGAGCTCGGATCAGTTCTCTGCTCCACCACACATTAACTGGGAGTTCTCAGTGAGCCCCTCAGGGCTGGACCCACCAAAGTTCTCAGACATCACACTGCGCTGCTTTTCCCAGCATCTGCTGCAGCACGGCTCAGAGCTCTGAGCTGCTGCCCCAGCTCCCATCCAGTCCATAGGAGGATGAAGGCTAATACAGTGCCTTAGACTGGGACCTATAAATCAGTGCCATACCAGACATGGGTTGGTTGCAAACCAGTTAGGAGCAGCTGCAGATTTTTGCAGATGCTTCTTCCAGGCAAACATATAGCGGGACTGAAGACAGCCAGCAGTGCAAACTAACATAAGAAAAATGGGATGCTTTTCTGGAAGCACCTTTCCTGTGCTTTCAAATGCAACCACCACTGTGCACTGCTTGCACGGACCATGCCTCTGCATGGTGAGACTGCCTCAGACACCATCAGATCGTTTTGATGGGAACAGATGTCCTAAAGATATCTACGGAGGCATAAGGCAGGTGTCAAGCTACAAAGTGCAAGCAAGATGGCAGCAGCTCTGGATAAAATCCACAGCAGAAATCGAAATAGTGGTAGCTTCAATACTGAAAACATAGATGCTTGCTTGTCGTGTAGCTCAGTAAACACTTCCCCACCACCACCCACTACTAGTGAAAGGCCAAAGGCTTTGTATTGACCTAACAGGAGAGAGTCTAGGGAGCTGCCTGTACTTGTCTTGGGTTGAGATGGTTTGGATTGGTTTAGCTGTGACAACAACTGCCTAGTGGTCAGGTGAGTATTGCCAAACTTGTTTTTACCTTAGTTTTATGAACACTGTATTTGATAAAGGTTTAACCCAAGTAGTCACTGAGGAGCTAAGGTGAAACCTTCACGTAAGTCAGGTCTGGGGCAGGATACTGTGGTGGTTTAGCTAATAGCTAATGGGTGAACATAACCAAACTTTGAAGAAAGGACATGTAAGCAGAGTGTGTTAGAAAATATACTCAAACTGGGAGAAGGAAGAGATTTGTACCATTGACACCAAACTCCTCCCAGGAGAGAGCACAGGATGCTGCTGATTTGCTGCAGTTTGCGTAACAAACCCCACACAGCTGTCTCAGGATTGAGGTATATCACAAGGAATTACCTAGTTTCAGGCAAGGTGGTAAGGAAGACAGAAACCATATTATGCTCCGTTACTTCAGCCATACTCCGTGACCAGGTTGTTACTATACTTGGAATTGAAACTCAGAGAGATATCTTACCATGAAGCAGGAAATATTGAATTTCCCACAGTTACAGCTGTCAACCATACTAATTTCAAGATGTTCAGTATTTAGCGAGTGTGTCACTGACTTATTATTATTTAAAGGACTGAGTTTATAGCATTAAAAAGTACACAAAGCAATAAAATGGCTTTTGAGGTTGATTAAATACCTCAGCAGAATAGATGTTCTTTTCCTTGAGAACTTGTACAAAGAGACCAAGACTAGATGAAAAGAAAGAAAGGATTTAATCAACATTATTTCAGGATAGGAGCTAATTTCCTACAGGGACTGATCCTTTTCATACTATCAGTACATTCCCTTTGTGTAGAAACTTTTCATATCATTCACATAATCTTTTTCATCTATGAACTTTCACGGTCATAAAAAAGACCCAGAGAGAAACCTCTGAGTTTTGTTTTTTTCTCCTCTCTTTCTTTCTCTCTTCTAATTCATGTCCAAACACTTTTGACTTTAGCAGTTCTGAAGAAATTTATTAAGAAATTGTCGCATTTTGAAGGAATGCTAAAAGCAGGTAAAGGATGTTTGTTCTTAGGATATAAAAGAACCCCAAGAGAATCTTTCAAAATCTAACATTTTGGATAAAAAATTACTTTTAAACTCAGAAGCCTCGCACCTTTTAGAGTGGCTGGAATTGAGCAGAGAGATTAAATGGAAGGCACTTGTTTCATTTGCCTACCCTTAACGCTGACATTTCTTCAAGGCAGATGTTTTGAACAGGCAAAGGGGAAAAAACAGTTGAAAAATTAAATTGTTCACCCAAAGAACCATAGAATTTAGGAACTGTGAGTTGAACTCCGAGTTTTCTTAAAATCTCTCAGACGTTATCACTGGACTTGACTCAGCTGTAAGTCAAACTGGCAGAGAGATGTCTTCTCTTGCTTTCAGTTTCCCAGGACACTGTGCCCATCCCTCTCAAAAATGGCTGCCAGTACCGCTCTCCTTGCCATTTTGTAACTACATTTCAGGTTGTAAAACTGAACTTCGGTACTGGATATTGACTTTGAACATAGCATACAAACTGCAGAGTGCAACACGTAACACAGAAGCAAAGCATAGAGTATTTCACACATGCTCCACTGGTTCTCAATTAAAAAGGTTCAAACCCAATTCAGTGTGCCTGTTTTAATCTCCAAGGCTGCGGTACCAAGAATTCACTCTTTTGTGAGCCATCTGGACAGAGGGAAGACAAGGCACAACTCTGAATCAGAAATGGCTTAGTGGAGGAATACAGAGAGTGTAACTCCTTATCACAAGAAAACAGAGTCAGCCTCAGCCTGGGAATCTTTGGAGCAGAACACTCCTCCTCCTCCTCCTCCTCCTCTTGAACAAATTATGCCACAATAATGAAGGCTAGCTGTGTGACAAGGGAAGGGACATAATGGAGAGGGACAGGAAAAGCAACTGAAAAAGAATGACTGAATCAAATAAAAGGACAATATGGTTCCTTTCTGGCAGAGTCTGTACAGTTCTTAATTTTGTTGTGGTTGTTTAGTAATGTGATGATGAAGGAGGTCTTAAAGAAACTAGACCAGATGTGCACAGGTTATCTGAACACCATAGTTCATAGCCAGGAACAGAAAAAAAAAAAAAAAAAAGTAAATGAGCAGGGATTTTTTTCTTTCCTACGCTCCAAATGTGAGACTTTCAGTCCCTCGCTGATTGTACCAGATCTTTGGCACTGTAGATTACAAGATCTCATATTCCTACTATCTAGTGAAATAGGAGCTTTGTTCAGTTTAAAGATCAAATTATACAATGGGATTCTAGTGACTGTCTATTTGACTCATAAAGAATTGTAGTTTGCTCAAGATAAATTTGTGATCTTCCAAATAAATAAATGAAAATATCTTGTTGTGAACCTTAAGATATTTTTGAACAAAAGCAGCAAAGAATAGTAATGTACTGAATATAGTTATACTTCTAAATTACATCTTGAATTATTGATGGAATATTGACCCACATAGTGTATCTTTAATAACCAATTCCTAGCATCTACACTTACAATGTACACCCTAACAATGTATTAACAGAAGAATAGATGAAACTATAAATTCAATCCTTTTATCACCTTGTATTTTATTAAAATCCATTACGTTATTTTACCATGTACAAGATCAAACCTAAAAGTTATTCAACATTAGTTTAGCCAAGTTACAGCACATAGAAGAGTTTATCAGACTATCTTCAACTTCAAAAATTTAGTCTCAACAAATCCATCACAATTAAGAAAAATAATTTGTTGTGGTCTTGACTGAGTTACATGTACCCCAAAAACAATAAGATTAGTGAAATGAACACAACACCAACCAACTTTGATGATTATATTTCTTTAGCATAAAAACTACTAAAATGAATAAGAAATGTATCTTTTTTATGTTAGCAAGAAACTAAATTTTGTTTAATTTCATTGGCATATAAACATAACAGAATCACAATAACTGCTTCATTAACATCTCCTGATCAGATCCTGATCTGAGCTTGCAGGGTTGCCAACTGGGAAAAACAAAACAAAGGAAAAATCAACTATTCACTAAGAAACACCAAAACCCCTGCAACATTCCAGTGTTAAAACCTGCTTTTTGATTTATAAATTAACACACTTACTCTGCAGTCAGTGAAGAATAATAAATATGATCACAGTATAAAGTACTGTGAAAATGTGAAAATAACTTGCAGACACCAAAGGACTCTCTATATACATATACATACAGCTGTGAAGATGTTACTGATGAATGTGCTTTCATATCTCTGGCTTTGCAAATAGTTATATAGTTTTGCATATACATACATATATATGTGTATGTATATAACTTATTTTATGTGTATACCTTATTTGGAAAATTCTTGCTGTATAACTTATATACTCGACTTTATGTTATTTGCATATGTTAATGCAAAAGGAGCATTTAATATTCTGTATTCTAAACATGGCTCCACTTTTTAAGGCATGATAAAATTGTATAGTGCCAGGTCATTAATACTCCAGGGACCTTACAGCTCAAAGAAGACAAATTCAAGAAGGTGAAAATGTCACAGAGAGAAGCAGTTTATGAGACTTCACACCACCAATGAATGTGACATGGAGCTAGGTGACACTGACTGCCTTATATAGGTGAGTTTGTTCCCAAACCCAGAGTCCTTTTCTTTTCTTTCTTTTCCTTTTTTTTTTTTTTTTCAATAATCACAACACTCCTCAGGCTATGTTTTAAAAAGAGATTATGACTGGAAAAATTCTGACAAGATACACCCTGGAATTTCTCAGGATGCTAACACTGGAATATGTAACAAACCTTGCTCAATTTTGATGTGCACACAACTGACTTCAGACAAGAGTTTATCTGCAATCCAGTGGTTGTGTGTAGGTCCTTTCCAGCACACCACTGCAGCTACCAAGGCTTTCTGACTGCAAGACCAACAGTGCAATAGGATTGTGAAAGTCCTGGGAGCCACAGACTGAAGCAAACATTTTTTTTCTCCAATTCATAACTTTCCTTCTTCGTACAGCAGTACTGACACTGTGCAAGTGGCCTTTCGGCCACTCCGCAAGAGCCTGATCAGTTTTATTTCTCATATTTTATGGTGGGCTGAAGTGAAAGTGGTGAGATTCAGGACAATTCAGTCAGCCTCAGTTGCTGGGCTTTTGAGGTCCATAGTCGTGATGCAGTATATTAGAACATGAGCAGAGATTATGGGGATTACCTGCCCTTTCGGAAAAGCCACAATTTCTTGTGGTTAATACTGAAATAAAGTGAAATATCACCTATATGACAATTTTCAACTTTTTGATCTATTTGACGAAAAATGGGGTAAAAGATATTTCCAAAGCCAAAATGGCTTTGAGAAAGAAATTAGGCTTCCTAGCCACTGTGAATTTCAAGTAGTTTACTGCCTGCATCTTCAGCAATAAACTATACACTGTAAATTTTGTGTTCACAGGGACAGAAGTTATACTCCTTACTCAAAAATTGTCTCTACAATTCAGCTTGTTCTATGTGAATGTTAAATGTGAAGGCCGTTAAAAAAACACAATCTGTAATTATGTTTTACATTTCAGTCAAACCAATCAGGAGTGACCACACATTTTCTATTCAAGAAAATTCTAAGACTAATTTAATTTTTGTTAGGGTAAAAAAAAAAACAACACCTCTTTTCATGTGGTCTACATTGCTGTTATAGAAAATGTTCTGAGGGTTACATTATTTCTAATCAAATGGAGTAAATGAGACAGAATTAAGCCTTTATGGGAGATTAAAAAAAAGTGCCATAACCCAAAAAGGAATATACAATCCAAAGTAAGGACACTTCATTTGTATTATTTAAGTATTCTTCAAAATATTTCATAGAAATCTTTGAGCATCCTGAGACTACTCCATCTGAAACACTCACACACCTGTTTATTTTAAGTAATAAGTGGGTTTTATCAAATGCTTAAAGTTAATTACATACTGAAATATCTTACTGGACTGAGGCAAAAAAGATATAAAAAAAATTAAGATTCATTCCTAAGATTTGAAAACCAACTGTGAAAAGCAAAAGAAGTAATTAAAATCTCAAATTAAAATGGTGTTTTTCAATTCCAAACTTGTAAGGAATTCATGCTTCCCTAAGCGTTGCTCCTGTGGGAAAGGCTGGGAGAGGATCTTATTTACCTTTATGACACTCTTCACAGAAGCTGTCACATAACGAAGTCTCAACTTTATGTTTTGGGTGTTTGTTCAACTAGAGACTGAACTTTACAGAACTGCCGGTTTATCACTGTGGTGTTTTCTCAGTGTTTAGGTGAGCATTCTCTGTCTTTAAGACTCAGGTAAATGATATGATTCACCATAAAATCTCACTGGCATTCACTGGGGGAGTCAGACAAAGTACACAGACAAAATATTTCTACACAAATAGCAGAACCCATCATCATCCCAAAGTTCGTCTTGTGTATATGCTGCAATATTTTATCAGTTCTTAGACACAAACCTAAATGGCTGTTTCTCCTCAGTTGTAGATTTTCCCCTTGGAACTATTATCCATAATTTCAGAAAAAGCATCCATCATCTCCAAAAATGTAAAATAAAAAAGCTGATGAGAATAACATAAATCTCTGTATAATACTTCGCTCATATAAGTGCATGCACAAACACACAGAATGTTTGGCCAGACTCTGTGTAATACATTGCTTCAGGATCAAACAGATGTCTGTATAATAACTCTCTGCTTTTCTGATCCTCAGGGCTGCCTGAGCACTGTATTCCTTGTACTGAAGTTAAAGTAATTTCTGACACTCGGGATCGCAGTAGCTGTTCTACTTTCCTATAAGAATCCGTATAAACAGGTAGAGATGGTGGTAATAGTAAAGGAAAAAAACTCCATTGGCTTCTTTTAACAGTTTCAAGTCCTCTGCGGTGTGACAAAATTTAACCTGTTGTCATTATAAAAACTGATTTAACCTGGGAAAGATTCTGGCTTGTTGAGTAGCACAGAAATAGGAAATAATTATTCTTAAATTATTATGAGTGTTGGTTCCCAAAAGCTAGCATTTGTCTCAATCTCCCTTTCAGGTAACTATAAAGAGTTGTTACTTATTTCAAGAGCGATGCAAATAATTTATAGTAAAGTTTGAAACAGATAAATTACAATAGCACTTCATTTAAAGAAAATAAACCACTAAACCAATAAAATATTGAGAGCTGTCCAAGGCATTTCCAAAGAAGGGTATCTTGCAGTTGAATTTCTCCAGTGACCTTCTACAGTAAAGCTCCATGCTACATAAATCACAAGAAATCACTTGGATATAAAAAGGAATGGTGTGATGTTTTGTAACTAAAAAAATTATTTGTGAAGTGAGCCATCTGTAAAAATGTCTTCTGTATGTTTTCCTACAAATAATGTAGAAATTTTGTATCATGAAGACAAATAAAGACGTACGCTCTCAGTCAGAGTTCTCAGACCCATGATCTCTATCAACCACTTAATTTTATAATAATAAATTGATTTTCAATTGGAAATGAACAGTGTTCCTTCACCTTGATTTGAGGAATGTGACAAAATCAGAAAAGTCAGAAGGTTCTCCTGGGTTTTAAAAAAAATAGTTTGATTTATGGCTTTTAAGGCTATCCACAGAAACTTATTCCCTTAACTGCCATAATTTTACACATATTTATATAATGTTTGAGTAGGAGAGTCTTCCGAGGTATTCACTACTCTACTAATTTGGCTGACTCTCACTGTATTTTCCTGACATGTTTTAGAAAGTAAATTCCTGACAACAGAATTAAACCAAAAGGGAGGGCTTCAGGAATCCTGGACTGCAGATATAGAATTCAAATAACTGTATATTTATTGCTGGCTGCTGAAATTAAGAGAATTTTAACCCTGTATCCACATACAAACAGGTTAGATCCTTCCTAAGATGTTCTGATAGGGAGTGTGGAGGGAAAATAGTTCTTTTATAAATGCTTTTTTTTTTGGCTTCTCTACTAAGAGGAGGCTGATTTTATGTTAGGATTGTAATTATCATGGCACAGGTCTTTAAAAGAAGGTCCATTCCTATGCATCTGGGCACAATTAATTACTGCTCCAGGCATAGAAAAATGAATATTCCAAATTGCTTCATGTGATTACAAACTAGAGACAAGAATTTAATCTCGTCTACAGAATAAATAACAGGAGTCATCAGAGTTGGAAGTTAATAAAACAGAGAAGTTCAACAAAACACTGCAGAATTTTTTTTGTTTGTATCAAATTAGTTGACTAGGTACCTCTAGCTATCTCAGTTTAAAATTTGATAAGATACAAAGACAAGGCAGTTTCTGCCTTGGTGTTGCTAGTCCAGATCAGTTTTGTACTTTCCATATAAATTTGATTTTAGTGAGCAAAAATTGCCTCTCTCTCTAAAAGCGTTCTGCAAAGTAATACATATTTCAAGCCAAAAATAACCTTCCCCCCAAAAACACCCACCTAGTTTGCAGATGGAGAAAGACACAGGTTACAACACAAGAGGTTATTACTGCTGAGACTGTGGCTATTTCTCTATGTGGACAGATATGAACCTATGAAAGCAGCTGCTGGATGCCCTGTTTTCATGCAAATATCCCCAGCAATAATAGATTGTGCAGCAGATCCTTGGCCAAGGCACAAAGATGTACCGCAAATCCCCCGCTCTTCTATCATGCTGACATCTGAAGCACCCAGCAGAGAAAAAGAGAAAGTGGCTTGTAAACAAATTACTTCTTCATTTATTATCTGGGAAAAAAATGTAATAGAAGAGAGAAGGAAAGAAATATTCCGTAGTATTTTGGGGCCAGCTGTCGCTGTCGTGCAAGACTTGGCTGATGCTGAGTGAGATATAGAGCAAGAGCTCAGTTCTTGCCTTACAGTTACTTCCCTCATGCTGTTTTTAGTTTTCTATAAAAAACAATATGGGAAGGGGGGAGGGGTAGCAGGGTGTCAAGTACAACCTGAGTCCTGACTTCCCAAGGGGACAGCGACACCCTTCTCTTAGGATGGGTCGCAGTTAAGGGAATGGTGGAAAGTGATGTTTAGTGTTCACTGCTCTGGTTGGAAGGAGTTTTGTGGTGCTCCCGTCCCAGGGGAATAGCTGGCAGTGGTAGCTTGGAGGGTAATTGAGGGTTTCAGACTTCAGCAAGCTGGGCAAGGGTGGAGGGTTAGCACTGCAGCTGCCTGAACACACAAAAATACCCCTCATAAACCTGAGCAGATTGTACAGAAATGGGCCACGAGCAGTCCAGAGCACCTTCAATCAACCCTTTTCCTTCAGGCCCTCATTTAGCTTCCAACTCGCACGTCCAAATGCTGTTATTTCACACACACCGTCTCTACTCTTAAATTGCTGATTCTTTTGGGCAGAGATTTGTATTCGTATTTCAGAGCTGTGCCAGACCATGTGTGCTGTCCATAAGGTGGCTTTGAAACATACAGGTGTGTTCTCAATCTGAAAAAGGAAAAAGACTATTTACGAAGTTCCCAAACTCTCTAAGAAAGCGGTACAAGCATTTTAAGCACGACTAAAGCTCACACGGACATGGACCAAGCCACGTGAACCACTGCATTGCTTTGTGCATCATGCAAAAGAGCCAATTTACATCAGCAAAACATATAGCCCAAAAGATTAAATCAGGCAAATGTTGCTTGTGGGGTGGAAGATTGCTCCTGCCTTAGCTTTCGGTGTGATGGCTCCACTGTTGTGAAAGCACACAGTATTCAAAAGGTAACAAAACTACACCCAGTATGAGATATTTGCTGGCACTTTTGCAGGAGTAACTGCTGTCCTTGTAATCAAGGAAGCCTACTAAGTTCAAACAACCATTCATCATACCATTAACTTTGTGCCCAATTTCATAAAGAGGAAGGCAGCCTTATGAGGGGAACTCACTGCTGAATTAAAGCTCAAACTGTTGTCCATTGTTCATTTGCTACAGTACATAGGTTCCTGGTGACATTCAGCTAATGAATTTTCCTGATGATTAACTACCCGTTATATGTGGCCATTGTAATGGAAACGTATTAACTCCTGTTACAAGTGAGGTGGTTGTGTCATTACTACAAGTGAGCTGGTTTCATCTTTTTTTCCTCCTCCTCCTCCTCCTTTTTCTTTCATGAAGTCAAAGCAAAGCAAAGCTTGGGAAAATATCATTAAAATTCAACAATTTGCTGAAAAGAAAACACTGCTCTGCTGAGCAATAAAATGTATATAGATGCAGCTTTTTCATTAGCTGTTGAATTAGAAGAAAAGTGAAATGCAGACATGGGTATAAACTAGCTCCTATTTGGAGTTTTTACATTTATTTTCATTATAATTGTAATTATACAGAGCACGATCCAGAAGTAAATAAAAAAGAAACAAAAATAAAAAGACCATGTACACTTTGTAGACATCTTTCTCTGAGAACAGGTCTTATAATTAACTGTGGATGTTCTGTTTCTTTTCCTTTGCTCATTTTCAATGCAGTTCACATTCTGAGAGTGCTCTGCTGTTGCTTAAACTGCACTGACATCTTGTGGCACTGAATTAGTAGGATCCTAAAAATAAAATTGTAAACCTTCATAAAATACGAGTTACTTTGTTTGCCTTCATGCAAGTGCTGCCCTCTTTAACTCTGGAGCTGGTTAGTGTTTACTAGCTTGCTTGCAATCAGAGGAGGTCTGTCTCATATATGTAGGGCACTCTAGTCCATGAACACCATAGCATATAGTTTTAAAAATGTATTTACCATTGCAAATGTAGGTACTAATGTGAGAAGTTCTCTGCAGTTTTGTGCCACTACTCAGGAGCATTCATCAGGGCAGTGAAGCTGCTTTAAGGCTGGGGTTAATCTGGCAAAAACTACCTAAAATTTTGAGACGTCATGAC
>JANXJC010000026.1:21531895-21555215 GCA_027564655.1 Leptodon cayanensis | reverse complement strand
TTCATCAGGGCAGTGAAGCTGCTTTAAGGCTGGGGTTAATCTGGCAAAAACTACCTAAAATTTTGAGACGTCATGACAGAATAAGATTTTGTCCTGGAAAACTGTATGTAAGTGAAGCCTGTTGACTGAAAAACCCATGTGGGTGAGCACGCACACTCACACCTTTTCTCACACACATGTGCGCCAGGAGAGAATACCATTAATTTCCTAGGTCGTGTTTTATCACCTTAGCAACAGCAAAGCATTTAGAATAACTTCAGGCCTTTTCATCACTGAAAATGAAGGCAAGATACTGGCAGCAATCAACAGCTGAGTAAAGATCTCCTAGTGGAAGTCCATATACAGAATAGAGAACTTGGCAGCAAATTAGGCTCCTGAATATAGCAAACTCTGAAGGAATATATTTTTCATCTTTTCAAAAGGTGAGGAAATAGGTTGTGATGATCCATTGCAGGCAAAGTGAAAAGCAAACTATTACTATGTAAAAAGAAGGTTTCAAGGGGAGGTAGCTGCAGCAATTTCTTGTTTGACATGGTATTCTTCCCCCACTGAATGCTCCTAAATTCTGGGAGTTTTATCACAGGTTATATACTCGTATCAAAGGAAACCACAACTCCCTAGGAAACCACGAGAAAAAAGGCATACACTTAAATGCTTCAGAAGAAGCAGAGTTTCCATCACACCCATGTTTGTGTTATCCATTGCTGCAGCATCTGAAAATCTCTTGTATTTTTTTTTTTTTAGCTGCACAAGACCCTTTTGAGACAGAGAAATGTTATTATATGGAGAATTGAAGCAGAGGAAGATTAAGCTGGTTGTCTAACAGGAGAGAAAAAGGATGTGAGGCAAAAGGATGAGAGAAAAAGGATGTGAAGTGAGGAATTTGAACAAAGGCATTAAATGAAGGTGAACTAGCCAGTCTCTGAATTAGCTGGCACATTGTTGTCCAGCTCAGTTTTTCCCTCCCATTGATTCTTCATATAAGCTGTCCAATACATCTGATCAAGTGACATGTTCTGTGGGGTTTGCACAGATGCTGAAAAAAGGAATCAAAAGGAATTCCTATTGGGAGACTACAAAAAATAAAAAAAAAGGAATACAGACTGACTAAAGTAAAACACAATAGCCTGATTTCTGAAAGAACCTGGCTTTGGGAAAAGGTCTTTTTTTAAACACAGTTTCTGACTTTTCCTTACAGTTCTGCTTACATCAACTGTATTGGAACTTTGGTGTGAGGTTTCTGTAAGTGTTACAGAAACTCTGCTTTATTTCCATGTGTGCTTGCAGAAAGCAAATAATGATGACTAATGGACTTTATCAAACCATGGGATGGAACTTTTAGCAAATAATCAGTCACATTCATGATGTCAAATACTAATTATTTGTGCATGGGCCTTTTCCTCCCCTGAATGTGCAATATACCTATACTGCTAAGAAAAGGAAATTCAGAGTAGTCCAGTTACTTTCTTGACTTTTGCCATGCTCAGTTTTTAGGCTTGATTGGCTTTTTGCTTCGATGTTCCAGACAGAGCAGCCAGCGAAGGCATGCCTGAGCATCTCTGAGAGCCAGCTTAATGGGACCTATGGTATTTAATGCAGGATGAGCAATTTTCTAATACAGCTCACCCAAGCAGTTGATAAAGTGTATCTATTATTGCATGAGAATATGACATCATTGGAATATGTCTTATAAAACAAGACCCTCTATTAAGTAAAAATCCTCCAGGCTACTCAGTTTTCCTTTCCCAAGGATGAAATAAGGAAAATTCTACAAAGATCCTGGCCAATATTTCAACAATGAAATATGGTGCTACTCTTCGTATATTGATGTGTTGATTTCCAGAAGTCTGACACTACAAGAATCTTCTCCCAAGACACTATTACTTCTTGATTTCTCCTCTAATGTTTTCATTCCTTGCTGCCACTAAATGTTCTTTATTTCACTCTATTATTTTCACTTCACCTCTGTCTTCCACTTAAACAACTCACCAATGATAATAGGAAATGATAATATAAAGTTGCACTGTATAATCTGCTTTAACAGATATAACTAAGGTGATAATGATTCAGGTTAATAACAGAAAAGCTTTATTATTTACAGAAGAGCTTTGACCACTCCCACATATTTAACTGTTTGCCTGGACAAATGCAAAGTCCTGCATATGGGAGAGCTTAACACTCTCCACTGCCAAATATTATCGGTTGGGGGTTGACTGTATAACAGTTCTGCAGAAAAGTCTTGAGGCATGAGCCAGCAGCATGCCCTGGCAGCAAAGAAGAGCAGCAGCATCCTGGGCTTGAAGAGCAGGAGCAGATCCAGAAGATCCAGGGAAGGGAAGGAATTATCCCTCTATAGTTAGTACTTGTGACACCACATGTAGACACTGCATCCACTTTTGGGCAGTTCAGTGCAGGAAAGACACTGACAAATTGGAGTGAGTTCATTCAAGGGCTACCAAGATGGTTGGGGCTGGAGCACTTGCCCTGTGTGGAGATGCCATAAGAGGTGGGCTTGTTCAGCCTGGGGAAGGGACAGCTTTGGAGGCACCTAACAGCAACACCCCAGTGCCTACAGGGAGGTCATCAAGAAGAGAAGACAAGCTCTTCACAGCATTGCGGTGTGGGGACATGAGAAATCACCTTGACTTCATGATGAGGATTAAAAGACTGAGCAGGTTGCCCAGAGGAGCTGTGAGACCTCCATCTCAGGAGGTTTTCAAAACACAACTGCACAATGCTGTAATTCAGTGTTGACCTTTTTTTTTAAATGGGATGTTGAAACAGAGATTTCCCAAGGTCCATTCCAAACTGAATGACTCCATGATTCTATAGATACAGATATTTTTTACTTACCTTTCACTAATTGCTAAAAAAAATCTATTATGCAATAACATTCAGTATCCACATTTATAACTGCTTGTTGGTATCTTTAAACAGAAATACATTGAATAGTTCTAGAAAAGCTAATGTATTGAAAAGAATCACTTATGCTTTGGGTAATGTTCACCAAAGTAACTACACATTTCGGCACTGATTTTGTAGTATGTTAGTTTTCAGACAGCTGGGCCTCTCCAGAAGGTAATGCCTTCTTATGGTGACTTAAATTACTGATAAGTTTAGAAAGTGTAAGGACATAGAGGCAACTGTCTACTTTGATTTTGGTTCAGATTGGTTTGTTCTGGTTTGGTTTTTTTTTTCATTAATGACATGATCAAATTCAAACAACTAACTTAAGGAATTATAAAAATCAGAGAAAATTCATTCATTTTGGACCTCCCCTACCTCTTCTTGCAGAAATACAGAAGTAACTAGGCTATAAAAGCAGGGGTGGTAAACTAACTACAAAGCTATGCACGCAGAAGAGATTTCAAGGGACTGTGATTTATTTATAGTTAGAGTTTTCTAACTGAAGAGATCCCTTTTGCAAGAAAAGAGATGCCAAAAGCCCAGAAGGAAGGTTGATTTTGCATTGCAAAGCAACCCTAACCAACCTATTTAAGTTCATCTCGGGTCTTGGAAGCCTACGTTCTTCGATGTGTTTGATGTACATTCTTGGGAAAAAATTAAAATCTATGTTGAGAGGAAACCTCATTTATTTTAGACTTCTACTGAGGTCTGAAATCAGTGGCATATTTTCTATCCTTCTTTATTTCACACCGAGTAAAATTTTTACATATTTCTGACTTTCACTACAAATACTTTCGGAGTGTACTTGTTTCATGTTACATTGGATAATTGTTAGAGGTACCACTGCTCTGCACAGACTGACTTCTCTTTTGTGCTAATTTAACATAATCCTATATTTACACCACTACCACTCACTACAAGACAGCTCCTATGAGGTACTTAAAGCGCCTTTAATTAAGCAAGCCTCCGAATTCACCGTAATATATGACATTCTATTTTCAAAGTAAGTGATGAAATCAGGTTATTAAATCTATGGTATGATATTTGCCATGTACCTTTACTCTATTTTAACAACATTAATGGCATGAATATTTCTGTTTGCTACTACTGAAGAGCTTTAAGTGTTATTAGAAGGATGTTTCTAAGAAATGTAAAGAAGTCAACATAAGATCATAAAAATCTGAAAGGATATACATTATGCTCTTAATTTACTCCAATTAATATAATGTTTCAGATTTACAGTTAAAATAGCAGGGGAAATTAATTTGTTTTTGTAAAAACATCTTGTGTTGGGAACACAAACATTAGTATATTTTAGAAACATAGTTTTAATTCTTTTTGTGGTTTTTCCCCAAGCATTGATTTTATTCTCCTTCCACTCAATCAAAAACTGATTTATTTTGGAATGAAGGTCCCAGGCATTGGTAGTTGTGTTTTATTTGTTACTGCCTCAAAAACAAAGATTTGAACCTTTAGAGATCTGATATCCTCAGGAAAAGGTTCAAACATTTACAGTATCATGTCCCTGGAGAGACCCTTTAGAACAAACTTTTATAAAGGTTTTCACTTTCCCAGTTTGCCACAGTCCAGCTTGGTGCATAAGTGCCAATTGATTCTATGGAAGTCTCCTTCAGCACATTTGAATAAAATGTGGAGGTTTTTTTATGAATGAGAAAAAATATTCCAGCAAAAATTGTATTTGGGAAGATAACGACTCAAAGCAAAAAGGGGGTGGAAGAAAAAAAATACAGAAAACCATAAATGTTTACTGTACTGGTGCTCAAGATGTGACATCACAATGGACACGTCACTTCCATCAGATTCAAAGAAATCTTCTTAGAAGTTAGGAGGAATTCAATGAACTTGGTTAAAATAGACTGGGTTTGCAGGCATGAATGTTTCTTGTCTATCATGATGTCTTAGAGACAGAAGCATAATTTCATCTGCTTGTTTTCCCATGAAGGAGAATATTTTCCTTTGACAGTCACATTTCCCAAATTAAAGTGTTCTGTGTTAGAAAATGTTTTTAAGCAGGAAAAACAACGGAACTTTTACAGTGACTATATTGCATCAATTTCTTACCCTTTGTAATTATAAAATGCAGTGGATAGGGAGGTTGTTTTGAGACATGCTGATAGTACAGAAACTTCTGTTTGATGAGGGTTTTGGAGTGGGGTTGTTTTGGATTTTTGGTGGGTTTTGGTTGTTGGTGGTTTTTTGAGATATTAGGACAGTTTCTCAAACTATTACAGTCTGCAAGAGTCGGCCATGCAATTTCACACAGGTAATGAATGGCAGTAGGCACCAGCCAAGCAAGAATCCAATTTGTAAAAGCCTTCACTTCATCACACCACCCTAGAAGGATGCTCTATGTAGTAACTACATGAGCCATTCGTAATAAATGACCTCGAGGGAAAAGTGATTAATCATATTTGCAGTTGTTAGTTTAGCAAGGTGAAACACGTTCCCGTGGAAGAAGATTGCCTTACTGATAAATATTTAGAGGCATGAATTCAGTGGCCAAAGTAGATGGGCATAAAATCTAGAATTATGCAATTTATTTCAAGAAACTTCTTTGTTAAAGGAAGGCTGTGGAGACTTCTTTTTAAAGCACAATCAAATGAGCATTGGAAAAGAGTGATCTCTTCTGGCACATACATGGACTGGTCATATGGTTGATATATGCAACAAGCGTAGGATCACGCTAAACAGATGGCACACAAAACACTTCCTTTTTTGCTCTACTTCCCAAAGGAGAAAACAATTGACACACAAGATATGCCATGACATATTGTCACAGTCTGCTCTGCATTTAGCTGTAACATTTCATAATACTGTTTTCTTGAAATGGGATGCTATAAACCAGTCCTGGTCTCAAAGGTCTCCCCACTAAAGTTTCTTAAGTTTCTGTTTGTTTTCTGTCTTCTTATGGCAATTTAGTATTTTGGCCAAAGTTTTTACTGCTATCAACTCAAATATCAGCAGATACTGCATAAGCATCCTGGTTACTTTTTCCCAGCAGCCTTTTGCAGTGGTTCATCACCACCCATCTCGTGCAATGGAAGCATAATTAGGAAAAATTTCTTCACTGAAAGGGTTGTTAAGCTTTGGAATCGGCTGCCCAGGGAAGTGGTTGAGTCACCATCCCTGGAGGTATTTAAAAAGTGCATTGACGAGGTACTCTGTACCATGGTCTAGTGGGCACAGATGATGGTTGGACTCGATGATCTTGAAGGTCTTTTCCAACCTGAATGATTCTATGATTCTATAACATGAGACACAAATCTACTTGTGTATTTAATTCTAAGTAATTAGTGAGACATCTATAACATGTCTGCAACCAGGCCTTCTATTACATATAGTCACTGGAACAGTTCCGAACGAGTTCTGAGCACCATGACGGTCAACTTGTGCTATCAGCTTCAGTGGGAACGGGATTTCCACCTGGTATTTCTTTAAATGCCATATAACTTTTTTTATAGAGAGGAATTGGTTGAGGGGAAGGAGTATTGATTTTGTTTCTAATCTAGCATAAGCACAATGAACAACTCAGTAATATTCATGGGCACTAGTACTCCATGATAATTTAAGTATTATAGCAAATGGGTTTAATCTTCTGGTGAGATGAGTTTCTGACAAAGTTGCCATGAGCTTCTAAGAGAAATCACATACCGATTTTCCTTTCCCAGGGCTATGCAGTATCATTTAAGTTGTCTGACTGTATTAGATAATATACTGAATATTAGCCAGTTATCATACAGATTTTTAAAAGTAACCCACAAGCATTTTTAACAACGTAATTGTTCCTCTAGTCCCTTTAACAAAAGAACACTCGATACAGTTTTATCAAAAAGAAAGTATCACAATCGTCCCAGTCTGGTTCCTTACAGTAGAGCATTTCTATCTGTGCAAGTTCTTCCCTGAAGTGCTGTATATTCACTATCGCCTATTGAATACCTTCATCTACATTCCCACTTCATTGGAACTTAATGTGTTTGTTATTTATAGCTTATGCTTGTCTTACTGCATTACGATATTATTATTGTTATTATTAATCCCTTCATCATGTAACAATAATATGTGATACATCAAAGCCCTCTATTACCAGTCTGTAATTGTTACTCCCTAAAGTGCTGCCTTTTACTTCTGATAGAAATCTTGCATTAAATTTTCTTCTAGTACGATCCTTTAAGTCATTAGTTTGACTAAAGAGTGCTGCAAATGACCAATGAAGAGAATTTTTCTGTTTTAATCCCAGTCATCAATCTCTTATCTGTAAGTAGGCAGCTTTTCTATTTTCATTGTAAGTCTGTTTAAAGTGTTACAAATACACAGGATGAGAACTGACTGGATTTTTTTTTCTTTGCATTAAAGCACTTATGAATGCACAATGAGATTATTTGATAAATTTCTAATTTTGTAATTTCATTGAAAGGGACAGATTGGTTTTGGATGAAGACACTAGTAAGAGAATTTCAAGGTACTACCTACATGATCTTAGTCATAATATTTATTGTCTCTCTGAGGCGTTTTAGCTTTTTTCCCCAATTAAAAATGGAGCCAAAAGTGGATTTTTTTCCCCAACCTCTGTCTGATTTTTCTACCTAGGAGGTCTTTGTGAGTAGGAGCTCATTATTACATCTAGTTATTTTAGGCCTCTTATCTCCACTGGGACCCTTACAGATTGTCTTGATATAAATATATGGTATTAATAATACAAAGCCAGAGAGAAAATGCATCATCACTTAAAATGCAGCATGTGACAGTGAAATTGATGCAGTTTTATCATTACCTGGGTACTGTCTGTAGAAATTCTTGATTAAAGCCAATTAATAGAAATGGTAATCTTGGATGCCTTTCATGCCATCAAAGCAAAGTCAGCATAACTAAAGAATAAATTTTAATAATTTTACAAATAATACATATTGAAAGTCATTGGAAATAGGATTAAGACATGGCTAAAGAACATTAAAACAGCCATTTAAACATCAAGTTCAAACTTCTTGCCTTTGCTTTCAAGGTCCTGCATAGCTTATTCAGCTTATTAAAGAGATGGTTGAAAGGTGACCTGATCACTTTGTTGAAGTACATTAATAATGATAACCTATTTTGGGGAAGTTCTGCTTGACAAATGCCTAACAAAACCATTCCTGAAAGCGGAAGCTGGAAAATTAAAATTTGAGGTATTTTATCTCAGTAATGCACAGTTTTGGGGAGAGAGAGAATTAAAATACTTAATATCTAACCAAGATAACTTGAGACAGAAGCCTCACCATCCCATTTTTTTCTAAAAAAAAAATCAAAGGTGAATGCTGCACCCAGCTTCAAAAAAGGTTGAAAAGATAGTGCAGAAAACCACAAACTGGTCAGCCTTACGCCAGTCCCTGGGAAAAACATGGAGGTGAGTCCTCCTGGAACACATTTCAGTGTACATGAAGAAGAAGGTGATCAGGAGCAATCAGCATAGATTTGCCAAGGATAACTCACAGTTGACCCAACTGATTGCCTTCTGTGACAAAAATGGCTGGATCTCTGGATGAGGGGAGAGCAGTGGCTGTCATTTACCTTGTCGTCAGTAAGGCTATTGGCCCTGTCTCCCTCCTTGGAGGCTTTCAAGTCTCTTTCTGAGCAACCTGGTTCAGGGTTGACCATGCTTTGAAGAGGAGATTGGACTAGACACCTCTTGAGCTCCCTTCCAGCCTGAGATATCCTGCAATCCTCAGCAGAATCTTGTTCCACAAGAGGACTGAGATCTAACATGGGCTGAATCACCCTTATCCAATGCCTGCAAAGACAGTCACTACAGTCTTAATTTAAGGGAGCTCAATGTAGTACCTAAAATTAGGTGGGATCTACTCAGGCAAATTGAGGTAGTGTATTTAGCATTATCTGGAGTCCCTAAGAATGGATTAGAGTGTTATCCTTTTCTCCAGCTACTAGTAAATTTTCTATAGTTTGAGGGGTGAGGGTCAAGCTAGACTGTGATGAGTGCTCATTCTGGACTTTGTAATTATAAGTCCTTTTGTGCATAGCTACCCATGGACCAGGATTTCTGCCTTACTTTTAAAGCACCAATGCTACTCACAGATCTGTTCTAGTTCACATCTCACAGGGTGGAGAAGGGCCACAAGTGAAGACTTAAAAATAGGCTAGTGAAAAAAAATTCTCTTTCCCAGGTTTATTTCCATATTAGAGGTGTAACACTATGTACTAAACAATTGTAAGCACAGATAAAATATAACTGATTATTACTGGGATTATATTTTCCAATATCTTGTTACTCTTTTAAACAGACGTGAAAAGTTATGGAGAGAACACCATGAAAAAAACCACAGAAATCTTATCATCAAAATGTCTTGCAGGTCTATCACTTCAATTTAGCTTTGTTCTTTCATAACACAGGACAATCATATCAGATTAGGATCTGTCGTCACAAACACTGTATGAGCTGCACCACAATTACCTTGTAACACGAGCATCACAAGGCTTGTTGGTGCCTTAGGCAGAAATCTTTTGTGCCGTGTCATTGTGCCTTATCATAAATTATACTCATTAACAGTGTATGAATAATGGTGGCTTGCAGTGATGAAAAAACACCCAGATGATTTTACATTTTATTTAAAACATTGTGTGGAAACCTACCCCCTGCTGGAGGATCCAAAGTCCTAATGAATCATATTAAATGGTTTATTTTTCAGTTTGTAGCTGTTCCTAACTGATGCCCATTTTACAAGTCCTTCCCCAACGTATTAGAGGCATAAGTCATAAAAAGTCCTGGTCACACAACTGAAAGTGAAGCGGCGTGAAAGGCAGCAGTAGCTGGGACTAGGACTCAGGAGTGTTGAGCATTTTCTGCTAGGCTCTATCCTATCAATCTCAGGCAATTCATTTTGCCTTTGTGTTCCTACTGGTCCTCCCCTCTGGAGAATGAATTACTTAATGAGATATTGGGACCCTAAATTCAGGTAGGACTTCTGTAATATAATGTTATATACTCCTGATTTACAGTTTCCTAGACAACAACCTGCTGAAGGGGAAAAAAAGAAAAAGAAAAAATACCCAAACAAACAAACAACCCCCCAACCCCAAAAACACCCCAAGCAACAACCAGGATTTCCAAGTATTAAGAACTTACTTCTTGCAAAGGTTTATGTCTTATCTGGGCAATTCAGATACAGTGATCAACTGCAGGACAGATTAGACAAAAACTGTATAGTTTTTCTGGACCTCAGTGTGCGTACTTGAGTTCTGAATACAGAACTGCAGCTTTATTTTAAATGTTCTTTGTATCATCTTTCCAGTATAATGTTAAACTCCCATCCCAAATTAAATATATGCATAGCAAACAGTAGCTTATTTAGCTGTTTCATAGAATGTTATTGGACTAGATTCTTGCTTATAAATCCAGAAATATTATTTACATTTACATTTTAAGCTATTTACAGAAAAGAAAGGGATTTATAATACACACTGGGCACCTAACTTTTTTCAAACTAGGATGGATTCTGGACAAATCTCAGTCATCCAGACTGATATTCAGCCAGATAAATTTTCTGATTTCACCATATTTAGAGAGATCAGACTTGTCTCTAAAAATCCCAACAGACAGGATATTTCAGGTTAGCTAGAAAGGCAGAAAATATGGGTTGTTTGACAACTTTTACAAAGGCAAAGAAAGCATGGCTTGGAGTTCCGGAGCATTTACCTCAAATGGCATACCTATTATGCACCTTGTCAAACTGAGGTGCAAAGGACCCATCTTGGGCTCTTTATGATGACTGCAGTCCTGCCAAGCTGGGACAGAGCCACTGTCTCAGAGAGCTCTGTCCCAAAAATGACTCTGAACTTTTAGCAGACCATCATGTTATCCAAATGGGGTTTCCACCTACACATCAACTATCCTTGCTTCTTTAAAATTAGTGGAAATAAGTACACCGGATAAAGTTGGTATTGTCTCTTTTCCAAAGTATATTATGCCCCTTTTCACTGTAAACACTATTCCATATATATTGATCGATAGACTTGTTTGCTGTTGCTTTTCATTGGCAAGACTCAGCATGCATCAGCTGCACCTTGCATTTTGTAGGTCAGGTAGCGCTAACAACCATTCTTCTTTTCACTGGTGTTTGTGGATATGACAAAGAAGCAGCAGGATATAAAATCTATTTCCACTGCTAACGTAGATTTATAAATGCACACACAGCACTGAACTTGTCTATTCTGAGCTGCCACTGATTTATTACATTATTTTCCTTCCTGAATGTACTGTGTAGGGTAGGCAACTGTTTTATAAAGTCATCTTGAGTATCAGAAAGTGGTGTGTCATAACATTGACTTCATCCTTCTTCAATGTTGCTTTTTTAGCGGGTTAAACTAATGTTTCATCATCATCCCTAATCTAGTTTGGATCACCCATGAGTCCTCTTCACAGATGCTTGCAAATGTATCAGAAAATCACCTCATTCCATTTATAAATAAAATCTCTGCCTCCATATCTTATTTTAAGAAACAGCATTTTTTTCCTGGCAAAAACATTCCAAAGCTGGTTGTGACAACTATTGTGATATCTAGCTTATACAGAATGGGAGAGGAATTCATTGTGTTTATAAAGAAGGTGGAGTCAGATTCCACATAGAGGTGCACAGTGAAGGGGCAAGAGGCAATGCTGACAAACTGAAGCAACAGAAATTTCAACTGGCTGTAATGACAAAATTTGTGAACAATGAGAGTGATGAAACACTGGAAGAGGTTGCCCAGGTCAGATGTGATATCTCCATCCCTGAAGATACACAAAACTTACCTAGACAAGACATTGAGCAACCAGATCTGTCTTTGAAATTAGTCCTGAGCTGAGCACAGCCTTAGAACAGATGATCTCCAGAAGTCCCTGCCCACTTAAATTTTTGAAATCGGATGCCTGAGCTTCTGTTTGCTCATCCGGGAATTACCTACCCTAAAATTTTATTATTTTGAACTGTTAGCAATGAAACTGTTCAAAGCTTTTACTGAAGGGACAAAAACTTAAATTATTGGCGAATGTTAGTGATAGATGGAGATCTAGAATATATTTTAGTGGTTGAAAATACATTAAAAACAAACAGAAAACTGGACGTGGATGGTCCAAGGTTAGTACTAGAAAACTAGAACTCACCATGATCATAAATGTAACTCCCCGTTTCTGAAAAGTATCACAGAAGGCTAGAAAAGTCCTAAGTGTCACTACTATTTCTACTAAGTAGAAATAGTTTCAAATCTTAGTGTTTTCTTGTTATGCAAATATTTTCTAGTATTTTAAGCTGAAATTATATCAGAGATGTATCAAAACTTTTATTCTCTTTAGCTTACATATGGTGAATTGCTACAATATGGTATTCAAAATTGCTTTGCAGAGGCTAAGCCAGCTGAAGAAAACACAATCACTAACTCTGTACACAAAATAAGCAGATAAATATAATTCTTGAAAGTCAATCTATTTTGAGAGAAACTGCAAGTTTCTGTTCCAACATGAACTTACAAATGCCTTAAAGAAGCTGTACAAAGCTGATGATAATGTTCAAACAGGAACTAAGGGAAACAAAAAATGTATGAATATACCAACATGATTAAAAACAGCAAATTGCCATGTCCTGTTTATGAACAGTTCTAATAGAATGAAGTATTCAGAATTGTCCTGTTTATCTGAGGTGTCAGTGTGGAGGGAGAGACAACTCAAGTGAGCAATTCACATCAGAGGTGGGACGAATTGGCCTCTGGAGATGGTTCCCTATTCCCACTAGCTAAGAAGAGAGCTTACTCCTCACTGAGGATTTCCATGTTGGTTGAAATGAATCCAGGCTTAACTTATAATACAGAATAGCCTCTTTCTACTTCAAGAACTGAAATGAGCAGAACAAGCATAAAGCAACTCTATAAATACTAATGGGATAAAAGCTAAAATGGTTACCTAGTTACACAAAAACTATTGGCAAGAGCCCTACAACATTGTTTAACAAAATCATACCATTAAAACTACTTGACTACAGCTATAACAGAAATCTGTGACACAGCAAGGGCTAGGTTAGAACCTGGACCTCACCTGTTATCCAAGTCCATATCTGTGGGTACGTCTCCATCAGTAAATGCAATGGATCAAGAGCCATTCTCCACTATGGAGGGCAAGCCCCACAGCACGCTCCTCCATGCAGCTGAATTCTTTCCTTCAATAAAATAGGATGATTTCTACCATGCTGCCAGCTGCGAGCAGCCTGTGATATTCTTCAGTCTATGGCGGACATTTGTCGAGAGCACACAACGTACAACAAAGCATATGACACGGCCCAGGCCCTTTCTAGTTTAGTAATATAGATGGATCATAAACTTTACTTTGACAGCAAGTGCTTCTGTAGAAGTTGCAGAATTGGGATAATGCACTGCCACAGGTTTCTCTAAATTATGCTGGATGAAATTAAGGTTAAGGGAGATGATCTGTGACATCTAGCTTCGGACACTTCCCTAATCAGGTCCTAGATGCTGTTCAACTAGATAGCAAGATTAAGGCTTAGTGTCCTTACATAAACACCACTTTTTCAAAGGAATTTTCTTATTCTGGTTTTGGTAGCATTTTCTATTCCTTCCTAAAGTCTATTGTAAGCTGTTTTCCAGGGGAATAACTTCCTCATATAAAGGTACCGCAGCTGCACTGGGACCCAGTACCTGCCTATAAAGTGGAGGTGAACACAGCCTAGGCTGGAGAGGCATAGACCAAGCCAATAACACTATAATATTCACTGCTTGATTTGATTTCTGGTCAGTGTTATGATTTCCCCAAAATGAACTGTGACATTTCCTACAGCTGCCTCCTCAGCATATAAAATAGATTCTGCTAACCTGGGACTGCCACTAGGGAAAATGTTTTCCAGCTCAAGTTCTGTACACAGTGTAAGAAAAAAAAAAAATATTCAATTCAACTATGTGATACAGTTCAATCATAATGATTCCCTTTTAGGAAAAAGGAAGGAACAATGCATTTCAAAATGGATGGTAAGGACCCATTCTTGTTATCATTCAATAATTTGATATAAACATAATCCTTTCTCAATATGAGTTTAAGATTGCAATCTTATTTTGCACAGATGCTGAACTTAATAGAAAAAAGGATAAAACCAGCATCTTCCTGATGACATTTCTGTATGTGTTTTAATAGAGCCACCTGTGTTACCTTCTTTTTCACTTTAGTTTATTTTTTAACATGCATATAATTTTATTCCTTTGATTTGGTTGACTGGTTTCATCAATCATTTCACTAGTAAAAGAGCTCTAAAAAGGTGAATAAAACAATACCAACTTTGAATAAAAATGCTCTCTAATTGAGGTAATTTCATAGAATTAAATCTATGTTTTTTGTATAGCATGTTGCACCTGTTGTGTTTCTCCAACAGTCATTTACTAGAGTACATTTTTCACAGAAAAGTCACATAATGCTATTTTATGTAAATATTTTATCAAAAATCCATAGGCAAGCTGATTTGATGGTCTCTCCTTATATAGCATGTTAAACTTTTTTGAATTAACATCTTGTGATGACAGGTACCTCAAGATATAGGTTCTAGAGCAGCTTAAAATAACTACTTTTGTATCCTGGTATGGTAACATACAGTATTGTACATTAAACTGCAGAAACAACTTGATGAACACCTGTGCAGTTTCTCATTTCTGTTACTTACTTATTTGCTAGGTTTTTAAGAAATTGTTTCTGTCGAATAATAAGATAACAATTTGATGGTCTATATTTTAGTTTCCATTACATCAACATACAACAAAACACAGTAAAAACAATATGGTGATAAATAGCTAAATCCCTCAGTGCTAACTTCAGTAGAAAATTTCTGTTGGAGGTAAGAGGAATAGTTTCAGTATAATAAATAAATACATTAACACTCAGCAAATTCTGTCAACTTTAAAACAGAATGACCCAGCTATCACTGAAGTGGACAGCAAGCTTTCCTTTGACTTGGATGGAACACAACCTGGTCCTGAAAAACACCCTGATACCTCGACAACATCTCTAAAAACCATCAGATTTGGAATTCTGAGTATGTACCATAGTGCTGACACCACATACATTTCTGCCAGTACAGAGCATGAGTTTTAGGACTGACGGATGAACTGCACCACTGAGAGAAAAGTTGTGCAGCCTCATTTCCAACATGTTCAGACACACATTCAATTGGCCTAAACCCTAGGTATGTTGCAAAGGAAGAAGGTAAAAGCTAAACCATTTTCCTCTAGTGTGGACACCCATTTGCAAGGGCAAAGATTTGCTTTTGAAACCATGATTGAATGTTATGCTGGTATTACAATGAATTGTATCAATGCTTGAATTAAATTGAATGTTATGATGGCATTAAAAGAACAATCCAAGAAAAACAAACATTCAAACATAACAAGTTGAAAATATTGAAATATAATAACTTAAAACAAAAGGACTTACCAGTCTGTCAGTAAAATTTTAATGCCACTTTTCTTAACAGCGATGGGAGCCTGGGGAAAGAGGAAGCAAAAAGATTTGTCTCAGTTGCTTTATACAGCAAGGTAGGAGTCAGAGGAGGGTGCCAGTCAATCAGATGCCTCAGGTCAGTGGAGTCACCTCCAGCACATCAGTGCAGTTTCCCGAGGCCTCTGTGCTGACACAGATTTACACCAGAAGGGCTTCCGAGAGCAAGTATTAGTGCAGATATTCATGGGTTTGCAGTCTTACCTTTTCTATAGGTGTCTTTATGATATATAAGCTATACTGTTTATAAACGATTATAAAACTACACTAAAGCACAAAAAATTAGATTTCTTAAGTTTCTGTGAGATATTATAATGACAGTTGACTAATTTCCTATAACCATAGGACACGTGGGGCAAGTCAGGTATCTTGACTAAAGTCCTACTCCCTGGCTTTTATTTATCATGCAAATTCAACAAAAAGATATTAAACACAGTAAGACTTTTATGGTCTTGTTCAGTACCAAGGTGTTCAACACAACTACCCTGAACATAAAGGGAACTTGAATTTGTCCCTCAGTGCTATACATTGAAACACACCGGCATGTAAATAGAGAAATCAATATACATACATCCATACATACACACATACATATATACGTATGTATTCATTTATATTTTTATATATATATGTAATCATTTATATATGGATTTATATTGCTTTATATATATATAAATACACATTAGGCAATATGAAGTGTTAACCTTAAAAAAAAGGTACAAAGACGTAACTTCTGACTTAAAGCTTAATTTAAGCATTTGAAAATTTATTGAAAACATACCATCTGAGTAGAAATATTTCGGCACATTTTTTAATTTGAAACTCAGAAATTAATTACAAAACAGTAAATCAACTCAGAGGGTAAAGAATGAAAGTCACTAAACTGATACAAAAGTTTATAAAAAAATTCCCACTGATTTTAACAACTGAAGACCCAAGTCCTGTTTTTAGGAACAATAAACAATATTTAAACTGCAGGGGTTTTAGGAAAAAAATATTTTTACTGTAGATGGAATTTTGCCATAAATGAGGAGTCGGGATATTTTAATGAGTGTCATACTCTATTCAGTGATCACAAAACATGAAATCTACATGTGGTATATTTGGTCATAATTAAATTCTGACCGAAAAATAATAAGTGTTTATAGTAACAGAGTGAGACATTCCAAGCCCATAGGATATATGCAAAGCTACTGGGTCTAATCTCTCATTCTCATCTCTATAGGCATCATCCAACTCTCCACAAAGCTGTTGAGAGTCTGATAAATCTCTTTATTGGAAAATCAATAATAATAATAATAAAAAAAAAGATTCCAAGAAGTTGGTGGGCATTAGTAGTGCATAGACATCCCAGAGAGAATCAAGCTGCTTCTCTGTTTTCTCACAAGATCTTCTATTCAAAACCTGCTCAGCTTAACCAAAATTGATGTGTCAGATAAGAAATCACAGTTAAGCTCAACATGGCTTTAGGCTGCACTGAAATATTTAAATTAACTGAAACAAAATTAATGACGCCAGGGAAGATTCTAAATGTTATTAGACTAAAATGCCAATTATTTGTAAATGCAATAGTCAAATAAGCTTCTTCAAACCCATTATTTCAGAGTATAAAGCCTGTTAAATGAGAAGATGAAATGTTCTATATATGGGGGGTTAAGCAACTGTCACTAAACCCATTATGATACTTTAAATAGTGACAACAGTAAAAAATGGCACTCCACACAATGTAATCTCAGCTCTGTTTTCCTTTAATACCACTCACTGCATCAGGCCTGTACTCTGTGTAGAGAAGCTTAATTCTTTATCTGCAGAAATCCCACTCAGTCTCCTTTACAAGCAGGTAATGACAGGAAGTATCCCTAACAGCATTAGTCATTCACAAACACTGCTAAGTGCTATGGGATTTTATTCCAACATCATTTTATGCTTCTGTGGTTCAGAACTTTAATGAATTAGATTTCATTTCTAGTAGGAGGCTCTATGGGATAAGAATGTCAAATAAATATCTACTTAAACTGTATGTTTTCAAGCTTTTTACAAATTCTTTCCTTCAAACAAGCTGATCGCATCATAAAAACAGACAGATAAATGTAACAATTTCATGTAAATAATACGTTTTTTCTGGCTACGTACCAATCTAAGAGCTAAACTTTAATTATTACTAGTGATGGCTTATTCTAATCAGGATCAGAGACACCAAATTTAAGGACAACATCAGTCTGAGGAGGTTTTTATGTTGCTGTTGGTTTATTCCTACTATCCATTACGTTATGATTTCAGAATTTACTCTGAAGCTGCATCTGCTTACAAGACAGCTGTGGATGTGTGTTGTTATTAGTCTGAATTTCTCTGCAACTCACACCAAGCAATTCTCTCCATTTTTACCCCCACTACATACTTATTTACAAAGAAAACCACTACTTATTTTCAGCATGGCTAACCACACACTGAAGCTAATGGGGTAGGAGTAGCACCAAACAGACGGAAGAACCATCTAATACAACAGAACAGCTATGAATGGAGGCATGAAAGGCAGAAGGAAAGAACTTACATGAAGATTAAGTAAATATTCTGATGGACAGCCGGTTTATGTTGTGGAAAATTTCCCAAAAGGCAGATGACCAGCCACGTGGACTTTTCAAAAGCAGGGCAGAAAAAGCCATATAAAGTTTTATGGAACAGTCTTGTTCCCCAAGAAGTGGCCTAAATGTCCAGTGTTTTCTGTCTCTGACACTTTTGATCTATTATGAACACAATTAAGGCTAAAAAAATAGAAATTCTTTTGACCTGCAGAATTAGCTCCTGCTGTCAGATCATGAAGGGTCTGTGTTTAGATGAGTAGCTGGTAAGCCCATGAAAAGGGTGGTTTCTGAAGTACCTCTTGATTGTTATTGTAATTAAATGTAATTCAGAGGAAACAAGATGTGAATTCCCACCATTTTGCCTTTTCTTTCAGCTTCTGTATTGTGTCTCACATTCAGCTGTTAGTAGTAATTGTTATCCTGACTATTCATACAGACATATTTTTGCAATATACCATAAGCATTACTGAGATATTCAAGTCAAACTGCCACCTCTTTCACCTTCTTCTGCAAGAAGAGCAAAGTTGATGTTTCACCAAGAATGATGAAAACCATGTTCTTCCCATAAATTTACAATTACTAAAATAGCCTTTGTTAAAGCCAAGTAAGATTTAGGACTGAGTTATATATTCATGACAAACAAGTTACTTCGATAAAATAGTAGCCATATCAAAAATGTGTTATGAAGAATGTCCAAATAGAGGAAGTTGCATTTGACCAATTGCAATGATGAGGAAACAGCCAGCTGGCTGGAGTGAGCACACTTGAGATTAATAAATCACAAAGAAGGACATTTTGGGGGAGTCCGCCATGTGCAAGAGTCTGTTGAAAAGGCAGGAGTACAATACCAACCCCAAATGGCGCATCAGAGTCATGCAGCAATACTAATTTTGCTTCAAAAGTTGTGTTGTTGTATGAGCAGCACCACAGTTTATGTTAATTAGCCACACATAGGAAACATTTCAATTGAGAAATTGGGGATTTTACAATTAGAATGTGCTATATCTCAGTGTGCCGATACAACCTCGAATCAGTCTCCTTGTGCATACATATTATGAAAGTCCTGAATTACACTACCTGAGCCTCATTCAGCTCACAGAACAAACAACAAGGGTAAGGAAGTACAATTGCTTTTGTACAGGCAGGTTTCTTCTGCATAAACTGGTTACTTATGTTTTCAGATCACTCCTCCAGTGTGCTACACAGACATAAGAATACATGATCTGTTTGTCCGGTTATTCTGAAATTCCAAGAAATTTTGGTGATGGTGGGAAAGATCCAAGTAGTCATTCACTTCTTAAACTATGTAATCCAGAGATTATCCACTTGCAACTGGAGGACCACAGGACTGGGATTCATTTCACCTACCTTTAGCCACATAAAACTTAGGCTCTTAGTCTAAACCAGGCTTCTAATTTCTTTCTATAAGCAGTGGAGAGAGACAGCCACTTCTAGATTCATTCAATCCTAAAACAGACAACTAAGATAAATGAAGACTGTCTGAACAATCCTGTCTCACTTAACTGGCCTCATGACTGGCTTAGACAAGACCCCTAACATTTATATGGTTAATAAGACATGATTGATTCTACCTCAAAATACACAGATCTCACTTTCCTTCCATGTTCTACCATGTGTTCTTAAGGAAGCATTAAGCGTCCCAATGAAAATAAATTGTAGGCACTTTTATAAGGATAGTGCAATAGATGTGCTCATAAAACCATGCAGGAAAAGTGAGGAAGTCCTGGTCCATTTGTCAGCAAGGGACATGGCAATTCCACTATAACCGTTATCTGGTGTTAGAATTAAGACTGAATAATCATCTCTGCTGAACAGAATATGTAATTATTACTAATCAGACAGTCAATGATCCTGGTGTAAGCCTATTGCAGGCTTTCAGTGCTATAGAAGCACACATACGTAAAACTAAAATGCAAGTATATCAATGCATAATAAGTAAAAGGAAGGTTTCTGCATGTTACTTCTAATATACATAAATAATTGGCAGCCCACTACTAGCTAATTAGGAATAAAGATAAACTGTTTAACAAAAACAAACCTTGGATTTCGGGGGGAGTGGCGGGGGGGGAAGTGTCTAACTGTGAATTTTGTTAAAACCTTAGTCATTTTCCAAAGACACAGGTCAAAAAGCATGCAGATTAAATCAGGCTACTCATGCATAACTTCAGTCCCATGCCACTAAGCTGTTTCACAGGGCACTGGAGTTAGCAGCTGGGGTTGTGCCACCATGCAGCAGCCCTCAGGAGAGGCCAGTATAACCATAGGGACGGGCTTCCAACATTTTGTCACATCCAAGAAGGTAACACATATACCTTCACTATGATTGTTTTGACAAAACTGCACCTGAGTAAAGCAAAAAGCTATTTCTTAGAGGCCTGAGATCCATATACTGGCAATAACCAAAGTGGCATGCGAGAAACTTTAGCTTTGTCTCCATTTATAAAGTAAAGGTTATGTAGCATGGGAATGCATCTGACCTAACCCAGATATTGCCCTGACTGAATGTATGATGTGGCATACACAGTGGTTTTTTCACTCTTTTGTAGCATATTGCTAGTTTTGATGAGATTCATTTAATCAAGAGCAGGCCTTGTTCTTCAAATCAAAATATTGGCCTAGAAACATCCCAGCCAGAAAGGTGTAAAAGAAGGAAATGATAAAAAGTATATTATTTGCATTTACTAATATAGGAGTAACATATTTTAAACTGAGGATTTTTGAATCCTCAAAAGCAAGAATGAGGAAATGCAAAATGAAAATCAGCTGTCCACAGCAGGTATGATAAAACATCTGATTTGATGCAAGAAATTACTTCTGCATAGCGCCTACAAGCTCATAAGGAATAGCTTAAGTAAACAACAGATTGGAGAAAAAAAGCAAAATAACATGTTGAGACCTACTATTAAAGAACAGCACCTTATCAAGGCACAACACAACAGTCTAAGAAATTCAGATTTTCTTAAGTCATGATGTCATGTCTGATCAAATCTCGCTTATAGCTTTGCTTATGTGTTGGTATGCAAATATTTTTAGGCATGTTTCTCCAAGCAGAGATTCCCTTTCCTTTCTTCATTAATCCAGTGAGTGGGAAGACATTGTTCCCCTGCCAGTGGGGCTGATAATGGAGTGGCAGCAGCCCCCAGTTGACACGGAGCAGACGTAAAATCCACTTCTGCAATGTGATGTGACACATACAGTGGGATTTATCTCACTTTGCTTTTGATGTCCTTAGAGAAAGCACCTGCATTTGGGATAATCACCTGGGCCTCCATCACTGGCACTGGAGAGAAATGTGCATTTTCAGAACTTGACTACCTGATCCATAAACAGACATTTCACACCTTAGGCTTACAGAAATCTGTTTGCACTTTTATTCTGAATCTCTCTACCACGTTTCCCAATCTAGAAAAGCAGCTGCATCTCCTCAAGGCAGTAGACACAAATAGACGTGGACTGCCAAAAGCTTGATACTGTCTCACATTTATTTACATTTTCCCACAAAAAAAAACCCCTGGTTTTCTTACCCTCAGAAACATTGTCAGGTTTTTTGCAGCCCTTAATTCAGTACTCAACTATGATCCCACAGCAGGCACTTTTATATTTTTTGTGACAGCCTCTTCAGCAAAAGTAACTCTCATTATCAAAAACATTTTTAAAGGACTTGAAATAGAGTTTCACAGTGAATTTTCATCCTTTTGCTGGTTGTTTCATTAGACTTTTAGTTCTTTCATGCACTAAATCTGGTTTTGTGCCTTGAAGCAGTGATGTTATCTTGCCAATGGAAGTGTTGCTTACACCTTTTTCCTTCCTCTTTTGCAAGTGTTCAAGGAAAAGATACAAATAGCTTAAAAAGAAAATGTCTACTCAGCAGTAAGGCCTGGTTCATGGAGTGGGGTTTTTTTTCTGAGTTAGATTAATTCTCCAACCTAGAGATTTCTGGAGGTTGCTTATTATGGCCGTATAAACTTTTAAACAGATATGTTTGTTGCTTTGATTTTTAATTTTAAGGGGGTTTTTTGGCTGATGCTTTGGGATAAATGTCTAATTGATATTTTATGTTTTTCACATGGGCTTGCCAGTGCTGGGTGTGCTATGTCCTTGTTTCTAGGGGTGGATAACTCACTGCAGGGCCCTGAGGATCCCAAGTTTGCCTCACTCTGTAAGCCCTCATGCATCTCTAGAGCCTGCTTATTTTATTGTAAGAAACAGAAAATAATTGATCCATTTTTATATTTTCTCCACACCATGAAATATACATACCCAGCTTTTTCCATCTGTAAGAGGATTATTTCTTGTTAATGGCGTAATCGTCCTCCTCTTCATTATCATCACAGTAGCTGGAGGTTTTTGCTGAAATGTCCATGCACAACCAGTTTACAGCCAGAAGATAAGAGAAAAAGTCTCAC
Organism: Leptodon cayanensis; assembly: GCA_027564655.1. NCBI lineage: Eukaryota > Metazoa > Chordata > Aves > Accipitriformes > Accipitridae > Leptodon > Leptodon cayanensis. The sequence continues at coordinate 21,532,767 of JANXJC010000026.1, read as the reverse complement.
CCTGAATACTTTGCAGTCTTCTGAGAAAAAGCAGGGGAGGAATTCGAAGGAAGAGGAGGCCTGAGGCACGTTTCGACTGCAGATCCAGTGTAGAACAGGAAGACATGAGCTTGCTTTAAACACGCTGTCTCAGATACCAGAGCAGTCTGATCACAAGCACCCAGAGAAGACCATGGACAAATTTTCTCTATTGAGAAGTGAAGCAAATTAGCCCACGTGTTGCTCACTGCTTCTTTGGCTCAAACGTTTCCAGTACACCAGCTGGGGACAGGTATTGATGTGCAGCATTGCAGCACTGACCAAGCTTACTGCCAATAGAAAATCACCTATATCCCAGCACAGCTAGGAACAAAACCTAATGCTGAATCCTCTTTCCTCAGTGGCAAACGTTCAAAAGGAACTGTCAGGCTGCCCCGAGCTGAAGAACAAATGAAATTAGCGTGCTAAAGAAATACCTTTGCCCTTAGTGGTCTCTAGGGCCTGGCCCTGCAGCGAGCTCCACACAGTGCTTCCCCCTGTTACAGGATCCAAGTCAAGGCAACAAATAACTTCAGCAAGAAAAGCACAGGTGTATGGTGAATTTATACTAAAGGTACCCATCTGCCACACAGCTGTTTGAAGTTGAAAAGCCCGGGAGAAAGCCAGGCAGCTTTTGCCAATCTTTAGTGCTGCAATTTAAAGAATTAGTGTTCCAGGTTTGTGTGGTGGGGTTTTGGTAGCGAGGCGGGGCTGCAGGGCCGGCTCCTGTGAGAAGCTTCTAGAAGCTTCCCCGGCTCCAGCCGGACCCGCCTCAGGCCCGGGCCGAGCCCCTCAGCGACGGTGGCAGCGCCTCGGGGAGAACAGATTTCAGAAGGGGAACCTGCAGTGGAGAG
>JANXJC010000026.1:21517204-21529303 GCA_027564655.1 Leptodon cayanensis | reverse complement strand
AGTGGGCATGGATGATGGTTGGACTCGATGATCTTGAAGGTCTTTTCCAACCTAAATGATTCTATGATTCTATAACTGTTCTCACTTTTATAGAGAAAGTAAAGAGGGAGAGAGCAAAAGCAAGTGAATGAAAGTCAGGACCAGTTGTCTGAACAAGAAGCTACTTTGAGATGAGAATTTTTAGCAAGTTTCTACAGTGACCTTAAAAAAAAAAAAATATGTTGCTGAGCTGTTCCAGGGTATTACCTATTATGTAAGTAATGCACTCCACAACATTGGATCAAATATCTTTTTCATTTGCTTTGCATTACACCCGCTGTTAAAAACTGGCAGTAGTATTACAAATATTTTTTAGTTTCTTCATTTGTAGCTAAATTCATAAATCTCAGTAACTATAAATGTATCTCAAGGTCAGAGTTACTACAACAACCCATTCATTTTGTTTTCTTTTCACTAAATCCATTATCTGAACAAATCATTAGGTGACCTTTTTAGTTACAGCAATTCAATAAAACTTACATTAGATGGAGTTTCAGGAACATTAGTCTAATGTGCTTTAAAAGATCACCTTCTCTGAGCAATATAATAAGTTTGTGTGAAAAGCATAAAGCATGTAATATGTAATAAAATCTGGCCTTTAATGAACCATCTAGAAAAACTGACTTGTGTTATAATTCAACAGAAAACCTCCCTTAATTAATGGATAAGAAGCCAACAGCAGCCGCTGAATGTTGCTTTTGATTATAGATTCAGCTTGTTTTTCTTTTTTAAATGTATGCTCCTGATTTATGCCGCTCAAGAAATTACAGTTTAAATGACCTTGGTTACAGGAGTAATATGCTATGAAAAGTGATACTTAGAGCTAATTAAAAGGGTCCTCTGATTACTAGTTAGTACCAATTGCACTGATAATGCATAATTTTCCAAAGTGGTAGTCAGTCAGGATTGTAAATTTAATAAACTGGCTTAGATGTTTGATGGATGCCGATTTTCTTCAACAGATAAAAGACTAGAAAATACCTTGTGGCCAGGCAGATAAACAATAAATAAAACATAGCTCCAACTATCAAGCAGGAAATTTCTATCAGAGAAGATTGCACAGGCACACTAAAATCCATGATTTCCATTTAGAATATAAGACATTAATCTGATTCTCCTTGCATCTAAACCAGGAATAATCACTTAAAAAACAGCTGGAATTACCTACTTCTTGTACTTCCAGACCACTGTCAAGAAGAAAGCTAGTTTAACTTTCATTTCTAATCAGTCTAGAGAGGTCTGTATGCAGAAAGAGAAGCAATAATAACTTTCCACCAGCGCAGCATCAGCAATCAGTCATTTCTCCTGCAGATGTATGCACACAGGAACGTAAGCCAATTTGAGTAAAGGTGAGGACTCATCTAAATATCGAACTACGTAAGTTCCTATTACTGTTACGGTTTATTGAGCAGACTTTCATTCATTCAGTCTGTGGACATTTCATTTAGCTCCACGTTTTTCCAAGTGTGTGTCACCCACTGAACCATCTGGATGCATATAGAATTTTCAGGATTTTCTCTTGGTTCCTCATCCACAGAAGAACAATAGTAATTATTTCCTTTTCCCAATCACTACCTCTACCACTCATCTGAGACAGCTGCTATGAAAATACAGACAAAATTATAGGATATGTTAAGGAACTGTTTTATAATTTACCAATAAAAACATTTTTAATTGCAATATTAAAATTCATTTAATATTACAATTCAACAACAGATAGCTGACATGTAAGGAAATAGTCCAAATATGACAACTAAATACTCAAGTCATTTTTCAGGTTGCACCTTTAGTTAGTAGATTTCTTAAACCACACTGTAAATTTAGATATACAGTAGTCTAATAGATAGTAATATTGCTTCCAACAACAGATACATATTTTTCTGGTTCTGTGGTGAAGCCAATTATGTAATTTTTATGTCATTGTCTGACCTTACCCATAGGCCACTTCCAAATTACCAAACAGTGCATTGAGGTAGCAATGTTACATCCCTTTGAAACCCTGTCAATAACTTCACAGTATTTCTCTGCTGAATTTTTGTATACCATATTCATTTGAAAATCCTAAGAAGGAGAGGAATGTTGGTTCTTCTTCTGCATGAGCTTGATAGGCCAAATCAAAGAATCGCCTGGTTTCCTATCTCTTTCAGTAGCCAGTAGCTATTAATTACAACAAAAGCAATAAGGAATGCTTTGTTTTCAGTTAGAGATCTAGTTCATAATCTTTTACTGCCTTAAGAAAACTTAGATGTATGGCTTCTCAGATGCCCTTTCATGTCATTTTTCCCATCTGGATATTGTGCTTTTCTTGTAGGTTTATTTGTTATTACCATGCAAATTATTGAAATATGTTAAATGATCTGTTAATTTTACCTTGCTGTTCTTTGTAATTTAAGAGATTTCAAAAACTGATTACTAAAGAACTGCTTAAAATATGCTACATTGCATGTTGATGGAGATCAGCTGGTGATGTACAATTTTCCTTGAGTGAAGAACTACCAATCCACGTATGTAATCCAAAAAGCATTTGCTTTACCAGCTGCTTCCTATATATTTTCCCAGATCATAGACAACCCAGCATAAGATTAATCTCCAATGTCTTATTATCTAAGCTATCTCTATTTTCCATTAGTGTCTAAACTATTCATATAATTTCATATCTAGCCCTTTTAACTCATTAGAGAATTAATACATCATAGTCAAAAGTTCTGGGTTTTTTTTTTTCCTCCTTGTTCCTAATAATAGCAATTTAAATTAGAAAAATAATGGTCTCCTTTAACTATTTTCTAAGTCAACCATTTTTCCCTTGCTAGATAAATTGTTCAAGATTATTAATTTGTGCAGACAACAATAATGAAAAGCTGCACCATTTTAATTATATTTATTCTCCCTAGGCAACTAGGCTGTTAATTGTTTGAATTACTAAGTTAAAAAGAAATGTTAAGTAACAGGAATGCCAGCATTGCCAATGACTTCAGTGGGAGCAGTACTGAGTTCATAATTGGCTCTTTAAGTGCAAAATTCACTCAAAAGGCCTGTGAGCTTTTTAAATTTCACTTAAGTCTTTAAGAATGTTTAATAGGTTTTATGCATTATATAGGCTTTGAGGTCGCCTTCCGAATTTCCCCCACATAAATTGTATTTGACAGGATTCGAAAAATGTTTTTATGCTGCTTTTGGTGAAGTAGGTGTTCTCCTGCTATGTTTCTGAAAGCTGGGAAACGCACTGAGCATTCATAAGCACTGCAACGGATTGCAGATCGGTTATGGTAATTGGCTAACAGTACAAACAGCTTTCCAGCTTTCATGTCACTGAGACAGACTGCAACATGACATATGCTTTTGTACTCTGGTATCTCAGAATTTTCAGGGTGGTTGCCACACAGCAATAATTCAGTGCTAGTTTTGCAATTCTTTCTTTATATTTATTCATAATTTATTTATTTTTTTAATTGTAGGATCTTCTCCCACATTCTCTCAGCAAACTGATCCTGTGCCCCAGAAGAATAAAAAAAACTTCTTTACTGGCATCATTGAATAATTATTGAGATAACTGCAGTGGTACTTGTGCATTTGTGCTTTGTGTTAACTTGTCCAAAGGACTGAGCTGCCATTTGACTTAGAAACCATGGGTGCTTTTGGGCACAGGTCAACCATGCGGTATTTCTTTGCTGAGTTCCTTGTAGAAGCTGGTTGGAAATTCTTTACTACCAACACTTCCTTTAGAAAATTGATCATCAAAGCTAACATTTTACAATTGCATTTTTATCCTTTTTGGATTAATTTTTTATCAGAGATTTTCTCTGGGTACACTGGAATTGCTATTAAAAAGGGAAGCCAGAGAATAATATTCTAGTTTCCCAATAATTTAGTAATTTTGCACCAGTAAGAAATAGATTTACAAAACTGTTATATTCCCTGATATAAATTTGACAAACTGAATTTCTGATATCCTAGGCAAGTGTTGTGGACAAGAGGTTACTAGGAAGGTATTCTTTTAGTTTTTCCAGAAAAAAAAAAACAAAACCAAAACCAAAACCAACAAAAACCCAGAGATGATCTTAAATATTTCACACTGGAAAATAAGAAAAAATACAGAATTTCAAATGCAAGTGAGGTAAAAAAATCATACGTCCACTTATAGTTCAATTGCAATAACACCATAACTCGATTGAAATAAATCAGGATTAATACAGTAGGAATCATCAATAACAACCATCAGTTTAGCAACTAACTTTAAAGGCTGTATCTTTTAAAAATATACTTGAAGGAAAAATTCAGATATTAGCTTTCAGCTGCAACCAAACTCCCCAGAAAGAACCACAATATGAACACAACCTGCTAAAAATTTCTAAAATATTTTTCTTCAAACCTTATTTTTGTCATTGGAATAAATTAGACACACACATGTTTTTGAGAATGCATTGATAATTTAAGTGCTGCAAATAGTTGCATATATAACAAAGATGCCAAGGAAACAAACGCTACAATCCTCAAAGACTTTGCAATTGTTGATCCAAAACGCAAAGTGCTTGGCAACTTAAAGGATGAAGCTGTGTTTACTAATTTTCTAGCTGGGAGGTTAAATAGGAAGGAATCAACTCTGAAACATATGTGAGCAGTCTGGCTTACCCACTTTTCTAAGTCCCCAAACAGCTGGTGTGGAGAAAACCTACTGTTTGTGCACTGCTGAGCCACTGATGGGAATGAGGAGAAACAAAGTCAGTAATACTTTTCAAAGATCTCTCTTGTAACTGTATGAAATAAAGCTCTTTGGGAAAAATCTCCATGTGGTCTGGCCTTTTACTGGAATCAAGAATGATTAGGGTTTTTAACAGATGCCGTAGTGACTAACTGTCCGTATAGGCTGATGGAAATTAATTTCTGAAGTCCATGTTAATAAGTGAATAGGCTTTAGAGGGGCTGAGAACACCCGCTTATATGGACATCAAAGGAAGATAAAAGCTTGGTGTCATCAGCAGAGAAAAAAAGAAGTATGAAGAGATGATTGTGATGGATATGTAGGGAGGACATATATCATTTACAACTTTGAAGGCAAACAAGGGGAGCTGGGATGTGATATCTGTATCAATTGCACATTTAGAGACAGGCACATGGAGGGAACAGGAGGCACCACAGTATGGCGACAGTCATTTGACTGAACTGGTCAGGGTCAAGCCGGTATCAAAGGACGTAGTATTGACACAGATGAGGCAGGAGACAGGAGTGTGCAGCAGAGACCCAGTCCTTCTCAATCTAACAGTGTGGGGGTTACTTTAGAAAAAAGAAATCTTAACGCACACCAGTCTAATTCATGAGGAGACCTCCACCAAAGATCGGTGCAGGGAAGGCCGGACCCCGAATGTTTTGAGCCATCTGTGCTTTGTCACATAATCCTAATGAAGACAAATACAGACATGTTTTATGCACTGAGACCAACTGCACATCTGAATCACTGGAAAAGTACTGGCGGTTTGGGTTTTTTGGGGAGCTGGGATTTTTTTTGTTTTTTTGTTGGGGGTGGGAAACCCAAAACACAACAGCTGCAAAGTAGCAATTTCACTTCTGTGACCTCCATTCCAGACCCTCTGGCTAAAGTTACACCACCCAGATCAAAAGTGCAACTCCTCCAATTTATTTCCCCATCGAAACTCTCAATGCATTCTGTAGTGTACAGCGATGAAAACAATTTTTTATGTGACACTCCATTAGATTCAACAGTCTCCTTTATGCTTGCTAAATGGTACGTTCTTCCTTCTTGCTTCCCTTCTGTCTTCCTCTCTAGCTGCTGCTCTCTACCTTCATATCCCACAGTTTGCTGTCCATGCATGCTTTGATTATAATTCCTACAATTCTGTTCATCTTTTGGACCATACTAAAACATTGACAACTAGTCCAAGATCACTGTCGTTATTTCATAGTAGATATACGTGTCCAGAGCCTGCTGATTTACACCTTCCCTATCTCCTGAGGTTTTCAGAAAACAGAATTAAACAAGAAATGTCAGAGACAAGAAGTTTAGAGAATATTTCTCCCACTCATGACATACTTCATAGCTTTGCTCTCCAGTTATCACTATCTAGAGAATCATGTCTTCCCGTATTCGCTTGCTCAAATACAAATACCAAGGTTTCTAAAATGTCAGGATAGGACTGGCTATTTTATTACTGACAGCATATAAGTGCTTATTTCTTAGCTTATAGCAGTATTTTCACACCTGAATTTAATACTGATGGCAAAAGCAGCAACAAAGCCTTTAATTCACAGCTTCGAGGACGCCGTTTGAACAAGGTGTATCTGAATTAGGTAGAATAAGAGATTAATTTAGATTGGTAGGAAACTATAAAGTCAGCTATTCCAACCTTCGCTCAAAGTAGAGCTAATTTCAACTTTAGGTGGAGGTGCTCAGGGCCTTTTCCCCTTCAGTTCTGAATTATTTCCACAGCTGGAGATGTACAAACTCTGTGGGCAATTCTTCTTTCCTTTTTCTCTTGCTGTGATTTGTGCCTATTGCTTCTCATCCTTTCACTGTCTCCCTCAGAGCCTGGCTCTGTTTTCTCTCTGACCCTCCATTATGTATTTGAAGACAGTGATAAAACTTCCCTTTTACCATCTGTTTTTCAGACTGAACAAACCTGGCTCCCTCAGCCACTCCTTGTACATCACATACTCCAGCCCTCCAGCCAACTGGACTTGCACCAGTTTGTCAATCTGTCTTTTATGCTGGAAAGCCCCAAGATGGACAGTACCCCAGATGCTGCCTCACAAGTATCAAAGAGAGAAAAATAATAATTTCCTGCAACCAGCTGGCTATACTTTTGCCAATACAGTCCAGTGTGGAGTTAGCTTTCATCGCCAAGGGCCCAATGTGACTTGTATTCCATTCCAGAATTCCCAGGACCTTTTAATGGAGCTGCTTTCTAGCCAGTTGTCCCCTAGTCTGTATTGCCATGTGAGGTTAACTCCATCCCAGATACAGAACTTGGCATTTACTTTTGTTAAACTTCATGAGGTTTGTGTCAGCCCATTCCTAAAACTTGTCAAGATCCCTCTGAAGAGCAGCCCTGCCCTCCAGCGTATTAACTATTCTCCCCAATTTGGGGTTGTCCATGAGCTTGCTGAGACTGGTTTCTGTCCCATGGCCTAGGTCACTGATGGTAAGTGACACACCAGTATCAGCCCCTGAGGATTGCCACTTGTAACTGGCCGCCAGCAAGACTTTGAATCCCTAATTACTACCCTCTATCCAACTTGCTCTTCATCATTTGCTCCTTTGCTCATCAGGAAATGCAAAATGGCTCTGAATTGCTATAACTGATTTTTCGATTGTCACTATGTTGATCTTTCTTGCTTTATGTCTGGATTGCTATTTACCTGGGTCAAAATTCTGACTTTTAACTTGAGTTTGAAAGTCCTGACACATATTTAAACATTTATGTCTACATGAAATGTAGGAAAAAAAGAAAGTTCCATCTTACTAATTGGCTCCTGAAGATAAATTAGAGAAGAAACATCACTTTGCACTTTCCTCTTCCCTACTCCTTACTGCTAATGTTTTATCCCTAAGAATTTCCGCTATTTTCTTTGCAGCTCTAACAACACCTTGTTTACCTGTTTCATAATGATTACCTGCTGCTTTTTTTCATCAGGTTGTCTCATCTGGAACAGAGCACACATACTGCTTATTTTAATTAAGGATAACTGAAGTACTATGCATTTTCTATTTGATCCAATCTGGTAACAATCAGCGCAATGGACCCTGCAGCTGGGTACCTGGTGCGGCACCGCTTCAGGGCAGCACATCTGCCTCCGAAGGTGAGGTGAAAGACAGCTCTGAGACAGAGGCAGGAATGGCGTAAGTGTGGAATGAAAAATTATGGGACTGGATGAACAAGGTCATGCTAGACCATCACACTTTTTTTAGAAAATTTTACGTGAACTTCCAGGTATTAATGTTTTAATTCAAAAGATGCTGCGTTACAGCTCCCAAGCTTAGTAGTAAATAACTCTTTCATCCAAAGAGACAAGCTTTTCTTTTTCCTTTTGTCCTCTGTCCAGAGAGATTCAAGGTCCATTTCTTGAATTGCAGCGTGAAGGACATTAAATTATCAGTCAAAGCAAACAGTCTGTACACTGAGAGTTACATTTTACAGGAAGGGATATTACACGAGGTAAGAAATTTCTTTGAATGCTCTTTTATGCATGCCCATGCAAATGTTCAGTGTCCACAAAGGGCTTTACAAAGTTGCTGACTAAAAAACAAAAAATAAAATCTGCCAAAGGCTGCCTTTTGTAGGTCTGTAGCACCTTTACGCTCCCCCACCCTCCCTCCATAAAGATCAGGCACATCAGCCCACCCTGGTCAGTACCCCACACGTGTAAATCAAGAGACAGAGTCTGATTTACACATTAAAGCAGAAGAAAGTATTTTCAGCCTAAAATGGGGCTGTTGTCTGCTGCATAAACTTGGTTTAGACCACAGTTTTCACTGCAGTCAGTGACAAAACTCCTGTCTTCAATAAGAGGTTCGCATGTTAATGACAGTTCTCCCTTACAGAAAGGAGGCACCATGCCAGTCTTTCGTAAACGTTTCCTTTCCACCTTTGAGTAGGAATCCTAAAATAACCTGGTGCAAGTAAAAATGCTAATATTTTCCTCAGAAAAAAAAACCCAAAAAGCTTCAGTACTGTTGATTGCCCAAGTTGCCACTCATAAACTGTTTGCAGAGGTGGAACAACGAACTGCTGGATGCTCCATGCATGATAGAATGGAGATACACATGTGCTGCTACTGGCACAGTTTTCTGGAGAACTGTGGCAACACAGTACTTTGTGAGCTGATCATGTCAGACAATCTTAGTCAGTCCTTGACAACACGCTTCTGACCTGATTTCTTATTTTTCTAGAGACAGGAATTGTTTTTCTAGGAATTTACATTTGTTCACCAAATGATCCCATTGCAACAGTGTAGTCAGCACTGTCCGTGCACCTGTGGCTGCCTTCTACCTGATCCCCCTTTGATTTGATTTATTAATATTGGAATCTTCTCTAGATAAGTCTACAAGGATTGCCTCTTAAAATGCCACCTGCTCCAACGTTGGGAGTGAACTTTTCTGTTCATGAGTTGCTCATTGCTCTCTGTAGCACCTTTCTCTGTACTCTAGGGTTACACAGTGAAGAACACAAACATAAGTCTAGGCCAACTGGAGGAGAAAGTCCCTATATCTTTCACCGAGCAGGATGAAGAAGCAGACGACTTCAGCTTGAAAGCCTGTTCTGAACATCCTGACTATAGAACTCATCACAAATTATCATTTCAGTATTAAATTCCAGTACAAAGCAACAGGGAAAAAAATTTTGGTCCTTAGATGTGTGAAAAGAAGACCAACATGGAAAACTTAGGAATTTAAATTTTGCCTCTGAAAAGCACTTATAGGACCACTACAAGAATCCTGAATCCAGGACCAGCATTGTCCCTGGAAGTTGAATACATTGGTGTTATGAAGAAATCAAAGGAAAGCCACAAAAAGTGACTCAGGAATTGGAAAACGGCCACTTAGAAAGTGAAATTTCTGGAGTATGTCTTATTTAGGTAGGAAGTGAATCAGTCATTGCGTAGCATTATTGTTAAAAAAAGATATCTGATAATGGTGACAGGTCTTTCAGTCTTGCTGACAGAACTGTAACAAAGATCAATAGCTAAAAGATGCAATTTTTCTATCAGATAAGTAGACCAGGTTGTCAGGAAAATGGTGGCCTTGGGTTTTCCTGGAATTATTAAAGTCAGGTGAATTATGTTCCTAAAAGGAATATAGAGATTATAGAAACTGGATTAAAACATACAGACTGTGTAAATGACAGATGGATCATATCTTGGCCAAAGGTCATACCTAATTTTGAGTATATGAATCATAAGAGTCTTGTGCGTTTGTTGCACATGATAGCTTTTTGTTCCAGTTTTCAACAGGGCATATGCAACAATTTAGCTTATGGTGGACAGACATGGTTTTGTCTGCCCCTAGTTATCGTAATCCATGTAGTTGAAACTAGTTTAAGTTGAATGTGGATTACATTTGAACCTTAAAATTCACAAATATCTGATATTTAGATGAGTATTTAATTAAGGGACTATCTTCAAGCACATATTTAAGAGTTTGGAATTAGTCTGGAGGTAATATTAGAAAATTCAGAGATAAAGATAGTCAGGCTCTTGGCTCAAATAGTGACATTGACAGCAACAGGATGACATTTCACTTTGAGCCGTTAACCAGTCTTGGACAAAGGAAAATCATTATGAGATGAAAAGCAAAAGAAACCTCAATGGGAAATACATAGGTCTCTCTTTTTTTCATCAGAAGCAATTTCAAAACAAATTAAAAAAAAGCCAGTCATGTCTAGACTAACCTGGTAATACTTTTTTCCCTAATCTAAGATGTGAAACAAAAAAGCTCTCTGCAGTCTGATACTTAACCAACAAAATATACTAGAAGATGTTGGTTATTTTATTTTATTATTATTTTCCCCCTCCTGTATTTTTCAGCCAGGTATTACCCCTGAATGATTCCCTAAGGCATAATCACATAACCATGGTGGATACAACGCAAGGTGTCACCAAGCCGACACATGCGCATCTGTCAGACAGAGATTCCTGCTCCCACAGCCAAACTGCATGCATGGGTTCATGCAAGTACTATTTAATCTGCCCCGGACTGAATCCGTTTACTGCCAACTACCTTCAACAGTGGTGGAAACTGTAGCATAGAAGTAGACCAAGAGTTGTCCAGCGTTGCAGTTTGGCTGGAAAGACCTTAAGGTATTAAACACCTTCAGCCAAACGCCCGAAGAAGAATCAAACTGCCTATTTAGCCAGCTGAATGTAGAAACAAGGCTTTCATATGACCTGATAGCCACTAACTTGCATTACTTTAAGGAGTGAAAGCTAGCAATTTACACTACCAAACATTAGGACAGGGATGATGAATAATCAGACTGCAGTTCTAAGGGGAATTTCTCCATTTGAAAAAAAATAATTATTCACACCAGAATTTGGCAGGACATTAGAGTTAATCACCACTATTCTTCATATAATCTTTAATGATCACAAACAGTCAGGACCTCCAATTTACATCTCATTTACAAGATGGCATCTTTTAGCAGCATGGGACTTCCTAACACACTCTCAGCTACTAAATGATTAAAGACTTATTCTTGCAGTACCTAGATTTTCTCAGTCTAACCTTACTTACATCTGCTGCGATTACAATGTGAAGATGCTTATCCTGTACTTACAGAAAAACAAGGATGTGTTTACACTTCATGGGTTTTTCCCTTCAAGAGGCTAAAATTGAACCTTATGAGGGAGAACAGCATCCTCTGCTTTCCTTCTAGTAAAACATGACAAAAGCCACTGTGCCAGTCTCTGTCTGTGAAGCACTCTCCAAAGAGGCAGATGAACAGACCAGATGTACACAGCTTGTCTGATACCTCGCTGCTTCAATAATTTTCATTACAGTAATTGTTGCTTAATGCCGGTATAATTTGTTGCTCAAAGGAAACAATTTTGGTTTCCTTTAATGCCGTTACAATGACGCTTGCTCTTTTCCTGAAAGACCCAGGACCTCTCCTACCCACAGAGCAGTTGGGAGGCGAAGCTGACTTTACAACCCCGAAAAAAAGCAGAAGACCAGGGATGCCTGAGCGTGGGGTCACGGTGAAAAGCTGTGAAGGCATGGAGAGCTGTAAGCCTGCGCAGCTCCTGCTGTGCATCGGCAGACATCGGCAACTGGCAACTGCTGGAGCAGCGGTCGTGTATTTACCCGCGTGGGACTCCTTTGCATTGACGGTTCAATTTCATTAATGGTAACAAGCGGTTGAAATGCTATTTGCATAAAATATGCTTTGCACTGAAAATAATTTTATGTACAAGAGACATGTGTACTTTGGAAATATTGCTTGTAAGGATGTTTTTCTTAGGAAAGAATATACAAATAAAAGTAAAAATACAGATGTATAGTGTGCATATATATATATATATATATATCCTACCTCCCCCCCCAATTTAAGC
>JANXJC010000026.1:21489920-21517104 GCA_027564655.1 Leptodon cayanensis | reverse complement strand
TATATATCCTACCTCCCCCCCCAATTTAAGCTCTTTTCACATGTTCAGAGGCCATCTTGTCACTACTGAAGTCTTCCATTTCAGCTCATGGAATGAGGATTTTTAAGAAGATTCTAGTCTGAGCAGTTGTGTGATTTGAGGACCAAGTAGGATTTCTTTTCTGGTTTGGACAACTTACCTGCCAGACTCAGGAGTTTTTCACTCCACAACATCTAGAGTTTGTCTGTCACAGCACAAAACCAGTGTTTGTTGCAGACAAAGGCCAGTGAAACTAACTGCCAAAAATGAAGGAACCCCTCAATATGCTCATGGGACTTTTTTTTCTAATAATCTTTGCAAGCTGCTGCATCCCTTATGTCCTCTATCTGTCTCAGATGGAAGATCCTTTTTTGAGCAACAGATTGTCCCCTCAAAACTAAACCCGTAACTTATATGTATTTACTAAATATACAAATATACTAAATTTACTAATATGCATATTTACTAAATATACTAAACCTGTACCTTGTGCCTATTTATAACCCAGTACAATGGCCTTTCCCTCTCTTACTGCTGTGCCCCTGTAACGCAGCATTGCAGAGGAGGTAAAGCTGAGCGTGGGAGAGAAAACATATTTAGTTAGCAAGGGCATCATTTGTTGGAAAGCTTCTTCACTGCATGCTAGTGCAACAGCTCTTGCTTGATACATTATTTGCACCAACTGGACACTGGTCTATAAGGCAAAAGGGAAATCTGAGTTTATCAGATGAGAAAATTGGACACAGGAGAAGATAAAAGCAAAAAAGGCAGGTGCTGAGAGGGAAGCGTTGTCTGAGACAACAACTTCTGGGGACAGCACTGAGAAGCATGACGTGATTCCTGTTAATGGGCAGATCAGATTTCATCTTTTTTTTTTTTTTAAAGTTCAGAAAGATATTAAACATTTTAGTGGCAGAAAGGTCCACCAGCAACTATTAAACATGATCGTCTGGATACAGTTTCTAAAGTCTTGTTGTTCACTGCCAAAGATACAGTGTGGGGATGAGAGAAATCTTTGATCATTTTAGTGCATGACTGCTTAGGGATTTGTATGTTATCAGTAGGAAGGAAAACTCACCCCAAATTAGAGAGAAACACATTGACACTTTATTTGATCTTCACTAAGCAATCGTCCCGCAAAGCACTGATTTTACTAAGGTCTTGTCAAGCAGTATTCTTGGACAATGTAAAAATGCCATAACTCCTCAAATGCAGTCAGGGCCTTTATGCACTATCAGAATGCAGAACAAAGAAAATCTAATAAAATAGATAATGCTGAATTAAACTATTGCTGCCACATGAATAAACACAGTCATATACACAAGCTCAAATAGTGTGGTTTCGGTCATTTGAGATGTCTCCTATGAAATATTTTTTCTGCTGTTAACCAGATGTATGTTTACTTTAGTGCTTTCCTGTGCACCAGATTAACTACATGAGAATGATAAATATGAATGTTATTTTTAAAGATTAATCTCTTCAACTTATAAAAGCCATGAACTTCAAAGTTAATGCAGGCTTGACAATCTGTCACTTACAGGCTTGCCCTTTCCCCCCTTCCCAAAAGGAGAGCGCTGTCTCATATTTAGATATGGGATTTATCTGGCTTTCTTAAAGTGTTGGGAGAATATTTCCATTATATACATAGCATTTTCCTATACAAATATTGGTCATTCCTTGGTTCAGTGCCCAGAAAAGATATCCCCTGTAGCTCTCTGATCTGCTTAACAGGTGCTCTTTTAAGCACACTACCCTCCTTCATCACACAGTAACCTTCAGTAAATCAGGATAATTTACAATGTAACTTCTGCTCTCAGAAACCTGCTGCTGTAACAGAAAATTCCAACGCGATGTGGTGAAATTCTGTTAACTGCAGTGCAACAATGTGAATCGCCAAATTTGAAATGAATGAGCCTTGTAATGCCTCAGGCATAACATTTTAGTGGCTGAAGAATCTGACATTACATGCATTTTGAGTATCTATAATCCTATAGTTATCCTGACAGCAGAGAACCTCTGTTCAATAACAGTATCTACACAGAAGAAATTATTAAAATACACTGCACATATACAGCAAGAAAAGTAAACTTCATGACTGGAATTCTCTATTACATACCTGTAACATATAATTGATGGAATCAGTTTTTAGCTGACCCATTTATTCTGTATTTTCCTGCTAAGACCCTCAAAAGCTTTCATATTTAAATATCTCAGCTCTTCAAGAAATGAGAAGGACTCCATGAGTTTGGGTTTTCTTTCAGACATGTTGATTCTTGAGAGGAACGGGTACACTGAAGACATTGAAGTTGGAGCTGGCATAAATGAAAGCACCATAAAGCAATTAAATTCCATGAAGAATGGAAATTATTTTGTCTAAAGGACAGCTGGGAAATTTCCACCAGTTCTGTAACCTACACAAAGCTCAGCTCTTGCTTATTCTCCCGTGAAATAACTTTAGCCCACGGTTTCTGTGAGCAATACCATTCTATTGGTGTGAAGTTTGTATTTAAGGACAAAACAGAATTGTACCACCTTAGAAGATGCCCAAGGCACAGTTAGAATTAACATTTTTACCTTCAGAACAAGCATGGAATAATAGAAAAACTTTCATCCCCATACATGGTGTTTGGATTTGGAGTCTAATACCCAAATCCCAGCTAAATTCAAGATACTGTTTGAAGTACCTAACGTGACCCTGTAGCCGTACCAAGCTACAGAGTAGAGAATCAGTCAGAGTCCAAGGAGAATTCAGCCCATCTATTCTCTCTGCTAGTTGCAGAGGGAGTCTAGAGTGACTGCATGCCATATGAGTTGTCTCCATTTTTGTAGCTAGTGGCGTGTTCCTCTTCAGAAAAAGCTCTTGGCTCTTAGAATTGAAGTGTGGCAGATGAGGACGTCAAAGGTCCAAACCTGAGATCACAAATGCGCTGTGCAGTGGTCATCTAATGAAGGCAACGTCTAGAATTGGTGAGAAGAAGTTTAGGTGAATAGGTAAGAGGGGTGAAAGAGCAACTGCCCTCCAAATTGCGTAATCTGCCTCTTTTCCATTCTTAACAAAAATTTTCTTTAAAATGCAGGCTTGAAAGAGCTAAGCAAAGCATATGGCAAGCAAAAGTCTGTTTAGACTGTTTGTTTTAGCTCTCAGCAGTATGCTAAAAACACACCTCTTTTGCTTAACAGTACATTAATAGAGACACTTCAACATAATTTTTTATTTCCCCAAATAAAATTAATCCTGCGTATTCTGCTTCTTGCTAAAACAGCTGTGCTGAGTGAACACTGAAAATGGTGGCACTCTGGACTCAGAGGTCTCTGCTGGTGTAGTAATAGGGATTTACTCCCTATTTCATTGTGCTTTGTCACTGATAGTTGGAAGACGCCATATAATGTAAAACATTGTGAAAATGAAGTGGAAGATAACAAATATCAGATACAATGCAATTAATGCACAAGAAAAGAATTCCAGCATCATTTCCAGCCACGATAAAACACCAGAACTGAAAAAAACAAACAAACAAACAAAAAAACCAAAACAACTTGTTGCCTCTCTAGGTAAAAGCAACTACCTAATAGGAATTGTCCCTGCTCACCTTCTCTGTAAATGGGGACTCAACATAGCCACAGCCATTTTGTGGATTACATGAGGAATGTGAAGAAAGGGCTACTAAAATAACATCCAAATAAACAAAGAAATAAAAGAATCCTACAAAAAAAAAAAATAGTAACAGAAACATTTCTCTTGAAAGAAAATACAGGAACATAAAGAAATACCAGTAGAAAGAAAGATCACTGGGCTCTGAGCCAAGGTCATTTTATTGTTATGGTTGAGCCTCCTGTTTTTATTCACAAAGGCAGGCGATGGCTACTCTTTCCCTTACATATTCTTGGTGGTTTTTGCCTGATGATTCGCTTGCACAGATGGATCTCATTGCTGTATAAACTGCTTCTGTGCTGAGCAATACACCAGGAAGCCAGCTTTGATTAAAGTCCTCCTTCAGTACTGAAGGCTCCATTGCACCTCATTTATTGTTGTTTTGCCTGTACGTACTGCTAACAGTGTACTAAATAAGGACTAGTTCATAACTGCTATTGCATGGAAATATTATTTGAAAAAAAAAAAAAAAAGAGTAAAAAAATTTAATTGCATGTTTAACCAACGTTAACAAATGTTCAAAGGTCGTGTTTGAACTGAGTGACCTATTTTTCAGCGCATTCACAAATTCAGTTATGTTTCAGATGCCTGAAGAGATTCCTCGAAGGTATTCTGTAGCCAGGTCCCAGTACTAACCATGCAATTTCAATTATTAAATTAAAATAAATGCTTAGGAAACAAGTGAATAAATGATAGAAAGTGGCCCAGACCATCTGAGTCTCTGGAAACTCTTGCTGTACACAGTGGGTGTTTGATCAGGACCCCGAACAATTAACATCACAACTCCCAAATCAGCATAGAAACTTCACAGAAGAAGATGCACAGCAGGTAATATTTGTGTCAGCCATCTTTAGTCACCTGCTGACTCTTCTTAGCGCTATTATTTTTTTATATGTGAATTTCATTAAGTCACATCATTGGAAAGTAATCAGCTTGGTGTATTTTCACCTTAAATTCCCTCTTTCCTCAAAAACCCTGCACTGCACACAAAGAACGTCTTAGGTAGCCTACGAGCTGTCCCAGTGCCAGCAGTAAGGAGAGACGGATGACTTTTTTATACTCCTGAAGAAGGCTCATCTCTGACCCAGGTGCCTGATGCCACTGTCTTCAGTGTGGATAATTGCTGTTCACCTGACGATTTTTCTGAAAGTGCTCTTTGATCTTGACAGGTAAACTGAGCTCCCAGGCACTGGGCTTAGATGCTGCATCTGCTTATTGGCAAACTTTTTTAAACTCCAGATTTTATCGAGGTTACTCTTACGGACAGGACCTTACTAGGAAAACCATGCACCTTACTGTAATCCAGTGGTAAGGCTTCCCTCTTCCTCCCCACCACACCCTCTTGGGAAAGTTCAATCAAAATAAAGTCATACCAAAGGATAGTAGTGACCAATTCAATCAAAATAAAGTCATACCAAAGGATAGTAGTGACCAAATTCAAAGAGCTTGTACAGATCAGAGACCAGGCTCTAAAAGCACACACTGACTTTGCTCGCTGAAACAATGTCATGGCTTGAGCTGCGGCAGTGCTTTATGGTGAAAACTATTTTATTTCACTCATATCTACTAAATCCTTGCAACTAAGAGAGGCAAGCTGTTAACACACCGCCATCCTTCATCTTAAGCCAAGACACAGACGCCGATTTGAGGACTAATACATTTTTACATTGGCCATTTAAAGATATATAAATATTTACAGGTATTTCGATATCAACTTCCGCAACTAATTTGGAAAAAAAATATACAAGATTGTATTCTGGGTTTTTTTTCTAGGATGGGATCAGATTTCATGAGTCTTATACAGCTAGTGACTTACCTAACAAGATAGCTAGATGGTGCTAAAACATACTTGTTGCAATATAGTTTTACAGCTGGTTACGTGTTTTGAAATGGGATGTTTTATCTCTGCGATTGCCTATAACTACAATATTTACATAAACTTTCATCCAGCAACTTACTGAAAAAATTCCTAGCGAGTCTGGAAAAATTTTTTATTTCTATACTGAAAATGAGATATTTGAGATGGAGAAATAAAGGGACTATGATCGATCAGAAGATTTCTTGAGTCACAGATGAGTATGTTATCCACAGGACTATCTGTCCTTTCTGAAGTTTGTCCACCACTGAAATATAGCTGCTTCTGGAGCAAAATCCATCAGTTTACCTGTGAACCATTCTAAACAGAATTTTAGATCTGAAGAAAATGGAGATTTAGGAATTAAATTGATTGCATGCCATAAAAATCTAGGCATCTGAATTATATAGTAACCAAGTTATAAGTATTTTGTGAATGATAAATAAATATTTTAAAATAAAAATTAATAGCAATAAATAAAAAATATAACCTCTCCTCCTTTTTAAATCCTGTACTTGTTTAAGGGGGAAGTGGAGAAAGAGTTTGTAAAGAAACCCAGATTAATTACAGACAACATAGTCTTTTCAATACTAAACCTTCCTTCTTGAAATTTTACCAACTAAGTAAACAATCTTAATTTTGTCCCCATTAAAGGCTTTTTCGGGGAAGGCTGCTTACAATGTAAGTTAGATAATTAACCTGAAAGTGAGAGATATTTGAAACAATCAAATAAATGTATTTGCATACACTGCATTCACGCTTGTCGGGAATATAGTTTGCTAAACCCATAGTAATCTGTTCCTCATGGCCACTAAATTAAGTCAGTCTCATTACTTACATCACCTTCTGCTGCAAAGCTGCTCTACATTAATGAATTAGGCCCATTTTCTTTCTGTAGTATTTTCAAATGTCTTTCTTTATAAACAGGAACATAAAAATCTGCTGTTTAAGCTAACTCAGTTCACTTTGAGAGCAACTCGAATAAGTGACCAACTCTCCAAAGGTTCGTCCAGGGTGTGCAGCACGAAAACCCGCTCCGGGGACCTGCTCTGAGCGGTGACCTTCTCCCCGCGCGATTCCCATCTTCAGCTCCCGAATACACGACAGGTTGTGCCTGGAAATTCAGGGATGTGCACGTTCCGTACCGCTGTTGTCCGCAGCCCTCTTATCCACATGGGCAGTTTGATGGGTATCTACCCAATTTTGGGGGCAGAACACCTTTCCCAGGGAGTCCTTTTTCCCTGTATTTTGTGTTTTCAGACTTCTACTCGCCTAAAGCGCGGGGACTGCACACTTCATCAAAACAACGCTCTCGCATCCGCTCCTCTGCTTTCCTTTGCGGTTGTGAGGATCTGCGAGGCTTCTTGTACGTCTCATTCAGCGCGAGCTCTACCGTGACCGGTGACCTGGACCACTTGCTCATGTCAACACAGAGGGGAAGGAAAGCACAGCAAACTGCTGGGGAAGGATTTGCTATTGCTCTCTCTTCATAAGTTGTGAAATTCCCTTTCTATTTATCTTGCTCTTCATGTACACTGGCTCCTGTGAAGATGAAAGAGCTTACAACTGACAGAGAAGGGGACACAGCAATTTCTAAACCACCTAGTGAAGTATTTTCACTTTGGCAGTGGATAATAGCAGATGCTTCAGGGGAAGATGCCAGTGTACTATGAAATTATGAAGCCTGTCCCATTAGGAAGAGCCTCTGTTATTTTCAGACTTTCTTATTTTGTTTTCTTGTTTGTTTGTTTGTTTTCCTTGGGTTTAAGTCCTTGTTTCACTTTCCCGTAAAAATGTCTAAAACTTTACAGTATCCTGTTAAACTCCTCAGGTCTCTGGACATTTTCCTACGGCCAGGTACAGACAGTTGCTTCCCACATCCACCCCTGCTCCTTGCCAGATATGTATGAACCAAATAATCCAACCAGACCAGATCCAGAGACCTTTCAAACATGCTCAATGACCTTGCTCTCTCAGCAGGGCTCATTAGCGCTGGTACAGCCTGGCTGCTGGACCAGAACGGCCTCATGCCTGGCCAGGACGGACGATGGACTGAGCGGAGTGTCTCAATTTGACCAAAACAACAGGTAAAGTTTCCTGTGTCTCCCCCATGGAGCAGACATTTTCTTTCGTGGGTGCTAAGAAATGCCACCTTCAGGGCAGAAAGCAAGGCTAGCTAATAAAACACAGGGAATTTTTCAACAAGGGTATTCACTCAATCACCTGAATTTTGAACAGAAGGGACTGGAAATACAGATGGTGATTTCTCCTTTCAGTTCCTGCAGAGATTTGGGCTCCAGGCTACAGATTTCAGAAGGCAATTTCCACAGGTGATGAAATGCTCTCCTTGTCAAAACAAGACTTTTTTTTTCCACAGATGATTAGCTGGCAATTTGGCTAGCAGATGCTGAGTGATAGGATCTCACAAATCAGCAAATCCTGCCTTCCCCCAATCCACACCTGTTTTACTATCACCATGATGAGTGCTGAACCCGAATGTGATTAAATTTAAATACCTCCCTCAGGTGCTTATGAAAAAAACAAAAAGAAAAAGCAAAACAACACAATTTTGGAGAAGTAATGCTCTGGCTCAGAAAGGGGCAAATTGAGCTGTAGGAAAACAGCATCTTGGCTTTTTAAAAGTTCATTTGCTCCTGCTGTTTATACCCTACCTGAAGCCACATCACCCTGGGTTTCTGACATCTCAGTTGGTGATGTTTTAAAAGATTATGATATTGGATGGAATATAAGCTGCAATTTTTGTGTTTTCATATAAGCTTGCCCCTAGCAAGAAAGGAAGGACACAAGCCCTATTGCCCTTTAGAAAATAAGCAGCAAATAGGACTCCTGTTTTCCAAACATTTACATAGCTATCAAGTTGTCTTTCTATTAAAGGCTTATTTTGGAAAGAATCAAATTCAGGTTTTTTTTCCAAAGATACTAACATTTTATTCCAAATTCTGAATTGCAATTGCGCTAAAAAATACCTGTTATTCAATAGCATACAAATTTAAGCTTATCAGCATGACTTTCCCTATACTTACTTCAGAAAAGCATATGGACTTGAAAGCCATACCTTAGCTCCCAAATCCTAGCAGCATGCTTAGCAAAGTATCTCAGTTCCTTTACATGTTGCTAACATGGTATCATTTATAACTAAAGCAACTTCAAGCTACTCCATATTTATTATAAACAATGAATGTGCGGGTACCATATTTCACTCTGGATCCATTTTATCTACCTGGAAAGTTTATGTCTCTGAAATGAAAAGGATTGGGAAAACTTACAGAAGTTTGAGTTAAAGAGCTCAAAAATACACCTTTATTTTTTTTTCTCCTAAGCAAATATAACAAGGCTGTTATCCTTTGCTCCCCTGATTTCATTACAGAGATATCGGTGGAGTTACAGTGGTATTAGACTGGAGTAACCAAGTGGTGAATTAGGTCCTGTACATTTCATTACAGCAGCATAAAGCAGATGCAATGTTCATATGGTTCTCTGATAACATGATCACTGAAAGAGAAAATATATTCATCCTAGCAGTTTAAAAATATCTAACTAGAGAAAGCAGTGCCATATTTATTTCCCATCAATGACATCTATATACACTTCATATTTGAGAAATAAAAAATAAAGTTTGTAAAGCTGCCATCACAGTGAGCTCATTCTGTTGTGTGATTTATATCACAATATTTTCAGATTTCACTGTACTGCATTAGATTAGGGCACACCATGAAGACATGCTTCAATTGGAATAATTTGCTCAGCTTTTAGGTCAGCTCAGTGCCGGACTCATATTTATGTGCAAATTCATTTGCTCCTTTGAATTTGTCCACATGTGCAGATGAATTTTTCTCCCGCTTTATCAGGCATCACATAAAAACTTGTGTGACAAACAATGGTGAAACCCCCTCCTTGTCAAATCTCAGGCCACGTACTCACTGCTTATCCCTCCTTTCTGCTAACTGCTTTTTTGGTCCTGTGGATTACAGTGCATCTCCTGTCATTTTGTAACCGTGCCAGAGCTTACATGGTTCTGGTCACCTCCTGACTTTACTTTCTTCATCATTAGTTTCTCCTTTAGAGTTCAAGAGCTTGTTCTCCTATCCTCTCCTGTACTTTGCAATTTTGATTGCATTTTGTATTTTCACAATTTTCATTAGTATTTTTATGCAAAGGTCTCACTAATTTACTTACATATTCCTGGCTGGAGGCAGATGTGTGAACTCCACGAGGCAAGTGACTGCATTTTCTCAATCTGAAATTTCTGCCAATGGCATGACGCCTCTTTGTGACTCCAGGCACAAGAGAAGGTCAAGATAAACAACAACGGCTAAGAACAAGAGTATGACTCTTTATGTAAGGGTTATCTGACTGGAGAGTGGCAGATAAGTAGAAACTTTCCATAGTGAAAGAATGATTAAAATTGTTATAGTATTGTGTTTATAAATCTCTATCTAAATATTTGTAAAATGCCCAGTAAACAAATTGCCTGATAGAAATGAATAAGCAAATAACAGAGCTGCTCGGAAATTTTCCATCAGTGAAAAATGCAGCTTCTATACAATAACCGCTTTCTGTGGAAAAGTGTCCGTGAAAGTGGCATTTTGCATTAGGAAAGAATCTAAAGTTCTATTTATTAAACTGACTGAAAGATTTTTGAATCAGTAAATAAATGGATTAAGTAGATAGATATCTACCAGTATCACGGTCTACTGATCTGAAGTTCAAGATGAGGTAACCAGTAAAGATAATGATTTTTTCTTTTTTTTTTCACCTAATGCCTGGAATAGGTGAAGAGTGGGGAGGGAAGAATATACATCTTTAAATGAATCACTGGGCTGAGCTGTCTGATCAAGGCACAACAACTGAGTCTGTATTTTCCTGTTGCTTCTTTTTCCTTTTTCTACTTTGGCTCCAGGAAAGAAACTTGTAACCTGTAGAGAATGTCACACCTGGAAACCTTTACCTAGGCTTTTCTACCATCTATAACAACTATTTATTGCCCATACTTTTTCACAATGTCGCATCGAGGCATAATAAGAAATTAAGAAAAATCTTTATGGAGTAGTTAAGGGAGCTTTGCAAATCCATTGCGGACAGACTTGGGCTCTTTCTCCCATTGTCCCCAGCCAGCTGGGTGGCAGCCGGGTCTAGAAACCACACCTGCAACAGTGTGATGCTGTGCTTGAGCTAATAAACTTTCCCAGCAAGATAAGTTAGCCCAAACACAATTGTCTACTAAGGTATCTGTACAACATCTATGTGGCTGAACTGGATTCATCTGCAGGGAAAAACTGGCCCTTGGGTAAGCATGGGTTAAAACATAACTAATTATGGATTCCCTGTCTGAAACCACTGATCCCTGGTGAGACAAGCCTGAAAACAAAGACAGTTTTTACCACAGAGACAGTGGTATCCATACCCACCAGAAACTTAACACGTACACCCATGGGAAAATCTTTCTGAACATTATTTCCCTCTAGCACAAAGCATCAAGAGTGCCCATACCATCACCGAGCCTGGCTACCCAGCACACTGGACTAGGAAGCACACACAAGAACATGACATATACTGTGCTTGGCCTTGGAGATCCCGCCAGGCGAAAACTATCACAGCTGTCAGTGCCTGGCAGATATACAAAGCCTTCTTCGTCCCTGCTGTAATGTTTCTTAAAGATTCTTTATATTTGTAAGCTCTTGGTTCAAGGTTATTTTTAACTGCCGTGCAATTAGCCCAATAGCTTCTGGTTACCCTGAAACACAGGCAGAAAGAGATCACATCTGCCTGCTGTTAACTCCAGGCAAAGCTCAAAGTTGCTGTACACAAACATACCTAAGAAGCTTGAAAGAGCGAGGAAAGGAAGCTGTCCTAGCCAGCCTGTAGTCAATGCCATCCATGTTTTCTCCCATCAGCATGCAACTCCAGCACCCCGTGGAGCATACATAATTGCTTTTACTCTTTCCTTCTCAGCCTACTCCTCTTCCTGCACTCCTTTACCAAAGAGACTTACCCCTACAGCAGGCGGTAACGAGCAGTGTTTAATGAGGTGCATGGTAATCATCAGGAGAGGAGGGGATAGAGGCCTGTCACGGCCAGAGGCCACAGCTGTAAAATATTCTTCTATCAAGAAAACACAGAGATGTGGGAGGGGAAAATGTCTCCCTTTACCCCAGAACACATTTGGTAATCTTTGAACAATAGAAGACTAAAGCATTGTTGACAGCTCAGGAACCTGCTCTTTTCTTAGCATTTTGTTTCGGTAAACCAGTTATTTACAGTGTTTATACAGCCAGAATGGTATTTTTTTTTCCTTGATAATAAATACCCAAAAACCCACTCTCTCATCAATCTGGCTAAGTCTGCTCATCCTGCTTTCAGCTGCACGATGACCTTTTCATGCTGACTGAGTAATGTGTCCCTTACATGGTTCGTAACAGATATAGATTGCTTACCTTCTCTTTCTGCTTGATGACATACTGATTAATAGCACCATGAGAAGTAGCTCCTTGTGATCAATTAATCATCTGTCATAATTGTTCAGTAGCTAAATAATTATTAATTTGGGGTGCTTGTGATAGTGAAGGTTGACAGTGTTAGAAAGGAGAACATGTTCTCTTTGCTTCGCTGGGGACTTGGGTCTAAAAACCTCATAGAAATAGATACGTGTCAAGGCATTTTATCTTTCTGTAATTTGGATTCTAATAACTCCTTTCAGGAAATATATCAAAGTATTCATTAGATGTCAGTTGCCAAGGGAAATTGATAATGGGGAAGCAATGCCTTTCTTGGGAACATTGATGGTTTGAAGGCTGTCCCGAACAACCCCAGCTCTGCTGCCCTACTTCAGTAGTAGGATTCAGGAGTAAAATTATTTATCCTCACTTACTACTCAATGACCTATGTGCAAAGAATTAATCAGATTTATTATCTTCTGCTGGTCACCAGTGAGCACGGCTCAGTATTTGAAAACACCTAACTCATCAGAGGTAACAAAGGTGAATTAGGTCTTGACGTAGCCCCCTACTCCAGCACTAAGCTCTTCTTGGCCTATAGGGAGTCTCGCCTGGGAATGTGGGAGGTCTCAATGACTGCCTTTTTCCCTCTAGATCTATAATTTGAACTGTCACTGGATAGCATGTTAGGGAGTTCATAACAAAGGAGAATTCTGGTTCAGCATCATTATATACCTAAGTGCTCAGAGGACAGTAGCCAAACACAGTATGAATTAATGGAAAAGAATGCCCTAGGAAAACTGACTTTACCACATTTTGCCAACTTTTAGAATCCAGACCTATCTAAAAGTGTGATAGTACCATGTAAATATAACGATATCTGAAACAAAGCCACTACACATTAAAGTTTACCCCCACCACCAAATTATTTACATACAGAGAGGTTTTACATTTAATGGTTTCCTTTAGAAATTGCAGAAGCCAAGACAACTTTTCTGTTCTTCCAATTTGTTGAAAAACCCCAAACAAATCCAAACACAAAAACTAAAATTTACTTCATAGGAAAAGCCGTTACACCACTAGTTCTTCACTTCTTGTTTGAATATATATCCTAAGCGCAGGGTTTGCAAGCAAAGGCAAGTAGGGTTTCTGAATAAGTAAGCGTTGTGGTGATGCAGATTCTGAAAATGATATTCTTAGTCCTGACTCCTAATGCTGTTCCAAAGGACTGCTAATCCTTTGAATGTTATGGATAGCAATATCAGATTTTGGAGGTGGGGTACTGTTTCCTTACTCTACTCTGCATTCCCAGCAAGAAAGGCAGGATTTGTGACGCACAGCCTAGGGCTTCAGAACAGAGTTGCAGGATGACTCATCTAGAAAGGAAACAATATTCAACTAGTAGTTTTCTGATATGAAAGAAATACTAAAATGAAGGGATAAGTGATCTGTGATCAAGAGATCAATGCTTCTAATTCACAAGACCTCTAGTTTCTTCAGTGTTCTCCAATTGCTGGAGAAAAAAAAAAAAACTGTGATGGAACTTGGACATTTTGGGTTTGACTTGGGCATTCACATTGGACTAAACAGTCTTGAGAGTGTACCAGGTAAACAATCTTTTCTTTTTTATTTTCTTTGGGTTTTTTTACAATTAAAGGAAGTGCTAAACACATCTGTAAAACATACACAAAAACAGAATAGAAGAGAGGTAAAGGAAATATTGTAACATTCATGAATGTTGTCCCTAGACTTTGCAAAGACAGTGAAACATGCTTAGGCACATAGGCACATATAGCAACATTCCATTGCTTCCCAAATTCTCAAGACTAATCTTCAGCTGTTGTAATTTCAAATAAGGATAACCAATTCTTTATATCTTCCTTCATTTGCAGAGTTTTTCACATGAAAACTCAGGGGCCTGTGGTAGCAGTTTAAATGAAACCATAATTGCCAGTTGCATGAACAATAACACTGAAAAAGAGTCAAATTATGGAGCTCTTTGAATGACCAGTCCATTTGGATAGGCATCTAATTACCCAAAACAGGGTCCCAGAAGTTGCAGTGGTTTCCATTCTTTTGAATGAGAACCTTTGGCTCTCAAGACCTTGGAAGTGCAGCATTAATGAATGCTACCACAGAACAGATCAGCTCTTTTCTGAAAACCTAACAGAGTATTATTATTATTTCAGTACAAATGTATAGCATGACTTCTATATTATTCCCTTAGCAAATGATGTTGAACTGGAAAATAGCTGCTTTATAAGAAATGAGTAACACTGTTGTTAAACTACCCTCTCCAATGATAGTGGTTAATTTCGTATTTAATGATAACACTTGAATGTAAAAGCAACGTGGGAGCTAAATATTTACGTTATGTTGTGTTGCTTCTTGAATAAATGCCTGTTCTTAAAGACCAGCTTGAGGATTACATGTATGCAGACGCCAAGCTCTACCAAAAATAATTCAGCATGATTAATGGTCTTTAACCAAAGAAGTTAATGATATGCTTTCATAAAAGGTTAACTCTTAGGAACCGTGGGTCTAGCTATCTGAGATTCTTTCTTTTCTGTATATTTATCTCTGAGAGCTGACATTTCTATTACTGCACATTACTATAGAATGGATTCCCCTGCAAAATATGAAACTGGAGTCAAAATCATATTTTAAATTCCTCTGCATTTTGGGCAGTCTCCAGATTCATTCAGGTTTGGACCAGTCTCTGGATTTTATTACATCAGCTTCCTCCTTTTTCCTCTGAATTCCTTTCTTCCTTTTCTCACAGTTGTTTTTACCTATAAATTTACAGGCAGATGTTGGTACATTATGCTGAAACTACGTAAATGAATTAGTAAATTAGGCTGCATTTGCTGAAACCAGATAAGCTGTCACAACAAAATTCTCCTACTAGCCTGCAGAATTTACAGAAGGATGAAAAAAGAAAGAAAATAAAACCTTCTACAGAGAGTTTCTGTAAAGCCTTAAAATAAATGGATTGTAAGTCATGCTAGCCCTCCTTTATCTTCCAAATTCGCTTCAACTTTATTAAAAAGTAAGCCAAAGCCAGCCTCAAATCCTGAAGATTTTAGGCTTTTTGGACCTTGCAGAACATTGTATCTCTTAGACTAGTAATGTGCTTGTAAGCAAGATTTTCAGTTTTCCATTTCTGATCTTACCTTTGGCTTGTCTAACTCGGAAGAATTCCTGGGAAGAAGGAAGATACTTAGAACAGTTACAAGATTCATCTCATCTACTCTTATAGATGCAGAAGTATCCTAAATATTGCTTACTAGGAAAGAATGAAAAATTGAATTGCACCCTGGAAATGCTCCATTTTGACCACTTTACTTCAGACTTAAATATAAGTATTGGGTGATTTTACTCCACTTGACTACAATGACATTCTCTCACAACATTTGGGATAATAGTTAACTGCTCAGAAGTGTGCAGAAGTGTGCTTAAATACATGGACCATCTTTACATGTTTCATCCAAGTAGCTTTGGTGCATGTCCTTTTTTCTCTGTTAGATATGATTTAATGGATAAGATCATAATGCCAGGTAAATCTCACCTCTTTAAACTTTTTTCCAATATATATTAATAAATAATTATTATAGTTGATACTGACTATAAATTACATTGATTTTTTTTTAGGGAAAATTTTCCTGGGATTTTTTTTTTTTTTTCCCCAGGAAAATGAGGGTATCATTTACTACAAGTTTCAGGTAGCTCTTTCTTACCAAACTGGTGTTCAGTGACATAGTGCTGTGTGGTATTCTGAGGTGCTGAAGTATGGGAATAATAAGGTCCACCTAATCTAAAACTCAGTAGTTTGATACGAAATTGTTTTATTATATTTGCCATAACACACCATTAATGACATGAAAGTGATTTTTCAACTCTTGCATTGCTTCTGGCAGCCAATTTTTTATAAGTAAGTTTATGGGTCACTTACTTAAACATTCCTACAGCTTAGTCTTCATAGATGGTTGGGACTCCATTTCAAGGCAGAATTATGCTATATTGCTTGTGCCATAGAGATAAAAGTCATTTAAACTTGATGCAGTGGAATATTTATTTATTTATTTATTGTCAGTTAGGATCTTTTCAGGCTTACTTGTTTGGACAATTTACCCATCTGTATGAATGCTGATACTTCAACATTATCTTAGTATCTGATGGTCACAATTATTATTCTTACTATGTATTTTGATAGCTAATCCCAAGACCTTCTTTTCATGTGAATTGTGGCAAAGGAGAAATATAAAATATTTCTCATTTCTCAAGGTCAGAACCAAAATCACATTACGTCTGCAGGGTAAGGTTTACAGTGAGGGGTAATAGCTTTTAGTAGGCTAGTAGATATATATGGAAGAGGCAGACTAGAACTTGGACACACAAATCATTCTTCAGAGAACAGTAACTCTCACAACACCATGTTCCACTTGCAAACAATTCACAATTGTTCAGCAAAATGTATTATGCAGATATGTACATTAAGTTTTCAGTTTGGTCAGGGCAGAATTCCCAGAGTTAATTCTCTCAGGAAAACTTGTTCCCATTGTTATTTACAGAGCCTGAGCTTTCTGCAGATCTTCTTGCCAATAAAAACATTTTCGCCAGAAAGCTAGCATAATGACAATAAACAAGGTTGGAAAGTACATTAAAAAGCAGCTCAAACTTCTATTTACTCAGCATTAATAAGTGCCCAGGTGGTTTGAATCCCCTTTGCATTGCTAAATCAGTGCAGCAAATGACAGAGGACAAGAGGGAAAAATGAAAGACATTTTCTCTACAGAAGTAGAAGAGTACACAAGACTTAATTATCTCCCAACAAGAATAAGTGGACATGACTAGAGAGCTATATTCTTATACAGCTTTGCAATGCTGTCAGGACTAATTCCACATTTTACTCTTTCTTGAGTCAAATTTTAAGCCTTTGTGGAAGTGGGTTGTAGTACGTAAGTAGTCCTGCTTAAGGTCTTCATGAATAAAGAGATAACTCCAGGCGCAAAACCAGTCTTGGGCATTTCTTTGGAACTTAGGTGGGTTGTAGCCATATATATTTAAATTTACAGTCCCAAGCCCTTTGAATAGGTGTTGCCCAACCCTGAAGATCCCCATATTTCATGGACCCATGGTCACCTGCTCTTTAAGCATATGCAAAACCACCATGCTTTTTACGGACTGAATCTGACACTCCTTTTGCATAAGTTTTGTGATTGATTATAAAAAATGTGGTGAATTATTTGAAAAAAAGGAGCACAAAATTTTGTATTATCAAAGCTCAGAGAAGGCACACAAGTGTGAAATACTACTTCATAGCTTAAACAGGGAGTTTTGTCTGTTTGTTTGTTTTGTTTTGGTTTGGTTTGGTTTTTTTAAACCTTATATTCATATCTCTTCATTCATCAAGAATACAAGTGTTGTGATTTTGCTCAACAATTTAAAAGTAAAACAGGTCTTCCTGGATGATAACATAATGACTATGTATTAAAACCTCCATCCTAATGATTGCATTTGTGCTAATATTTTTTTCTAATAATAATATTAAATATTTTGTACTACCGGTATAATGAGATACTTCTGGCAATCTGGACTATCTGAAGGAAAAACTACACAATAAAAACCTTTCAAACTTTGCTATAAAAAATGTTGTATAATAACAGGTGGGCTATATTATCACCTTTAATTAGTTTTAGTGTGATTATCGCCTCCTCAAGTCAGTCAGCTAGAAGTCAATGTTAACATTTCAGAAATACTGAATGAACTGATAACAAAACATGGAGGTAAAGCAGACTCCAGCTGAGTTGTACACAAGAGGCTGACAGACTGTCAGAATCTGTCAGATTTAGACTTCTAACAAAGAGCATTTCTAGATAGCTTTATGAGGGGTTAGTTCATCTCAGAAGGGATGGATGGTATCACAACTGCTCTGAGAATTCACCATGTAGCCATGCATCAAATAAGTGCATATGAAGCATTATTATATCTGACCTTGCCAGTGCAGTCGATTGAAAAACTCAGTCTAGATAGGTTTTGGGTCTGGATGAGGGCTAGTTGGCTGCAATCCAATCTAGATAAGTATAGATAAGTATAGATATAGGTATAGGATATATTGGTGACTGGGGAGGAGGCAGCAGGAGAGCAGCTGAAGATCACTGTATTCTCATCCGTACCTGAAAGCCTGTGACTACCACTTAGAAAACAAAGGGCTAACCCCAAGGCCATGGACTTCAGTGGAAGTTTTTCATTGTCTTTTTTATGGTTTTAAGCAGCCTCCAAACTTGCAGTCTCATCTACTAGTATTTTATTTTAACTAAAAATAGTTTTGAGCAGAGTGAAAAAGTTCTAAAAAAGCCAGTGATTTTTGCTTCACAAAATATTGTGTGATATCACAAGTTCAAAGATGTAACCTTACAGATAATGTGATCACCCCTTGGATTAGAATGCTATTGAGTGTGGTTATTTTAAGATTTCTAGGGCACTGAAAGTAAAATGTGTCTTCCATTATCCTTATCAATTGTGTATTTATTGGGTTGAAATGATTCATGAAGTAAGTCGGTTGTTGCCCCCAAAATAATTAAGCTGAAGGGATGGCTCTTTGTTGAGTTAAGGATGACCATCTTGGGACTGACATTAAACACTTTCTTGTGTCCCTGATACAATTAGTTTTCTTGTGAGTCTTTACTAATGAAAAAAAAAAAAACAAAACATGGAAATTCACTGTCATTTCAGCAGAATATGACAACTAGGAGGAACTGGATGACCGCAGAGCCACAATGTGGTTGAGGTTGAAGGCACCTCTGGAGACCTGGTCCAGTTCCTCTGCTCAAACCAGAGTGAGCTACAGCAGGTTGCTCGGAGCTGTGTGCAGTTGGGTTTTGGGTTATCTCCAGGGACAGAGACTCCACAACCTCATTGCTCAGCCCTGATGGAGAAGAGGTTTTATGTCATCCTTAAATTGAATTTCCTGTACCTTGTGTCCATTGCATCTAGTCCTGTCACTGGGCACCACTGAGAGGGGTCTGGTGCCACCTTCTTTACTCCTCCCCGTCAGGTATATATACACATTCATAAGATCCCCCTTAAGCCTTCTCCAGGCTGAACAGTCTCAGCTCTCTCAGCCTAACTTTGTATGGAAGATGCTCCAATCCCTGACTCATCTCTCCTCCCTTTGGTGGACTCAGTCCAGTATGTTCCCATGTGTTTTGTACAGAAGAGCCCTGAAGGAGACACAGCACTCCAGATGTGTCTCACTGGGGCTGAGCAGAGGGGAAGGATCTCTTCCCTTGACCTGCTGGCAACACTCTTCCTACTGCAGACCAAGAAGCTGATGACCCTCTTTGCTGCAAGGGCACATCGATGGCTAATCGTCAACTTGGGGTCCACCAGGACCCCCCAAGTCCTTTTCTGCCAAACTTCTTTCCCCAGCCTGTGGGGGTGGTTAGTGTTATTCCTCCCAAGGGGCAAGACTTGGCATTTCCCTTTGTTGAACGCCTGAGTTTTCTGTCAGTCCATTTCTCCAGCCTGTGCCGGTCCCTCTGGATGACAGCACGACGTTCTGGTGTATCAGTCACTCCTCTCACTTTTGTATCAGCTGCAAACTCGCAGAGGGTGCATTCTGTCCCATTGTCTAGGTCACAATTTGAAGATTAGGTTGATAATAATGGTAAAACTTGATAGTGCAATTTCCAAGGATGCTCAGTTAATAATCAGTAAAGCTTTATTTTGTTTGCTTGTTTTTCTATCTACTCACCAATGGCAAAGGAGAAAAAAATGCTCATACTAACTAGTAAGAGGAAGTATATAGATTGCCAATGAAACAGGATTAGGAAAAGGCAGATGTAACTGAAGACAAATCAAACAAGGTGTTTGTAACAGCTATTATCCTCATAGGTAAGATATTGATCATCATCTTACAGAAAAAAGTGTAAAAAGAGAAAAGTAGCATAGGCTGGGGTTGGGAAGCCTCTTGAATATTACTAAAAGAGATTGTTTAGTTTAGCAGACAAAAGGCAAAGTGGAGCTATAGCTCCTCTCTGTAGATATATCGATGGGATAAACCACAGGGAGGGAGATGAGATATGTGAGATGAAAATTAAAACCTGATGTAAGAACAAATCACTGTAAAATGACTATAAATAAATATAGGTTGAAAATGAGGTAGTCTAAGCATTCAAAGACTGTGATTTTAGAACAAGCTTCCAATCACAGTATTAGAAGTAAAAATAAAATTAACAAAGTTTAAAATGGAGCTCGATAAGTTTATATGGAGCATAGTACAGTCTGAACTGGCAAGGAATAGAACCCGGGCTCATGGATTTCTTGTCAGCCCTACGTTTCTAAATTATAACCTCTTTAAACTTAGAGGGTAGAGAAAAGCAATCCCTCCCTGTTCATCCCATGATTCAACTGGAGATGTCTCCTACACATTGAGATGGGAGAGGAAACTACTTCCTATGCATGTCTCCTGAGAGATCCCAAAATGATGGTCCCACCAGTCCCTGTGCTCTGAAGTTAGAAACTTATCTAAAAGAAAACCAAAAGAATTAAAGCTCAAAGCCCTAAATCTGACTAAAGTTACAAAGGTGTTTGGTTGGGTTTTTTTTTCAGTTTCCCTTACAGTCTAGGGAAAGAGGGAGTAATAGGAGGAAAGGCAACATGGTAAGATGGTAGGCACTGCTTGTAACATTACAGACATTTTATAGGGTAACGGCTTGCAGGCTATAAATCTGCCGTGTTACTCTACTACAGCACAGACTATATGTAATCTGCACATATAGATTTTGTATGATGGCTAAACTTGTTCTATTGTTAGATCGAAAGAAGTGCCAATAGCTTCCTTCTGCTTTCTCCACCACTGTCTGAATTCCTTTCCTAGTTATGCCACGCTGCAGCAGGGTTTTGGTTGTTATTGTGCATATCCTCTTGTACGTGAAGGATATATGCAAATAATTAGGAAAGGCTTTTATCAGTTGCTTTGAGATAAGTTTTTTTTGTCACGATGCTAAGATTAAAAAAGAGTATGGATACAAAACACGGCTACAAAACATCCTGACCCTTCACTAGCAGCTGCAGTCGCTGCTCCTGGACAAATGAAGTGTAGTACCTTTTACTCACCATAATAACAAGGAAACTAACAGCCCCCCAAAGAGCTGCAACAACAAAAAGGAAGGAAATTGCAGCCAGTGAAGTCGGTTATGCTCCTGGTCTAGAGTGCTGTCACACGCTTCGTAACACCGTGCCCCCCAGAAGACCTGATAATTGGAAGGATGTTCCTATGTGACCTGTGCCTCCCATGGCACACAGCTCTTGTCGCTGCCCCGGCGAAGTCAGGCACCCAGCCTTTGCAGGAGCACTGCTACCTTCCACAGATCAAAGCTCAACCCTTCTCCTGACTGACCGAATTTCCTGAAGAATTTAAGGTAATAGGCAGTTATTGTGCAGCTGCCGTGGCAGTCTGCATTCAACTTTTTGCTCCAAACTTTACTTTAAGAAGGAAATGAACCTTGGTGAAAGAGCATTTGGTTCATTGTACCTGTGTTCAATTTCAAGTAAAGGTTTGCCTTGCCATGATCACGTTGGATTCAATCAATTCATTCAAAACAATCACATGCTTTTGGGGTTTAAGACTGTGGTGGTTACATCTTGCACATGTACATATGAAATATGTCAGTTTTAAAACAAAAAAAGAAAATATATCAAATAATATTTTATAGAATGCCAGGTTAATATATGATATTACTGAAAGGTTTGTAGTTGATGTTGATTGACTAAGAAGGAAAATATAGCTATTTGTTCTTCCCTTGCCTTGCCTTCCCTTCTCTTTATAATATAATTTCAAGAAACATCTTCATTTTAAAATCTGCCTGACTTTTAAGACTTAAAGAAACATTTATGGAAGTTACTATTTACCAGGGAGGATGAAATGGTAGAATAAACTAGGGGCAAATGAAAATTAGTGATTTCATTGGCAGGCAGGTTTCAGGTCCTGAATAAGACCTGTTTAAGTATTTATATGTGAGGTAGATTTCAATGTTCCTTTTACAGTCAATGGAGATCAAGAATATACTCCATATTCAGTTAACCCAACACTCAGTGTCAGTTGGGGTGAACAGAATCACTTTCCAAGGTTCATTTAATTTCTTGGCTAGATCCCTGTAACTCACATCTTGATACCTAATTGTACATGTTTTAGCTTGAACCTGAATCACACCCAAAGTTTCTTTTGGAAAACTATTTGTCCATAATGAATCTAAATTCATGGGCGTTAGCACCAGAAGTCAGGAAGACCAGCACATTTAATCACATGCTGCTTCTCTTCCTCCTCAGACTGCCCCTCAAGACTGTTGAGATTTCTGGGAGAAGTGAGGTGTATCTCCAGCCAGGTGGAAAAGAGGGAGTGGGTCAGCAACCACTAAATAAAATGGGATAAGGAAGAAATATCAGAATCTAAAAGAGATCTTGATGGAAGAAATTTTTGAAACTGTTGAGCTCAAGGCTAAGGACTTTCCCAATCATTTTAGGATCAAGGAGATCTTTCCAGATTTCAGGTATCACGCATTTTTCTTTCCGTAGTGGGGAGAAACAAGTTGAAAGATGCAGCTGTCTATAAGGAGAAACCGGAGATCTAAGTAGGGTGGAAGAAAAGCTCTTCTGGAGGATGAAGTGGGTGGATTCATTCACATGTTGTCTCTTGCTGCATTAGCACACCAGTACTCCCCACAGTGGCTGACCCAGTGAAAGTTCTTCCGTCACTGGTTATATGAGAGCTTTCCTAACAGTTTCAAACTATGTACTGTGTACTACATAATTCCCTATTATCAAGCAATTTAACTCCTTGGTTTGCTCTTGGGTCATTGTCCACATGACCTTATTTCAGTTCTAGGTTCTCTTTTGGAGTGAACTGACTATTTCTTTCTGGGATAACACCTGGGTGAGATTCTAGAAATAGTTTTCCCCAAAGACGACCCTTAAAAGAAAACATGAATGAGACCACATCCTATCCAGACTTATCCACCCTGAAACAATGCCAACAGGTTTTATAGCCTTAAACATCCCTACACAGCTTTATATCACGCAACACATATCCTTGGCATCATGCTAGGTTGCAACACAGCCCTCACTTTATTTTAAGTGCTTACAGACATAAACATGCAAGAAAGGAGACACCTGAGCAAAGAGCTTTGCAGATGGGACATGACCATCCTGCTTTGTAAGAATGTATGCCCGCATGGTGTCAATGCAAGATACTTTCCACTTCGTTTACACCAGCACTACGTCATGGAGTGGGTAAAAAGAAGAAATACTCATTTTAGTTAGGGCAGCAGGTACTGAGCCTCCAAAGTCCTTTTTTTCATTGTTGTTTACTAATGCTCTGCAGCAAAATCTTTGTCCAAGACCTTGACGTGACCCATGATGAGCAATGAGGTGTGTGATTTTTTTGGACTACCCTCAGGGCTGAGCTGCATGGCTTTTAATTGGGTCAAGGCAGACTTAGAATAGACTTCAATGTCTTTTCCATTTTGTTCTTATTGCCATGATAGTGGCTCAGTTTGATAACGCAATTTCAGAGCATTATCATGTAAGTAGCTTTCATATTGAATTAGCAAACTATATAACAACAGGATAAGAAAACTAATGCATGCTAGACATCTCTTACAATAAGCTTCTGCATCTTTTCACCGCAAAATGACATCTGTGACCTTTCTCTCCCCTTTTCAGTACAATCAGTCAGTATGAAAAGCTCTGCTCTACAGTTAAAAATAGATCACCCTATCTATTGAATGGTATTCAGCAGAACATGCATATCGGCCTTGCAGCAAAAAAAGGTAACCCTAGTCACTTATCTTGCATTTCTGTTTTCTTCAAAATATGTACAGAATTATATAGGCAAAATATTTCTGTGTTCGTGTTCTCTGTGTTAGCTTGACACTGTGGATCCATCATGATTAATACTAGATCTGTGCACCGCCATAGCACACACAGCAGCACTACTTGCTCCAGATCTGAGCCACGCACTTGACTGCCTTTGTCAAATTAACACCAGATTCAGGATTTATGTCACCTTTGTGTTGGCTGAAAGACAACAGGGAATGTCTGATCCCGTAAGAAGCCGCGTGGTTGAAGTTATCCTGCAGGTATTTTAAGGGGTAGACTGAGTTTAATCCAGAGCTGCAGTGGATGCTCCATGCTGGGCTGCTTTTAAGTGTGTGCTAATGCCAGATTTCCTGTATTGTTCAGCCAGCAGCTAAAGCACTCGCTTATCCTGAGCTGACCTTTAAAGATGCTTTCGCCAACTTGACCTACGAGTTAAGCCATCTGCAATCCCTTGAAGTTCTTCCTCAAAATTAACCTGCGGCCAGGACAGGAAAATAGCTAGCAATGGTACTCAGGTGCCCTGAGTACGTTCCTCTCTGTCCAGAGAAAAAAAAATCCAGTGTACTCTGCAAGTATTGAAGCATAGAGTTAGAGCCAGGCTGACTTGAAAATTAACCTGTTCAGGGAAGAGTCAAATCTCCCTCCTTTGCATGATAAGTGAACTCTCTCAGAATGTATTCAGCTTTCTCACCTGCCTCTGAGTACATACACATTTATTTTAAGAATGACATGCTATTTTATTTAATCATTTAATAAGCCACTTTATAAATATATCTGTACATTTCTTCATCCTCCATATCTCTCAGTCACTTTGTAGTTATGAAAATTTTTCACCTACAGGTGTGAAAATTCCTCAAGGTGGGGCACCTCTTTAGGTGCTGACAATATTGCTATATTAGTTATTTTATTAGATTAATTACTAAATTAATAATCTATTATGGTATTCACTGAATACTTTTGACCAGCAGACATCTTTCAAGGATTTTTCTATATGTTTAATTTCTGATTCACTGTGATGCCTGTTATGTAGGGTGTAGAGATTGGCTAAAGATTATTGACAGACTCTTGGCT
Source organism: Leptodon cayanensis (assembly GCA_027564655.1). Lineage (NCBI taxonomy): Eukaryota > Metazoa > Chordata > Aves > Accipitriformes > Accipitridae > Leptodon > Leptodon cayanensis. The sequence continues at coordinate 21,492,173 of JANXJC010000026.1, read as the reverse complement.
ACTGTAATCTGTCACAGCTCCTCTTGCTTTCATAGACTTGTTTGCACAGAATATAAGTAACAATAATTGAGCTTGTGTGAAACACTTACAAGTGTAAAAGTAATGCCATTTTATAAAGAAATATATGGGTTTGTTGGTAATGGTCGCACAATGTAGTGTCTTGACTTCTCTAAAGTTTCCTTCCCCAATGTCAGGACTTTTGTTAAACTATTTTTTCTGTGTGCTGAATCTGGTAAGCAGTAAATGAACTTCTTATAGAGTTGCTCACTGAGATAATGGGTCACATTGTACAAAAAATGCAAAAGGAACAGTAACTGTCAAATATAGATGTAAGCCACATGACAAAAACAGCTAGGGGGAAAAAAAAAAAAAGTTAACTATCTGGTGTACACCAAACCAAGAAAAAAGAAGGAATCTGATACTTTCATAAGTGGTTGTTCATTCATAAAGAACAGAACTTTTTTGTACTTCACCCACCACCGCCTTCTTTTCTGTTCCTTCACCTTTGAAGGCCTGTGCCCAGTGCTGCTGTACAGCTGCGGGTGCTGATAGCGTAACCACAGCACGTTGCGCTTCAGGTTCATTTTCCAAACAAATCAAGCAGGGGCAGCAACACTGCATTGGTTTGATGTGCCTGGGCAAATCTAGAAAATATTAATCAGAGATCAAGAAACCTGAGAGTAGATGCTCTCTGTCTCTGCAGGATCTGGCTCTACCCTGAGGACTCCACTCAGGGGTAGAGAAGTACTATAGTCTCCTCTTACAGACAGAAAAAAAAATCAGGAAAAAGATTTCTAAGTTTTTCTGCTACCAAGATACCACTGGATGGTATTTGCATATAGTTAACCATAAAAAAGGATTGTACACAGCCGACTGGAACATGAGAAGTCTGTGGCAAAGGCACACTAAAATTCAGTGCCTTTACCACACAGTCATCTTTCCTCTCCGAGAAGTATCAACCTCATCTGCAAACCATAGGCACAACCACTAAACCCCTGGCACCAATCTCCACGGTGGGCAGCGTTGCAAACCTTAAATCACCTGAATGATAGAGAAAGCACATGTTTAAGCCTTGGTGAGCAAGGTTTCTCCACAAGAGTATTATTTACATTTGGCTCTCAAAGATGGGAATGAAGGAATCAAACTTGGGGGATGAAACACAAATACATTTGCTGCCTTGATCCCCAAATCTCTAGCTACCTCCAGAAGGAAACGAACTATAATGAGAGTCTGCCTGTGATGCTGTTGAGAGAGCCTGAATTTTTGAAGGCATAACCTGACTGTTACTTATTTGTCTTGCTCTCTTTTCACTGAACTAAAAGCAGGCAAAATACAGATCAGGAATGGGGTTTGTAATAAGCTCCTAACAACAGAGGTACTTCTTTGTATTTCCTCCTTGGAGAACCTGGCAAACAAAGAACGGTATTATGAAATAGTAAACTGATTTAAGTAGCTTCTGAAGCTAAGCAGTAGAGTTTTGCCTTGTCAATCTGTTGTGCAGGGAGAGCAGCTGTGATTTAATGGATAAAACTTGTGCCTAAGAGATTGCAAGCTCCAGCCTCCGGAGTGAATCTGCCCCTCGGCAATGATGTGAGTTTGCGCTGGAGGCTGGAGCGTCTCTGAACCTCGGTGACCTGGCTTATCTGTACAACATGGAAAGCAAAGCTGTTATCTAAGAGCTCAACAGGTGTCTGAGGCAATAGGAAATCTAAATTATTAACAAAACTGGGTTTGGTCAGAGATTTTCCTTATCACATCTTTCCTTCCCCACCTGTATTTGAATATATGATAGTTGCATTGGGGGCAGGGGCGGGGGGGTCAGAGGAGGACAGGGGGAAGAAGAAATACTTCTTCTACAACACAGATTTTTGGTTTGAAGGTTCTTGGGGTTTTTTAACGTTTTTTGTTTTGGTCTGAAAGACAAAGAGGAGTTCAGGACTTCCCCAGGGAGCTGGTACTTAGGTACATTCCTCTCTGGTTTGTTTGAATTTTGTTTCCACAGTAGTCAACCTTTCACTTGGAATCCCTACTTTTCCACTCAATTTTTAGGCTGCCCTGTTACTGCTCCAGGCTTTCAAAGAACCTTCTGCTTCCCAAAATTCTCTCTTGGTTTTTACATTCACACATAACAACAAAGGAGAGACTTTGCTTTGTTTTTGTATACTTTGTATTTGAAGTAGATCACTTCAGCAGTTATAATTAAGAATGGTTACACAATATCAGCAATGTGGGAGATTCTCATTTGCCTTACAG
>JANXJC010000026.1:21477860-21489820 GCA_027564655.1 Leptodon cayanensis | reverse complement strand
TCAAAGAACCTTCTGCTTCCCAAAATTCTCTCTTGGTTTTTACATTCACACATAACAACAAAGGAGAGACTTTGCTTGTAGATCACTTCAGCAGTTATAATTAAGAATGGTTACACAATATCAGCAATGTGGGAGATTCTCATTTGCCTTACAGTACTAAGCCTCATCAGATTTTATGTATCCCTACTATAGCGCTTTTCTTCAAAGCTGTACTAAACATCCACATTTCTTTGCAGGCACGTGGAAAATTTTATCTTAGCTGACCTAAAGCCTATGGCTTCTCAATTTCTCTTTCAGTAATAATAACAAATAACTGTTGTGGATTAACTGAAAATATAATCCAGCTGTTTTCTTCAGAATCACCAGGGAGAATTGGACCCCCAAAAATAAAAAAAGGTATTAAGATGGAAAGAAACAAGATTGTTGTGTCTTTTAATCTCTAATCTCCCACAAATCCATTTGTATCACAGTCACTTTCTCACCCTATATAACAATCTTCTCGCAAAACTACCTATAACTCCACTGACTGAACATACACACGCAAAAAAGCTCCACCAGAGTACAAGAGGAATGGATGTTGCTCACCAGGAAAGAAATTAGCTGTGTGCATTACTAATCTTGTGACCATGTAGGATCCTACTGTGCATGCTGAGTTTGACTCCGGGGAACAAGGACCTATTTCTCAGAAACTGAGAGCTGGAATGGTGAGTAGAGTTTCCATCAGTGTATGTGGCTATAATGACAAATTAGTCTACCATTTGGAGCAGAATTTCACTAAAGAACACCTGTATCAAAAATGCAACCTCCTGTTGAATTATAGCAGATCTTAGAAGACCTCAGGTGGTAGTTAATCCATCACAACTTAATGTACTTTGCTCCAGGGGGTTAGTTACACTTGCAGATAAAATAAGGACCTTGTTCCTAGTCTAATTTTGTCTTTCTTCACCTCCCAGGTACTATATCTTATTGCACTTCTCTCTGCTAGTTTAAAGACCCTTTTCCTACCAGAAAACTTTTCCCTATGCAGGAGATGCTCTTGACTTTCTTTTTGATAAGATTCATAATCTGAATTACTTCAGTCTTTCAGTCTTCTACAGAAATATTCTCGTGAGATGTTTAGTCAATCAGCCTCCTTTTTTGAACCTTTCCTCTCCCTGGTCCCACCACCCTGAAATAATTCCACACAAAATCAGACATCATCAGAGCACAACAGAAGTCATCAGAGAACCGTGGGGAACAGGAATTTACCACCACCCCTCTTAGGTACCATCATTCCATCTGTTTACCACGTTCTCATCTCAGTTTTCCTGTCTTTGGACATCCAAAATTGAACAGATGGAAAAGAGCTGATTGGAGGGAAACCTCAAAAGATTTTCACATTTTTATTTTAAAATTTGAATTTTCTTGTGCATGTTTTCATCAAAAAGTTGGCATATGAAAATATACAGCACATCCAGGCTGAGATATATAGCTGAAGAGTACAGGGTTTATTTATCTGTTGTTTTTTTTTAAGCTGCCTGACGTATGTGGAAAGTACTCAAAAGAAGTTTCTCTCTCAAGGCTCTTTGGGGACTTTGTTGAAAGGCAAGAAAATCAATTGTTTATATAGCAACATCACTCCATTCCAGGCATGGGCTGAAACACACACTTATTTAATAATAAATCTGCTTCTGTGAAATGTAGGTGAACAAAATAAAAATGAGCAATAAAATATTCTGCATCTATACAGCAAATTCTATGCACTGCTTTCAAACAACTTTAGAGCAGTGGATAAAAAGCTTTTTATTACTGCAGGACAATGAAGGACAGAGGGAGTTAATGAATTATCAGAAGCCCCACAGATAAAAGATCTAAACTGAGATGAACCTAAGGTATGAGTCCCTCTTGCCCTATTACAATGCTTTTTCACAGAACCTACTAAACCTTGTGAGGATCAGAGCTACTGTAATTCCTTTTAAATTCAGTCTAGACAGAAGTTATTCCATAGGAACGTTTGTTGAATAATGTATTTGGATGAAGACTGATCAACCAGCTCTATGAATGTACAATGTTTGAAACTGCATGTGAATATATATTGTAAGAAACTCAAGTACTAGAAGCAGTTCATGGGCTGTTCACAGCAAGCAATCAGTTCTCAAGCCACATGACAGCGAGCTATATGATCACAACAACATCAGTTCAATGCAAAAAGTAATTTCCTAAAGAAATCATGAAAGTTGGTTTATAGATAACTATACTGCTTCGGCTGTCAACTTTTAAATAATGAGCTATAATACCAAAAAACCCCAAAGCTCTGGTGGGAAAAAAGTGCCTTGAGTGAGCTATATGACTCCTAATATTTTCATATGGAATTTAGCAATTTAACTCTTGGAAGCTCAAGAGCTTTCAGCCTGCTCAGCTGAAAGCTTAAAGAGTACAGCAGACTTCATCGCCAAACTACAATATAGAATTATATTTAGTTAATGCCTCAGAAATAAGTGAGGAAAATATGCTGCATATTCATAGATTTTAAATTATTTGTGCTTTGTGTCACTAACATTTTCCTCAAAGTATGGGTGTATAAGAACAAGGTCAGCACCAGAGGCTTTCCTACTATTTGTGTTTGCACTGATTTATATCACATTCTTCTTAGAATTCAGCCTTCAAAATGTGGAAATCACTGGACAAGAATTTCCTGCACTATGGTGACTTAAAGGAAGATATGCAACACTCTGAATAAATGATTCATTTTAGATTTGTTATAAGCTGAGTACAGAGTATTCAAACAAGAAGCATTGATCCCTAAAGGCAATGTGGGTAATCTTGGTGATTTAGCTGCTGCAGTTGAATAACAGCAGTGTGATCTCAAACAGAAGACTAGGAACATACAAGGAGAGGGAAAAAGCGAGAAATGGGATGACATTTACATGCACACGTGTCCTGGAATTGCTGGAGTTGAAGGCTTTCTCTCTCCTCCTTCTGGTAAGTTTGAGGACAGAGATAATTAGGTTACATCAAAATGGAATGATGAAAGGGAAGAACATCCCAGTGGTGTTCAGCAAACTGGAATGGAGAGCTGAGAAACCTCAGCATCTGCCACCCTGAAGTCTGTGAGATGATTCATTACAGAAGTACAAAAGCAAAAGCTAAAATAAGCCAAAGTATAGTGACAAGAAATGACAGAAGAGACCAGCAATGCTCCCAGGGTAATCTAAGAATCATCTAAGGGTTCTCACTTTTGCTCAGAATGGTAGTTTGGACCTAAAGATGTTCACACTGATGAAGATGTTCAAACAGTAGGTGAACCAAAGACTTTTAAGCATCTTGTCCCTTAACCTGGTAATGCATGCAGGCTTTTTTCCTACAGTCAGCAAGAAAAGCAAGGTATTTCTGAAAACTTCCACGGGGCCAGCCTGAGATTTTAACCTTTTCCCACTGACTCTGGAGAGCAAATCAAGTCACCTCCATGCCAATGAGATGCAGTAGGCCAAGGAACTGGGAAGAAGGAGAAGTTTGGGTCAACCCACCACAGACATCTATTGAAACTTCTCCTTCTTCCCAGTCCCTTGGCCTACTGCCTACATACATTATGAACTTTTATACAGGTGTTCAACCAATTGGAAACCCATTACAATGTCTGAGTTTTCACTCACTTTCAAAATGCTGAACTCTCTTTTGAGAGAATGTGCTTCAGAATTGACTTTTAGAACAAGAGCAGACTGGCTGTGGTAAGTGCCAGGAGGCAGGGGACCTAAGATCCTAGGTCTTCACAATTTCAGGGAATTTGAGCCAAGAGATATTATATCTCAGCATAATCTCTTGCAGGGCATACTTTTGGGAAAGTTTCTCTCTATTCCTCTTTCTTAAGCAGAGCCATGGCACAAGAAAAACGCACAAGCTCATGCCATTGTACAAGAAGAATGAAAAATGAGACTGGCTGCAGCTGTGGTCCAAACATGAGTTAAGAATGACAAAGGAATTTTTTAGATTACACCTTTTCTCCATTCTTACTGAAGTTAGCTGAGGGATAGGTATCTAATTATTCAGCAGGGACAGGTATTTTGCTCTGCATGTCCAATAACGCTACTTTAGATTCCTAGAGGAAGCCCTGGGTATCTCAAGCAGGAGAAACACGATTTCTTTGTCCATTGACCCTCATATTATACTTATATGGCATGTTAGAGGACTGAACCTCTGTTGGCTGAACACCTGTATAAAAGTTCATAACGTATTTCTTATGATTTACCAAATGTTGTCAACAAATACCTATTCACAATTCCTGTTACGTATCTTTCTTGAGGGGATCCAGAACTTCCTCAGAAAAAAGTTGATTTCCTTCTGTTCTGATGGTGAGAGTTAATTATAATAGATAGACTTCTGTTGTCTTCTCTAAGAGAGTCAGCAAGCCTATAAACACCTACTTTTTTTCTGATGTTTCTCGGGATGGAAATATTTCAAATAATTCTAGTCTTAAACCTACATGTTATACATACAGTGTTTGAATAATCTTCCACATTGCTGTTTGCATACGTGCAGCTACATTTTATTTCCTCTTTTTATTTCTTTTCTTAATCCTAGGCAATGAAAATATTTGGATGGTCATTTCTACTCTGGAAGGGAAACAAACAGTGTAAACATAGAAACACACAAGAATGTTTGAGGGACTAACGGGTGAGGATTAAAAATGAAGAGAGGAAGGAGAAAGAAAAAAAATTCAGAACAATCTTAAAGGAGACAGGGAAAAATGAGAAAGAAGATACAAAGACAACAGTCTGTAAAAGAAAAATGGATCATCTTGTGGGGTAAAAGAAAGCAAGTGACAGGGACAGGACAACAAAGCAGAACTGACTGAAGTGGGATTTGAAAGGGAAACTTCAAATATCTCAAGGTCTCAGCATGTGGGCTTTTTTTTTTTTTTTTCAGAACACCTTCACAAGGAAAGGGAGGAATTTTGTTGGCAATGTTGTCACAAAAGAAAAAGTATAAGCTGCCAAAACCAATAAGCTGTCTTGTAAAGTGTGCTTATTAGAATAAAGTAAATATGGGAATGAACCCAGCCTGATTTCATTAGTATGCATTTGCAATAACAGCAACAACAGCAGCAAAAACAGCCAAGATTTTTAGAGGGAGTGGTAAGAAAGAGGGGTGATAAATGCAGAATTAAAGATATTTTTTTTCTAGAAAGGAAAAAAGACAAACTCCAAAAGAGAGGGAAAAAATAAAAGAAGATGTAAAGCTAGGAAAAAATGAAATGCAAATATGACACCACAGGGAAGGGAGGGAGGGGGTGGAGAAAGATAAAAAATCTAGTCTAATCACCTACCAATCAATTTTTTAATTTGTGAATTTGCTCATCCATCTTAATCTCATCACAATATCACATCTGAGTGCCTAAAGGCCAGAAAGGGTTTAATTTCACCCCTCCTCCCCAACAGGTGACAGAGGGATGATGATAGCAAGTCATTATTCCTGTTTAGCAGTGTGCCTCTGCTTTTCCTGTGATAGCAAATAAACTGATCTGCAATGGAGCATTTGGTGCGTGGATCCCAGCTCAGCAATATCTTTTTTTTGGAAGGGTGCACCATTGCCGTGAGTTGTTTACCTGCACTGTGAAAAGATAGCAGCCAAAGTAGATGGCACAGATCTGTGTGACTTCTCGCTCCCCTCCCTTCTCAAAAGCCCACATAAATCACATTGTAGCCATCATCCATACTACTGCTCTGTTTTCTGATGATAAAATGTTGTCCCTGTCCTTTTGCAAATAACAGGCTGAATACTAGAGAAGGGATATGGCCTCTCAAAGTGGAGACAAGCAAAGTTCTAGGAAGGAGACAAAACCCTCTGACACGCTTACGAGTGTCAGGAACTCTGGTTTTAAGAGTGTCTGTGCTGTTTTCCATCATAACTTGCTGTAATTGATTATGTATGTACGTAATTACGTAATATGTAGTTAGTTATGATTATTTTGGTCAATGTAAAGTCCTTCTGAGTCAATGCAAAAGCATAAGTATAGGGAAGGAGAAATGGCAGTTTGAAAATAATGAAGCTAAAAAGTGATATTAACATGCAGTTAATTTATTTTTTTAATATTCATGGATAGTCAAGACCAGTTGCACATTCATTCAGAAACCAAACTTTGTGGGGGTTTTGGGGTTTTTTGGGGTTTGGGTTTTTTTTTTAAGTAACCCTTAAGACTCATATTTCTATGAAGGGTTTTTCTGAAAGATTCATGAACAGCATTATTTATACACCTAAGTAAGCTCCAATGACCTCCCATACAGATGTCCTCAAACGAGAAAAAAAACAGGATAAGAAATATTGAGGGGAAGAGGGATTAGCTTTGAGAGGTATTTCATAACATTGAAGAAACTGTCCTTGTGATATTAATGAAATGAAGGCTGAGCATTATGACAGGGAAGACAATAAATAAATAGAGATAAGAGTAATCCCAGGTTATAATCCTATTATAAACTCTTCCAGAAGGTAGAACTTTTCCCCAGAACTTGCAGGAAGGTGGGAAGTCATATTTCAAGAAAAGATAGGTACAACGTGGCATCTTCGTTGACACTTATTTTATTTTTGAGATTAACCAAAATTAATCAGAATAAATTAGCATCACGGTGCTGTCAGATGCAAAGAAGGTCAAAGGCTTCACGATCACTGTTAGAAAACTGGCAACAGAAAGTTAGAGCTTTAGTGGCATTTATAAGAACATCTGCTCTGGGATCCCTGGAGCTGGCAGTGCTGCCTTGTGCACCTCTGCAGAGAGGTAATTAGCACCATGGAGGACACCAAGATATCAAAAAGAAAAAGGAAGACTCCATAGTTAGCAGAAAATAGATATTAATATTAGAGATATCGAAGTTCATATCCACCACCTAGCTGCTGATTTGATCAGGTACAGCCTGTGATTAATCCACCAAAAACCCCAAAAGACATGACAAAGCAGATCAGCAGTTGAAACCCCGAATGTCTGCGGTAGCTCTCCTTTCTGATTCACATGCTGGATGACTGGTAGGGAGAAATTTGCCAGCTTCATGAAGATGCTACTGAGATTGCCATCAGAAGTCCCTTCAATTCGGCACAACAAAATACTGCTTTTCCTAGAAAAAGAACTGTGATGAATTCTGACGTAGAAAAGCAAGCACCATGGCACTATAAAAAATAAAAAGTTGGGTGAGAAAAGGTTTGGTATTCATGTAATGAGTGTGAACAACTGCATTAATCACCTTTTTCATCATATTTACAATTATCTTGGTGCTGCCATAGCTACTGGCCTTATACAAACTGCAGACAATATTTTCCCATTCATGTAGTCTACATTTCATGTAGCTTGCAAAGTTCCAGGGGAAATGTACAGGTGAGCTAAGTCTTATTTTCAAACACCGTATAAGGATTTCTTAGACAATGAAATCTCAACAAAGTTCTTTCTATATTTTTTTTGTGCAAAAATAGTAATTGCCAAAACATTAATTAGATTTGTTTATCTGCTTTCTGGGATAAACTAGATATAGGAACAAGTCTCCTATAATTTGGTGCGTGATATTTTGTTGTAAAATAATAATCAGAAGGCTTTTTTAAAATGTACCAGAAAAAGAAGGCTAGATCCGCAGAGAATAAAGATAATGATTTTAGGAAGGGAAAGGTTGAAATCCAAAGAGCAGGGCAAGATCAGAAAATAAATGGGAAACTGTATCTACTGTGGAAGAAGACATGAAAATAAATTGAAGCTTGGGGGAAGAATGGAAAGGAAAAGGACAAAGCTAATAATTTATTTACCAATTCAGACATTTAAAATTCTAATTTATGTACCCATCTATCTCACTCTATGCTGTGTGTAACAAAACTTTCATCGATACAATATAAAGACATCAAGTGCTTGAGCTTTATCCTCCTCTCCCCTGGAAGCACTGAAGGATATTTTATTAATCATTGTTCCTGCTTCAGATCTCCCCCTCCGGAAGGTGAGGAGGCAGTGAAAAAGCTGAGCAAGGGTCATTATTTTCATACTTGGCTCTGATCTCTTTCCTTCAGACTGCCACCAGAAACAGGTTTGGAAACACCTAAGGAGAAATGAGCTCATTGGGGAAATGAATTTTACCAGAGCTTCCTGAACAGGTTAAAAAAACCCAAACACCAATACCAACATCCCTGCCCGCCCCCGCCAAAAAAAAACCCAAACCCAAAAACACACACCACCAAAGAATCCCTCATTTCTTTCAGGAGGCTTTCTTTTCATGATGTTGCCAGCTGGAAAAAGGACCAAAAGAGCTACCGCTGTGTGACCCTTCTGGTCTTCGTCCCCAGTGGCGGGGCGCGCAGCTGCGGAGCAGGCGGGGGCTGCGGCATGAGCCCCGCGGCTCCCATCTGCTGCCCCGCAGAACCGGGCAGGCAGGGCTCTCCAGGGACTTTGGGGTCTCTCTGGATGCAGCACGCACAGCGCTGGCCGTTACTGGAGTCTTAGTTTTGCAGTACGTTGTGCTGCACCGCCAAACGCTGGGTTTATGGGTTTAATCGTCCTCCTCGCCTTCTGTGCAGTTTGACCCCACTGTTTGCACATCTTAATAATCCTATCACTTCATATTACACGGTGCATTCATTTATGCCTCCTATTAACATATTTCGTTGTAAAAAGTATTTTAAGATATCAGTCAAAAACGTTATATTCACCCTTTATCTAATATTGTTAAAGAGTAATTTCAAAGCATTTTATAAAGGTATTACTCCAATGTTTCAAGCACTGAAGCTGATACACTCCAAGACTAAGTGAATCACCCTGCTCATTAGTTTTATAGATGGGACTGAAACTCTCACCATAGTGATTTGTAACCTAGCATTATCTAAATTCCTGCAGAGAAGATATACAGCGTAAAAATACTTCAGCTGAGCTGAGAACTTCAGAGTAGAATCACCTAACACATTATTTAATAAAAGACGACAGGATTTGTTGAACATATTTCATCAACCTCATGTGAAACTTCACAGTAACATAAAATAGTAAAAAAGAACAGCCTTGGAAACAGCTCACAACTACTCAAAGCAACAGCATATCATGGAAAAGGCAAACTTGTGATCAGAACAGTCAACTCAACAAGAAAGAGATTTTCTGTAGTGGACAGGTAGATCTATGTACCTACATCTGTTTACACCTAGTAATCCACTTTCAAGAAAACCAAATGAATTACCGTAAAATATGGTTTGAACAAAAAGATCCATTTTAAAGTGGTATTTAACCACTAAGTTGCTATATACATACTGGAATCCTAACACAAATAAACCTGATTCAGAACGTAACTTGATTACGTTAATTGGCTGTATGTTTCAAAATCTTAATTTTCCCTCAGGTTATCTTGTAGCTATTTTTTCTTATTTAGAAGCATATTCTGTTTGTATGTCACACCAGCTATGCCTTGCACAATGTGTGTTTAATCCAATTTTAAGCTTCTCAGGTGAAAGATCCTTCAGCAGAGAACTGATGTTTGTGAGCTTTGTAAATTTTGTCTCTGTTTTAGTAGCATTTTCTTCAATTCAAACATATCATAAACCTGTCAATCTTAAACTGAGAATCTGAAATCACAACACATCATGTACTTGATTTATTATTTAAGTGCAGTGTTTCCTTTCAGTGCATCCTTATTCTTACTCTTTATTAAATAAGATTGAGGGAGCAAGAGTGGTGTAGAGGCAAAAATGCATGTTTTTTCAGATGTTCTGAGAATATCTGATCACAGAAATCTCTGAAAGATGAAAGTTACTGTCTAAAAGAAGACGGTGAAACAATTCATGCATAAAAGACTGGATTCCAGATCTGTTACTGGAGAGTGTTTCTCTCAAGCTATAACGTGAGGCTTAAAGTCATATTTTCCAAATGGCACTTAAAATGCTGGCAAAGGATCCTAAATGCCAATCTGAGTTTTGAATTGACTATGATCAGGATAATAGAGTGTATGGAAGGGTATGCCCCAGCTACAACTAAGGATACTGCAACTTTCACAACATCTTTACTTTGAGAAGTCGACAGCATCAACAGAATTTGAGCTACGAAACTGGAAAGATATAGGATCAAGAAAGAAATAATGGATTTAATGGCAGTTAGGTGAACATCTATCAAAACATCCCTGAAGGTATCTACATAACATTGCATCTTCTTCGTGTGTTTCCGTAGAGAAGCAATCAATAGAGCTGAGGTTACCACAGATAGTACTAGAGGAAAAAAACAACCTACAAAGTAAAGAAGCAGCAGGTAGAGGTAGGAACTATCCCAGTCAGTGATACGTGCTGTGTTATTTTCTATGCAGTTCCCCGTTGAGCTGCAGAGGTAAGTGCTGGGTGTAATCCGTAGCAAAGGAAGAGAAGTCACAGAAGAGATCACCAGCGATCCTAGAAGAAGCCACGGGACCATCCCAGCTATTCTGAGCTTGATTTGCAACAACAGCCATTGGGTGACATTGATTATTTTTACACAGTAGAGTACATAGAGCCAGGTACTGAACCACAAACTGGCATGGTTTACAAACATCCATACAGCTCCAAAAGCTTTGTACATGGAAGCCAACTTAAATGCATCTGCAAAGTAGAGACTATGAATGTGCATCAGTATGGTCACCTGTAAGATAAGTCTCGATGTGCTCAGAAAGATCAGGATTATATCGGCGGAAGAAATTTTTTTGCTTTTGATCCAGTTAATGATATTAACAGCTGTAATAAATCCATTTCCAATAAATCCAGCAACAACTTCAATAGCTACAATACTTATTGAAATGATAAGAACCGGTGGCAACATCTTGCTGCTTCAGTCACCTCTGCCTGATTAGCTTGTGGAGCTGTGCAAGAAGTTGATAAGACCTGATGGTATCTGACTAGCCCCAGCTCCAGCCTGCTCCCCTTATATGTAGGAGCAAAAAGTCATCTGGAAATGATAGTGGAAAATGATTGTTGATGTTCTTCCTGAACATGCAAATCAGAGAAGGATTTAATAATTAATCTTAACCTTTTACATGCATAAGATTTGCCTACACTTTTCCTTAGGGATGTGACCAGCTGTATTAACCTCCCCAGCTTTTGTCCAATTGTTTATATTCCTACCTCGAATGTGAGAAAGCTCTGTGGCTCTCTGGTTACAGCTGTACCTGACAATGTGGAAGGAGACGCGTAATGCAACCCAACACAGGCAGCAGCATACGTCAGGAGACAACAAGAGGTCTTATGTTGTAGGTAGTATCTCTCACACTGCTTTGAAGGTCTATCAATTATAACTAGACCAATTAGTTGCAACCATTTTAACATGGAGAAAATTATACGGCCTCCAGCTCTATTCTAGGGGAGCACTCCAGACAACAAAGCTGTATGTACTCAAGCATTATTGCTCCATATAGCTGACCACTTCTTAGATGTTAGACCTTGTGTTGGTCACATATATGGGATCAAAAGATGACGGTGACCAGTTATATGATCAGCAGTGGTGACAGGCTAGTGAAGCAGAGAAGACCGTCTAACAGACCCCTGTTAAAAGCCCCACATTCTCCAGCTGCTTTCACTGTCTTGGCCTTTATCCCACCAGCATGCCACAGAGAAGTTCCTCTGTCTAGATGGTGGATCTAGACCTGTTCTGCTTTATGGAGTGAAAATCTATCATCCATCTGCATTCATAGCTTTGGCTAGATGCTCATTACGGACTGAGCATAGCAGTCCACAACAGTGAGTGGGGCCCATTAATCTGCATCCTGCATTAGTGATTATTTATAAAGAAATATGTCTGGATTTCCAAAACAACGTGACCTCACCTTCTCAACCCCAGGACCATTAATCCAATCTGTGAATACAGTATTGGCACATTAATATTGTCAATATATTCTTTCTTGAATTAAAGAAATTTGAAATAAAAAGTGAAGACTCTGACAACAGGGTGTCCTGGTTTCAGCTGGGATAGAGTTAATTGTCTTCCCAGTAGCTGGTACGGTGCTATGTTTTGAGTTCAGTAT
>JANXJC010000026.1:21458078-21477760 GCA_027564655.1 Leptodon cayanensis | reverse complement strand
TGTTCTATTAAACCGTTCTTATCTCAACCCATGAGTTTTACTTCTTTTTCCCGATTTTCTCCCCCATTCCCCTGGGGCCGGGGGGAAGTGAGTGAGCGGCTGCGTGGTGCTTAGTTGCTGGCTGGGGTTAAACCACGACACAGGGGAAGAAGCAGCTGAGATCATTTGGCCACTGGAAAAACTCTGGAAGTTCTTTAGCAATAAAATATTTATTGGCTTTTGGGAAACTTGACATATACTTCTGGAGTGCATTTCTCAACAGAGTAAAATGACTCAAAGTAACAGGTAGACCAAGCTTCTAATCTGAATGTGATAAAAATTGCCAAATAGATTTACCATTTACCATTACATCCAAGCTTCAGGTTTTTGTTGAATTGTTCAGAAGAGAAACTTAAATTGGTATAAGTACATTTCTTCATTAAGTTATTGAAACTAAAAGGTGGATTTAAAATCCTCGTAGCTTTTGTTTCTGTCAGTACTTTGGTAATATTAAATTTACATTTCAGTTTATGTCCTAGTAATCTCAAAGAGTAGGAGCTTTTCTTCTTAAAAAGTGAGCATACTTTCTTCATTGCAACAATGCAAATTAAAAAAAAAAATGAGGCACATTTGCAAAATATTGTATATCAGTTTCAGATTTTAAAAAGCCCAAGGGAAAAAAACAAACAAAGACACAAATCTAAACTAAGAATACATTGACATGTTTACTTTTTCTATTATGTTCTTCACTGGAATTATTCAAAGTAGTAGAAAAGTCACATCTTACTAAGGAAAAAAATAATAAAGAAAGTGTAACTCAACGCCTACCATGCATTTTAAACTTTTATGCATAAAGCTTCCTGTACACAGAAGATGTATTACATAATTACAGTAGTCAGTTACCTCAAAAATATAGTAATTAAGTTACTCAAGGGAACATGACAATAACACTTTATTTTTACGCACTTATAAAAAACAGCAGTGTAATTATAAAGTAGAAGAAACTAGAATGGAAGATACAATCTAGACAAATGCATGACTAAAAGGGATGCTCAGCTGTTCCAGCAGTTACAAAATTCTATTCTAGCTTCACATATACTACCAAAAATGAGAATTTTAAAGTAAACCATAGCTAATTTTTACATACCCATTTCATTTTCCTCTAAGCAAGGACAAAAATGGGAATAACTACTTGAGACGCAAAGGAACGTGCCTTCCTTGAGGATGCCCACCAGTTCCTAGAGAAAAAAAGCCATCACACAACCTATGCACCCTGCTAGTATTTAAGTCTTCACGACTCCGGTAAAGGAAACAACCTGTCCCTCAGTGCTCTGTGAGTGACATATGTCTAATGTGTTCTGCTCCCAGGAACGGCTTCTAAATAAATATTTTCCCTTGTTCTGTCTCCTAGTAGCTCAAGATCTTCCTGAGGGACTGTACTGGTGCTAACACCATCAGGGGTTGTGCCGGGGATAACGAGTGCGCTCATGGATGCTGGTGACACACACCTGCAAGCACCAAGAGACAAAAGGCCAGATTATGGGTAACAGCAGCCAGGGCTTAACCATACCTGATGCTGGCTCCAGACAGTGAGCGGGTTGTCCACTGAAGATCATCATAGTCTCATCTCCTGGTCCGCAGCTCCTTGAATTCTCTTGTTCCCCTTCTTGCCCTTTCCTAACCTCACAGATAGGGCTGCCACATCAGTGCACTTTAGTAGACTTCCTTTTGAGCTACAGAGTTAACGGTCATGGTCAGACCAGGTTTAATTGGCAACAGAGACACAAAAGACCCTAGAATACGTCAGAATTCCTTCAATTTATCCTCTGGGAGAGCATTTGGGTGAATTTATAAAAGCAGTTGAGCCACAAAGTGAAGAAGAGACTAGCAATTATTAAAAATAATCATAGGACAATGTTAGCGTGACACAAATAGTAAATACTGGAGAGAAGTGTCTGAATTTATACAATATTTTCCCTTGCAAGATAAATTTCACTGTACTCAGAGAAGTCAGGGGCAGCTGACAGGATAACAGCTTTCCTCTTTTGATTCATGCATTCCAATTAACAACAGTAATAAATACACTTCACACAATCCCTACAATGATTTTAATTGTTGAAGTAGTTAGAGACATTATTACAGTAGAGTAAACAGTTTCCGACTGTTGTAAAACACTTCCTGTTCAGCTCATACAGAGATCCACAAAACACCAATTAACTGGTATCCAGTTAATCTTTTAGCATTTTACTGTGAGCAAGAAGCGTATGAATATGATACCGGAAGATTTATTTCTGGTATTGTTCAGGAAGATGCATATCTTGGAAATGTTGCTGATGAATGATCCAACTATGGCCACAGTTTCACAATTTTTAGTGAAAAGTAATTGTCTATGGCTGGATTCAAGATAGGAAAAATTAGAATATGTTCAATAGGACTGGCTTTTTCTTCTCATAAAGTTGTTGCTACTATTTTTTGAAGCAAGAGTTTTAGTTCTAGTGCGACATGACAGGTACTCGGGCTGCCACCACCCTTCATTATCCTCACTCATATCTCTGCATGCTGAAATGTGTTTTTTGGTGCCCTCATCAACACCAATCCACATTCAGATCAAATTTCAAAGTGTAAAGATTTGTAATGTGATAGCTCCAGGACATTCAGAAAAAAAAACAAAAAAAAAAAAGAAAAAAATCCCCCCAAAACAAACCCCAACATGTTAGACATGGACATCTAGAAAGTCTGTGCAGCTGAGCTCCCTTCCAACCTGAGAGCCAGGCTTCCCATCTCATGGACACATGGACATGTAAAGGCTAGTCCATGACTCAGAGTGAAATGACTCAACATGAGTATGGGGCAGCACTCCCAATCCTGATTATTTAAATTTAACTTTAATAATCTATTCTTGCAACAGCAGAGCTGGCCATATTCTCTGTTGTAACAGGGTTTGGATGACCAGCATAGGTATCGACAGTGTATCTTAGGTGCAGATCTTGTAAGTCATGAGCCAGGAGTGCTCTAGGTGAACCTAACTGCAGTGCTGGGATCCTGTCTCCTATCTAAAAGCAAAAAAATAGCCAGCTGTAATCCTGGAATTTCATTGTGGGATTATACCCAGAGACAAAAATCTTGGAAGAATTACAACTTTTTACCTACTTCCTACTGATATTATAATTTTGTGCTTGACAAGTGTTAACCATTTGCTGACTGCCAGTGTGTTTTTCTACTACAACTAAATTAGAGGACTTGCTAAACAGTCCAAGAACTCAAGGATTAATATTACCTCGATGCTAAACGTTCAATCTCCTAATGAAAGGAGACAAGGAGATGAGAATAACTTATTATTGTTTGCTTATACTGTGTCATAGAAAAAAATAAAGAAAAAAAGTTTTATTTCAAGTTGGAGGAAGGACACTGCTTTCCAGACAATCATAGTAAATTTAATTCCAGTGGAGTAAGTGGCTGCAAGAGCCTCATGACATTTGTTCACCTCTACATCATGAGCTCCTTAGCAAATAAGCTTTTCACAGCCCATAGTAAATTGCACACAGCATTTATAATGCATTGTATCATAAAGTCCAGCTCTGATTGAAATCTCTGAGTGCTGCCATAAGACAGTGAAGTACTACTACTACTAAGATCCTTATAGTAAAATAATTGAATGGAACAAAACATGGGAGAATACTTCTTGTATAAGATACAGAAACAGACCTACAAAAGAAAACTTGCAAAGAAAAATTTTATAGGAGAGTCAACAACATCTGGGTTTAAGAAACACACCCAGAAGCAGCATTCTTGGCTCTATTACCAGCTGTTTGCATCCATGACACTTTCCGAAATGGTTTAGGAAGTGTTCATCACATATTTGACAAGATATAGAAGGCTTGTGAGCCCTAATAAAATATCCTGTATCTGGTAAATAACAATAAATTATGCTGCTATTTAACACATTCCTGACTTTATATTGTACGAAGAAATAATGTTGCAAAACATCTCAAAAATGTGTGTGAAAGGGTGATAATCTCTTTTACCATTAATTTGCAAGTTGTCATGCTGCTGTCATTATCGTACTAGAGACAATGTACTGTTAATTTCAGTACAACACAATTTTTTAATTTTTTTCAGAAAGACATTGTCAAAATGGAAGACCCACCAGTCACAACTAATGGAAAGAGTCCTCTGAAATACTTGCAAGAGGTCAAGAAGATCAAACAATGTAACACGGATGAAAAGGAAGATGTAACTACAATTTTAAGGAAGTAAGAATGCACGTACACCCCAAAAGGAAGGAAGGAGCAGGCGATAGCAACAAACTAATTATGATTATCAGTCACTCCTTGCCATGAACAAAAAGAATTTAATATGCACCTTCATTAACTAAAGACAGTATTTGTAAAGATGAATTTATAGTTTATACCACACAAAGTATGAAAGGAAGTGTATTCACTTCCCAAATTATAGCTGGACCGCTTCCTCTCATTTCCTCCTTTCATTCCCCTCTAGTTTATGACCCTCATTGCCTAAGAGGACCACCTTCAATACACTGGAGATGATTGACATAATTCCTTCCCAAATCCACTTTTCCACAGAGCGTCGCCAAAACATTGCCCCATATCAGTTTAAAAGACCAGAAGATCTCTTATCTTTCCCCTACATAAATTCAGTTCATGAAGGAACTAGCTTCTCACCTCTACTTATGCCTTCCTCAGTCCCAGACGAAGGGCTACTCAAGGCTTTCCTTGCTGTCCCCAGGGATGAATATTGTGTTTAGCCGGGTCAACAATAAAGCTTTTTGTTTTCATCTCCATATCAACATTGTGAATTATCACTGTCTGCAGCCATAGTTAACATCTTTATCTGATCTTTGTCACTATGCCTGGAAGAGCTCCTCTGGGCTGAGTTTGTTTCGTTGTTTATTGCACAGCATCAGTCAGAAAGCTTAATGAGTTATAAGTTAAAATAAACATTGTTCTTCAGGGAAAGTTTTCAATGAAAGCATATTAACCCTCAGTTTTCAGTTTCAATAGCATATGCATTTTCCTTGTCCTTATTACGTAAAGGCTTTTAAGCATGACTGAATAATTTAAACTTCTTAGTGTGCCATTTTCATGGAGGTTTCCCTTGCACTCAGTTGAAGACTTGCAAAAATTTCAGTGATCATACGCAACACCTAGATGAAAAATCTCTAATTACATCAGTCAGAGCAATAGACCTTGGTAACCTGCATTGCCTGGGGGACATGATGACATTTTATGCTTTGAAAAACCCTGTGTTGAATTACCAGCAGGAGTGCAACTTAAGTGGTTGTTTTTTTTTTTTCTTGTTAAACAAGGAAAGAAAGGGTGGGGGAAAACCTAATGATGTCAGGAAGTTGATAGAAAAAGCAAATCATAAGGAAGCTAAGGTGTGTTCAATATTCCCCTTTTTAGGCTGCTAGCAATAAAGTTAAATGTCTGGATCACAGGTTACAACAAAAAAAGGTGCATATACAGAAATAGGCAAGTCCCAAACTGTTTTTTAAAGATGTAGAAAACCCAATTTTAGCGTGAGTTCTGGGAAGATCAGACATCTCAAGAAAGAACTTTGCAGCCCGTTCAAGGACTTGCAGAGCCATAACTGCTTCTTGTCTTACATGCATGGACAGTCTTTCATAACCTCAGACGTCACCTTGCCACCATTCTTACTGCCTGTCACAAACACTTTGGAAGACATCTTCTCCATATCCTAGTGTGGCTGGACTTCAGAATAACCACTGACCAGTATCTACTTTCCAGGAAGCTACTACTGGTGTTGGCTGAACAACCTTCCCCGATCATGTCATTTCCTGCTATTCAGAGAGTCACTACGTCCAAAGGGATGGAGTTCTTTACTGAGTCAGATTACTCAACAATCACACTTTCTAGAAAACAAGATTAAAGAACTAGAATAGATTTGGTTTACTCTGCTAAGGAAAAGGTTAAAATATTACATTAAAATGAGACATAAAGTTGCAAAATTATAGAATAATTATCAAGCTTGTATTTGACAATATTCTCTCCTTGATTGGTCCAGTTTCTGAATGGATTTAGGAGATTTTCCTTTCTTCTTTCTCCTCCTCCAGGGATGCTTTATCCTAAAGCCTGTCTAGCTACTCAGTTGTTAAAATTGGAATTGCTTTTCATGTGTTTCTTAACAAGCCCGAAGGGTTAGAAAACTACTTCTCAATTCTCTTTCCCCAAACCATAGCTGCAAGAACAGCTCTCTTATTTTCCCTGTCCATTACATTTTATGGTTAGTTGTATTCCTCTCCACCCAGCTGGATTTTCCTGTTCGCAAAATTGTCAACGACTACGGTGAAACTTCGTACAAAGTGGTCATTGCACTAGGCTCAGCACTTACAATTTGTGCTTACCTTCACCCAGAGAATAAGTAAACACAGGTGCCAGACTTGTACATTGGAACATATTTTCTGAGTCAACTTCCCTTATTCTATCTCGTGTTAGATTTCAGATATGCTGCCATCACCAGCAGTTATCCATTTTGTGACCCCAGTTTGGAAATACCGTTCTTGAAAGTTGTCCTTATTCATGACAGCCTTTTTAGCATACACCTGATGTTAAGATTGCTTATAGACTAAAAAGTCTTAAAGATAAGCACAATCCTTATAATGGATTTTTATTATGAGTTGAGCTATTTTACTTAATCACAGTCCATGCAGATAAAGTGCATGAAACAGGACCCATTTCTTCACTTTCCCTACCACTCCGACTCTCTTCCTTCACTATCAATTCCCAAATCATGAAAAAGCATTTGGGAGTGATTGCAATAAAGATAATGACATTTAAAAGAAGATACATCTGTAAGAAGCTAAAAAATACTTTCAGCTTCTTACACTGCAGTGATGGACGGAACAAAGGAGACGTAAAAAGAATGAAATCCACTCTCATGTAAACTATATTAAATAATGTATCTAAGAAACAGAGCCTATCCATAACCTGGGGTTAGATTGGGGTTTCTTTTGTTCTTCCTTTCTTTTTCCTAATACTGGATTTTAAATGTTAAAAATACACACGTTGATATTAAAAAGTTGTCCTCAGTTTCCAAATGCATCTGGAATACACATTTACCTCATGACAATACTTTCTAATGTTTATGTGAAGTAGTTTCGTTTAAAGTGCTTTATATATCATTTTCCATTTAAAAAAAATTATCTTTGCAATCCTTTTAGGAATGCTCCTGTACTCTTTGCAAGCAGTAACTGAAATTCAGCAAATAGAAATCTCTGTGTTTCCTGATGCAATTAATCTATCAGATGGAAGGAAGCATTCAGAGAAAAAAACTTTATGTGGTGATATCATTAAAATTGTAACATCAGGATGCTGCATAGGCAACCTTAAATAAATAGTTTTTAATTAGAAAATTTTAAGTGCTTACTTTTTGCCAATTCTGTATCTTTAACGAAAATGTGCCTTTTAGTGTATATATGTATTAAGACCATAATATCATTTGCAGGCCATCACCTTTTCAGCACCATTAGCAAACAGCCTCACACTGATACGATGCTGGATTCACTTGTGTTTGTATAACCAGTGTGCCATTTTGACAGCTGAACGCAATTCAAATCCCTTTGTCAATACACTACACCACCTGTGATGCAAATTTAAATTAATCCTGATTTTCATTGCTTACTTACACTTTTCGAGTAATGTAAGTGACACATGTCACAGCAAATCCTACTCACCGTGGAAGTCAGCGATGTTTCTGGCACTGCCTCTCGGAGACAGACAATGTTATCTGTTCAGAAAGATTCACACTGGAGTCTCTCCTTATTCCTCTTCATAGCCAGTGTGAAGAAAGCAAAAGTCCGTATTCTGATAATCTTTTTTTTGATGCACACCATTTAAGTTACACCTTCTGTGCAACGCTGGAGTTGGGTTCACTTGGTTTTTTTAGTTCGGGTTCCCAGCCGCAAAGAAAATTAATAAATAATCTCCAGTTCAATCTCCTATTTATTTTGCAGTAAGTAGATGTCACATTGGTGTGAGCATCACTTGGGGTAGCATAGTACAATGAAATCCATTACCAACACGCCTGGGTCCAGATATTACTTCTCAATATCCTATCAGCTTTTTAACTTTGCATTAATGAAATGTTACTTTGTGTGATTACTATAGCAAGGGGTGAATGATGCATGAAATAAAAAGCTGTCAAATCCTTGAGAAAGTGTTCAGCACAATGACACATGTCTGCTTACTGTATTCAAAGAGTTCAAATGATATTCTTCTCAAGTGAGAAGCATTGAAACAAATGACGGTCACTTCACAGGATTGACTTGGAACATATTCAAAATCACAAAAATCTTGTGCATTTCTTCCTATGTTTTAGGCTGAAATGAAAGGAACACAAGGTCAATTTATCCTGTTATGAATTAATTTCTGCATAGGAATGTTTCCTGGGACAGCTGTAGTCAGGCTTCCATAAAATGAAGTACTAACTTAAGTCTTCAATGTGGGAAAATAGACAATTCTGGAGGCTATGACCTGTAGGTACATAAGAATCTCTTACATGAATAAGGTGAATAGGCTTGACGATTTACTGTCTTTTCCAGTACAGGGAATAGGTGGCATCAAATGAAAGAGAAGTTAAAAGCAAACAAAAGAAGGTGTTTTTCCATATAACGCATAGGGAAGATGTGAGACTCCTTGTCAGAAGATACTACCGGTGCTAAAAGTCTGCATGGATTCAAAGGATGAGTGGACAAGCCCATAGGAATGAAATCAATTGGGTGTTACTTAAATACATAAAACCCCTTTCTGGTTCACATAGTCCCTGTAAAAGTTTAATGCCTGGGAGAGTATCACGAGAAAGTAGAATTTATGTTCACCCAGTTTGCACAATCTTGCCTAGGCTCTCTGCTGCCATCAAAGGCAGGTCACCGGACAGACGGACCTTTGGTCCCAACCAGAGTGACTGAATTGATGTTGGTGAGTTATGCTGCTTCGTGATGTCTTTTCACGGTACATTTTATGAATTATGATAATTCTTTCACGGCTTTGATTACGTCCAACTACAAAATATAGCCCCTGCGCCAGAGCTATAATTATTTGTATTAGTGAAGTACCTGGATCCCAGAAAAGAATTTAATGCCATTATGCCAAAGGCCGTAAATACATGCACAGCAATAAGAGCAATTTTGTCCCATGTAACATAAGGAGAAATTCGTTCCAACCACAGTTTTATTGGATCCAGAATGGCCTCCCAAATGAAACAATTTTGTCCGTTCAGAAGGATTCACATTGCTGTTTCAACTCATAACTCTTCATATCCAGTAATAAAGCAGAAGCACAAATTCTGATTCAGTTGTATCACTTTCACATGACTAACACAGTAAAATACAGTGGAATTATTCTTGGTTTACAGTGTAGTAAACAAGAGAATAAAGATCATTTCAGAAATGGCAATTAGCTGTTCACTTCACTCCCACTTAGAAATAACTGTCGTAAGTGTTTTTATTGCAGAACACCTCATTCTTGTTTTAGATCCCGACTATTATTTCCAGTGATGTTCAACTATTTTGCATTTAGCTTTACTATGCAGATCTGTCTAAATCCAAGAAGGTGAAGTTTGGCTTTCCCTGGGGAAAGCAGAACACTTAAAAATCTCTCCAGGATCTTTGCTACAGATTTCCTTTTACCTAACTTCAACTTTTCAAAATTATTATTATGTGGGATGAGGAGAAAGGAGGAACACCCCAAAAATATTGACAGTTTTTGTCAAATTCTGAATATCAAAAACTGTAATCAGCTTTAATGAAAGGACAGGTCTGATTGTCAAGATCTTCTCAGTGCACGTAGGTTACGTATCAATGATTTATTAATTTCAAGTGCAGTAAGGGCACATTTCAGTGATACAGCTGAGACAGTGTAATGTCCCCCCATGGCAGAGAATGGGCCATCCTGCTCCTACCAGCTGCTGCTGGTTTGTTTGTGCCAGATCTGGTGCCCAGCGGTCTCCATCATGAGTTTTTTTTGTTTCACTGGACTGCCAGAAAATTAACACACCAAAACAAGTGTGTGTATTCTGCAAACTTAGCAAATTAAATCAGCTCAATGAAAATGAGAAGATGAGCACCAGAGGCAGCTCCGATGGGCCACAAGCGGGAGAAGAGTTGGGAAGCGTCTGGGAGGGCAAAACGGGACTGCTCTTTACATTCACAGCAAATTATTAGATGGGACAGAACTGTACCATACAAATATACAAAACCATGGTTCTGGTAGGTTGCAACACAATCCTCACAGTATTTCATAAACAATTTCACAGACTAATTAACGATTTTATGTTAAGGTCCCATGGGGCTCAGAGAAGAAGGATGCTCCATGTGGTAGATCCAGCCAATCTGCTCTGGGTGAAGACACCAGGTCATTTTGGTTATTTTGCCACAGGGCCAGGGATCCATCCATGTGCACTAAGCAGCTTAGGCCAACATACTCACATTCTGGATGCATTAAAAATAACTTCCTCAGTAAAGAAGCTTTTAAACTCTGTTTTAATTCTAAGCCTCTGCAGTCTGTCATCCCAGATTCATCTTCCATCTATTCTGTGATCAAAGTTGGTCAAATACGGGGTCTAAATTTAAAAGCTTATTTATACAGGTTTTAAAACAATGTTATTTCACCAATTCAGTAGTTTAATATTGGCTTCTGTTAACAAAATATGTATCAGAAGTTACAGAAATGCTGTTTCTCCCCTTCTTTCTGTCACTCTTAGACAGATGTGGAGTGATTTAAAGGGTAACTTTTCTATGTGTACTGTGCTGAGATTTGCATCAACTCAAAATTTGTGGACTGAGAACTTCTAGACTTGTTTTGTGAGAGATTGACAACATTTCTGATATAAGCTTTAGATGTCACAAATCCAGAGGTTTGTTTGAAACTCAGACAGCCAGTACAGTATATATATATTTTTTCCCTCTTTTCTGCACCTTGATCATGAATATGATTCTATAATGTCCTCTTCATTCAGCAAGAGCTTGTGTCTGGCTGTATCGTAGTTGGCATCGCTGATCAAATCACAGCAGCTACATTTTCCTCTTCAACTCCCACTCCCCTCTCTGGCTGAGCCAGAGTCGATATAATGACAAAGGGCAGTAAAACTCAATTTCTCATTCTGCTGTGCTTCACCAGGCTGCCTTGTTATTTTTAAGTCTCTCCTCCATATGGTGGCATGCTCTTGTCCCCATATTTCACTGTCTTCCAGGGGCGCATCCATCCACTTCTCTGATACCACGTTGCCCTCTAGTGACAAATGCTTCAAGTCTCTCATGCTCCACTCTTTTCCTGCAGCATCCCCCCTTATTTGGTTCAGGGTTTTTTTTTGCTTTGTTTCTGTTTGGTTTTTAGAACATGCCCTTTTCTATGCTGGAAAAAAGTTTCTTAATCGTGTCCCTCTGGGATATTAGTTGAGTCAGGCTCATTTTGTCTCCAGTCTGCAAGAAGAGCCCAAGTTTCTGCACTTCTCTCAACCAGAGCTATTTATATAGCTGAGTTCACCCAGGCAGGATTTCCGCCACAGGGCTTAGTTATTGCAGAAATCAGCAGTGACTTTGCCTCCATCAGCATGACGGCAGGCGGCCAGTGATACCTGGTATATAGAAAATTCATTGGAAAATGGGGGTCACGGAAAGGGTTTGGGGGAAAGGTGCTAATCTAATCCCATTGTCTAAACAGCCCCCTCTGCCTTGCTTTCCAAATATCGGTGCTACAGAGATTATTGGCAAGACATTCCTCCACCCACTGAGAGAAGGGTTTGGAAATGTGAGTTGAGCCACTCTCCTGAGGGTTTGGGGACAGTAGCTTTTACCCTAAGAGCTTGGTGGGTGTTTCATGCTGCAAAGACTGAGCAACTCTTGAGTCTCCTGAGCAGAAGAAAGGGAAAAGGGTAGACGAGCAATTTTGTTTAGGCAAGCAAAAGGATTTTTAGTCCTGGACTTGCTTACAACGCTAAGGCTGCAGAGGAGGAGGCAGCTGCAAACTCCTTACCTTTTCCTCTGCAGCTAAAGAAGGACCATGCCCCACGTGCCTCATGCTCTTCAGCATATCTGACTTTCAGTGTCACTCTCACCCGATCTCTGGAGGGAAGAAGGAAGGCCCCAGCATGCTGCCATGGCGCCTAAGAATTATTTCTGTGTTTAAAAAGACATGTGTAAACTAGCAGATGCTGGAGGCAGAGGAGAGTGTCACCTGTAGCTCCTGACAAACTTACTGGGATGGGTTAGATTATGACTTTGGCTTTAATTGAGTTCATCCAGACCCTTTCCTCTTAATGTCCATGTAACAGACCTTTAAAAAAACAGCAAAGAGATCTCCTGTGTTCATGGTAAATGCTGTGGCAGGAGCTAATCGCTATTCATTCCACGTAAAGAAATAGTTCTGATTTTACACTAAGGTGGGCATTTGAATGGCTTCTTTCACTCAGGGCTCTAATTCAGCGTAATTCTGCACATTAAGATAATTGTCTTTGCTTTGGTTTTGCTTAATTTAGTTTCCAAAGGCACTAACTTCTAGTGAGACCTCCAGAAGTCGTATCACCAGTCCATGCAATCTGTCTGGACTACACAATCCCTCCAAAAAATGGTTATATGGGCTCTGAGCAGATCCAGATCTGCCAAAGTTGATGGGAAAAGCCAGATGACAGAGAAGCGCATTGACTAAAAATGTTTTTATCATTACAACTGATTATTAAGCACCCTTAACCCAGAGGCAATATTATAAAAGCCATTACACTGTCTTTGGTTAATACCAACACTACAAATACAGCAACATTAGATATTTATTCCAAACTGTGCCATTCAGTTAATGAGATAGTATTTGTTCTTGCTTGGCTTGGACTCACTGTTTTCCTTCTGTTCTGTAATCATGTTTTAGACCCACTGTGATGTGAAAGTGCTTTATAAGTTGTGAGGCTAGGGGTGAGCATTACCAGAAATCCGTATATGCGGTAACATACCAGTTCCACACTAGTGAGGGATCAGCAAGACGGCCAGCATGTGAATTCCCAAATGCTGAACACAATGGTGAGCAAGGTATCCCCAGATTTTCAGGAACAGGCTCTGGAGCTTTTCATATGACCCAACAAGCAATCATCTCAGTGATCTGTACCAAGATAGTCTTCACTAACAGCTACTGGGTTTTGGGAGATCATTTTTTTTTTTTCCTTCCCCAAGAAATAGATTTCTTAGTGTCTGATTAGTTTGTTATTGGTTTATTCTGAGGGAAGATGACAGATGTATAGTTCAGCTAAGACTTTCTAGGACTGTGGAAGAGTTGCTTAAATGTAGTAACAATCTGAAGTCACTACCTGATGCAAATGGACAGTATCCTTTCCCATCACCAGAAGACAAGAAACAGCTGCCCTGCACACATGGTCTTGAAATCCATACACAGTGCATTTGCTAAGCAGTTTGCCTACAATATAGGATGACTTTATACACAGCCTCTCTGCTCCTCGTTACTTTTCTTCATTACAACACTAATGTCACCTTCGCCCAGTAATCTGGGCAGCCTTCTGTTTTCAGAAATCTAATATACGACTGTATTGTTTCTAAGATAAAAGGTACTAATAGCAGCCCTGATAAAGATATGCAACTGAAAACAGCGTAAGCTGTTGCCAATTTCTAAATCTCTCTGCTGGTTTGCTGCATACCATTATTCTCTGTGTCCTGACATTTACTGCTGCTCCTGAAGGAGCTGCTGCATGGGGTTGCCAAAGATGCTATCGGAGAACAGCACCATTAGCAACTCTGCATAGATGTGACCAGACAAGTAATTCAACATTTTGCAGTCACCAGAGCATAGTTCTTGGAAGAAAATTGGATGATGGCAACAGCAAAGAAACAAAACAAAACAACAAAAAAAATCCCAGCCCTCTGCCTGGAAGGGAGACAAACATTTTCACAAACAGAGGAATTAATATGGAAGTTTTGCAGAACTGGGGCTTAGGCAGATTTGTTTTCCCAAACAGATTCATCCATCCTTAATCAGCAGCCCCAGCTGTCCCTGCTGGGAAAGTCTGCATCTCTTTTTCTGCTTGTCCCTGGCTGTGCTGAACTGGCATTTCCAAAAGTAATTACCTCACGAAGTGTAGCTGAACACCCAGAAATACTAAGAATTGCTAATTCAGTGCCAGCTATGCTGATTCACCGAGATGAAAGTGCCAGTTCAGCTCAGCAAGAGTCGTGGGGTGACAAGGGAAGCCAGGACTTTACCAACAAGGACAGGTTTCTGGGCACCTGGCTGGGGAAGGGGTGGCTGGCTGCTTGTGAAATGCAGAGCTGAAATAATAAGTTGATTTCCTATCAGCAGCCTTGGTTGAATTTTACCTATAGTTCAGAAGCAGTGATATATTAGAGTAAGAAAGTAGTTTACAATGCTAAAATCAAATTGCATTACAACCAGGGAGTTTGTAATCAAGAAATTGAAATATTTTCTCCTGTCCATGGTACTTTACCCTTACAAGAAGTCACCTCTACCCTTTGCAACAAGCTAAGTTATTTCAAGATGGCAGACTGCAACTGATAAACGTGTAAGTCCTCTCCCAGTGACTTCATAGTTGTGCTTCTATTGTTGCTTCCTGTATATTAAAATCAAAATTATCCATTGATGAAGTACTATTGATGTCTACTCTTTGCCTAACATTATGCACAACACTAAGATACATTCTCTTTCATCCTGAAGGATCTCAAAGTGCATTACTGTCTGTTATTGAAATTGCTTATTCTCCACTGAAACTCAGCTGTCATCAAGACTAAAAACCAGCACTTGTTAATTCATTCTGCTCATACCTGTGTGTAAGCTACAGGGAGCTTCTCTAATTTTGAGCTTTTATAGCACTGTCTATGCATTATTATTTTATTAAGATTGAACTGGGTAAGCTCTAATACCCTACACAAAAATCTGACATCCTTTTATTTATTAAGAGTGAGTCATTTTACATTTCCTGTTGCCAACATCTTTCCAGCGCTTAAATGTGGCTAACAATTACAAAGTGTGGCTTCACAGTGCATCTAACATGATGAAAAGGCAGTAGAATAGTAGTAGGTATCTCTGACGTTGACCGTTAACAACATTTGTACAGTTTTGCCTCAGATATCCTTGTGTTAGATCCAGCTCCACAAGCAGAGTACATTAATTTTGTCCGGTGAATTAATACATACATCAGTTAAGCTGAGTATCTCTTCTCTTCTGCCTGAGGGGTTTCTGGGAGCAGTCCTGCAGTGAAAGCAGGCTGGGAGAGCCATCCCACCTACATAATAGCCGATACCATGGCACACGGCCAACTTCCCACTCCTTTGCACCTGCGCGGTGGGATTTACGCGTCTGTAAAGTGGGCATAAAACACTGCAAAATCATTTTGTCTAGGTGAAACGACTAAATAAAGTGCAAGAACACGGTCTACTCAGCACCCCAGCTAATTGTAGTTAATACATGTAAGGCAGTTTTGCTTTCATCTACATCCACTGAATACCATTAATCTCAAGGGGAAATGGGCAGTGTTGCCTGTGAGGTTTATACAGCCACAATAGGCAAATACATTAAATCGAACTGCAGCTCAGAAATATGATGGTATCATCTGCTCTTATTTCTATTGTTTAAGCGTGATCTGCACAGTTATTATCACCTCACAGAGACTCCCGCACCACATTGTGAAATTTGCATGAAAACAACAGCTGTCAAACAACCGTAATTGCAAGAAAGTACCAGGGTGAAAAGAGGCAGCTATGAATTCTCTTTGGCAAAATTAGCAAATTCATCAGAATTAGCTTCTGCATGACCAAATGGGATAGAATCACATCTACAAGCATGTGGGTCCTCCAACTACATAAAACTTAACATTAATTAAAATGCTTATTTTCCATCTGTACTTTGTAATCCATTTCTATCCAGTCTGCTCTACGTGCACTCCAGCAGAAACTTTGCAATCCAGGCATTTCCATTAAGATCCTCTTTTTTGACAAGGTGTGGCACACAAAGAACAGTCCCAGCTGGGAGCGGGGGAGTTCATCGCTGTGGGTGCAAGCAGCCGTTTGCGTGCCTCCAAGCCAGTTATGTGGAGAATCAGCTAAAATACCTCAAGGACCGCTGAACCCTTGGCAGTGGCCGTTGGGGATGTTATACACATACGATCAGACATGGAGGAAGCCATCCTTGGTGCCCCCCGAAAAGCAGATTGTGATGGAGCAAACAAAGTACGTGCAAACAGACCCCTGCAGCCATTCCCTGACGTTCTGCACTTGTGCCGGTAACTTAAATGAAACAACAGCTGTGGCTAGATGGGCATGGATTTCTTTCATCACACCTTTAGCACATAACAATTTATTTATTTATTTACTTATTCACACTTTAGGTACCTCAGTTAGAATTCATCGGGCATGAGTGGTTAATATCAAGTTGTTTGGGGGTTTGTTTTGTTTGGTTTTTTTTTTAATTTGCATGGCTTATAATATTTATATATACTATAAATGGCTTATAATATTTACATGCTTATAATATCTACGTTTTATAGTGGATCGGGATTTAAACACAGCATTTAAATAAAACACACTAGGATGCTGGAGGAGGTAAAAGGCAGCAACTTAAAATGGACATCTAATAGGAGCCTCAAAAATTTGGAGTATCTCTGATAATCCTTTTATACTAAGTCCTGCATCTGCTATTGCTTTATTATGCTGATTGAATATCCTTTTATTCCTATTTATTTTCTCTTTATAGTTCTAGTTTAGTATACATATTACATTTATTATTTTCTAATACTATAGAATCGTATCAATAACAATTTTCAAATAGTTCAATAGTCCAAACCACCCTGGGGACCAGCACCTGAAGTCCCTACTTAAGCCTAAATTCAGGCTGCCATCTTCTTTTCTGGCTGGAAAAATTTGAGTCCTCCAAGGAAAGACAATGGATAACCGTATCTTCCTTATGTGACCGCCACAAAGAGAGATGGGACAGGTGAAGGTGCCCACAAGTCCTAGGCTCCTCCATCTGGCAGATGGTGGGAAGGTGCCCATCCAGACTTGCAGCAATTTTGGCTCAGACCGAGCTACAGGTATTGCTTGCAGTATGGCAGATATAACTTCAAGAAAATTGTGGATAAACCATGCATGGTAAGTGAGATACAGCAATAAATCTGGGTACTGTAGAAGCATTGAGGACAGAGACCACGGTGAACTCAGAGTACATGCTCAAGTAGTTTCTGCTGTGGTGTATTGTACTATACACCATCCAGTGCCCAATAACCCACCAGGCTTCCCCAGCCTGACCACATCTGAGACTTATGCCAATTCACAAGCTAATTTTCTTTTTCAGGACACAATCTTTATCTCAGTTTAAAGCCCATGTGCACAAAAAGGTAGGATTTTTATTGTCGGTGGGCAGTTTTGTGCATCTGTCGACAGTGCATGTGCCCTGCTACACATGCACGTATAGCCACCCTCCTCAGTGCATCCTTACTCTCTTACCATCATCCTCAGATGTTGTTGCTCTGCCCTTCAATTCTTTTCCAGACTCCTGCTATCAGCTGGATTTAACTCCATAGATTATTTAAGCTTGATAAAGTTTGCTTTTGCCAGGCAAACAGGTCTCAGACCCTGGCTTTGGTCAGGACCTAAAGGCAACACAAGCTTTCATTCCTGAAAAGGCTGGTGTCCTTCTGGAATGGCTGAGCTTATTCCCACCTTAGCAAAATCCTGTAAAACTGACCTGATACCTTTCACCTAAATAGTGTCATATGAAGCAGTTTGCACCAAACAACTGAACTTCCACAAACCACATGTGGTCAGTGTATTATCTTAAGTGAAATTAAAGAAAGAAGAAAAGAAAAAAAATCATAAAACTGTATTTTAAGACTTAGTACAACTTCCCTACGAACAGCAGCAGCTGTTTCCATGCCTGAAATTTAAAACACTGGATTTGTTTAAAACCCATCCAAATTCAAATTCTTTTACTTCACAATATTCTAATCTTCCCTGTTTTATACAGTCCTGCTTTCTCTTATGTCTTAATTGGTCCTCTTCTGTGCAATAAAAAATGTGATAGTTAAGCTCCCATGTCTATCTCTGCTAATCCAGCAGCCAGCCTGTAATTTCAGTGAACCCTACATACCTGTCTCCTAAGGCTCAAATTAATTTCTCTTTCAGTTAGCACCAAGGGAAAAAAAACCCACAGTCCTCATGCCCAGGCCGCGCTGGCACAATCAGTCCCAAGAAAACTCACTTTATCTTTATTGTTGTTTACTTCAGACAGCAAGCTCTTGAACCAAAGCTATGATCCTCGATGCCAAAGACTGACACACCGCTCTAGCAAGCACTGAGATGCTCGGTGTCTGTGCCGGCTATGAATGATACATGCGCGAGGAGGAAGGTTGTTCTGCGAGCAACGTTAAAGTGGGTTTTGATCATCTGATCAAAGAGTGCTGTAAATCAGCATAGGCTTTAATGTAGTGAATATAAAGTTTTGTTCCTTCACGAACAGAAGTGACTTGCTATATGTAGGGCAGGGCTGTTTATAATGTACAGCGCACCGTTTGAATTGTCATTTTCCACTCTGTGCTGGGATGCTTCAAAACCATGAAAAAGCACTTGCAAATAAATTTCCAAATATTCTTTCAGCTGTGAGGGAGCTGCCTGGTTTAGATGCTTAGGTAGGAATGGGAAGTCTGTGTTTCTACAACTAAAACGTTAAGCTTTAGTTTTGATAGGTTGTAGTTTTTCATTGACCTCAGTCACTGCAGTTAAGAGACCCTCATGACATTAGAGGTCCATTTAAGCACCTAAAGACTTCTGAGAAGAGGCTGTCTCATCTCTGCTGATCATCTAGGTCAAGAGAGCTTGCTGTTTTCTGTAATAGACCTCTAAGTTATGTTGCAGGAATTGGACACTACAAATGCCTTCCTCTCCCTCTTGATGAAAGGAGAAGGTTATAGTGACCAGCGAAGATAGAGTAGATAGAGCTGCCACATTTGACCTCCTCAGAGTGCACGAGTCTGGCTGCTAACGTAGCTGGGGGAGATGGATATCAAAGCGTGAGAGGTGTCAGTCTCCAGGGATGACTACTGTACCATGTTGGGGTGTCCCAGAGCCGGAGCTGGCTGCTGGAGACTCGCTTAGATTCAGAGCAGGGTTTGGCATGGGAAAATTTGCCCCTGCACACACAGACACCCTTAATATTGCAGAGGAACCACACATCCAAATTTCTTATGTCAGTTGTGATGAATAACAGGTTACAGAAGCCCTTAACGTGATGCGCCATGCTTACAGGCACACCGCCTTTCTCACTCAACTTGAATCTTGCAACACGAAGCAAAATGCGCTCAGGCTTCATGCAAGAAAACCGTGTTTAGGATCCTTATACAGGCATTCACCTTGTTCCATAGCATGACAGTTGTGCATGCAGCACAACGTGCCAGAGGTTTAATTCACAGTGTTAGGACCAAGGTCTGTCTCAGTCCATGCATGAATTATCCAGAGCATTTCAGCTGCCTTACTACTGTTCTACCAGCATGTCGTGGTTTAACCCCAGCCAGCTACTAAGCACCACGCAGCCGCTCACTCACTTCCCCCCCGCCAGTGGGATGGGGGAGAAAATCGGGAAAAGAAGGAAAACTCGTGGGTTGAGATAAGAACGGTTTAACAGAACAGAAAAGAAGAAACTAATACTGATAACACTAATGAAATG
>JANXJC010000026.1:21420269-21457978 GCA_027564655.1 Leptodon cayanensis | reverse complement strand
CTGAACTCAAAACACAGCACCGTACCAGCTACTAGGAAGACAATTAACTCTATCCCAGCTGAAACCAGGACACAGTGTTAATGCCTGTGGGAGCAATTGTTTGGAAAATCAAAACATAAAAAAACTTTTTTGTTTTTAATGTAGCAAAAAATAATTCTAAAAGGTGAATAACTCAAACTCTATATACAGAA
Source organism: Leptodon cayanensis (assembly GCA_027564655.1). Classification (NCBI taxonomy): domain Eukaryota; kingdom Metazoa; phylum Chordata; class Aves; order Accipitriformes; family Accipitridae; genus Leptodon; species Leptodon cayanensis. Next base: position 21,457,787 of record JANXJC010000026.1, on the reverse strand, counting down.
CAGAGAGGTAGACTATCAAGAAAAAGGAACAGAAAAATGATTTAGACACTAAGATTCAAAGAAAATCAGTGAATCCCTATACTGAACATAAGCTGTTTTATTGGAGCAGTTTACTTCGATATTAAACTCTCCTCAGGTCGTGCATGCGTGAATGAAATGAAACAGAAAAAAAACTACCCAAAACCCAAATGCAGCTTAATATCTGTTCTTGGAATGAACTTCTCAAATCTCTATGTTCTATTTCCATTTCTAAAGAGCCAGAAGGACATGGATCATTTTAGAAAACTCAGTAGATAGCCAAATGAGAACAAAGAAGACGAAGACACACAAAAAATGAAGGTTCTACATGGTACTTTGTGTCACTATATCCTAATTTTGCAACTCTAATTTTGATGGTCTCACTAAGATTTATAATTTATATAGAAAATCCATGGCCATGCTTTTTACCAAGTGGCTAGTAATTCCGGGTGTTCAGAAAGGACTAGCAGCAAAGCACCCCTTTACTGCAAAGCAGTCACGTCACGGGAGAAGAGCCTGCTCAGTTATGTGAATCCAGCATGTACATTTGCATCTGCAGGCTCTAAGCCCCACCAACTTCCAACTTATTTACCTGTAATGTGCCAGAGAGTAAGGAAATGGAATCAGTTTTACTTCGAGGGTGTAAAAGTGAGTTCTGAATAATATGCCTACGAGTGGAACAAAAAACGTGTGCTGAATTAGGAATGGATGCCAGTTCTTTAAATATTGACTCTAGCTTTAAACATCTGCTGATGTGCACATAACTGGAGTTTCTCAGAAGCCAAAGCCCTCTGATTTAGTTTGAAGGTCCAGTCACTTTATCTAATGCACAAATAAACCAAATCTTAATGGCCTATTACTGAGTGCATACTTAGCCTGGATCAGCTCCAGAATTTGCTTATCTAATTATTGTGGCCAAAATAAAGTGTGAATACAAGCCTTACAATAATTCATTATGGATCCGTTCCAGCTTCTCCTGAAGTCAGTGACTCTCTTTTCGACTGACTTTCACTACTCTTAAATTAGTATGTAGGACAAATAAAATAAGAACAAAAGAGGAGGAACAATTACTTACATTTCTAGGGTTTGCAAACACTTTTGGCAAGTTGTCATTTTTCATTTAAAACTTTTTCATTAAAAGTTCTCCTGACAATCTCTCTTGGTGTGGCAAGAGATGTGGAATTTAAGTTATAAATGGGATATAAGGTTCAAATTCAAGTTTGTCCAATAGTTATAATCGTGGTGTAAGGGGGGGCTGTGCCTGTGTGTAAATCCAGTGATGCCGTGATGGTACAATGAGCAATTTAAACACTGGACCAACTTGAGACAAGGGGGTGGACTGAACCTCTAGCCACTGTCTTCACAAAGCATGCGACTGTTACAGGAGCTCTCCTAGAGGCAATTTTGGGCAGTCACAACAAATCCCTTTGGCAGCTCATGTCTGTGCCTCAACCATTTTGTTCCTTTCCAGTGCGTTGATTCATAACCCAGGTGAAGAAACTGCCATCCTAGAGACTCTCCAGGGTGTCCCTACTCCAGATCTAACCAACCTCTACATAGGCAAGACACTTGTAAATACTCAGTGGGAACTCTAAATATGCAGAAATCATCATGCAGGATAGTCTCTTGTGCATAGCTAATTAAGATCATTAGGAGCTGGTTGGTAGATAGTTTAAGATAATCCATGGATTTGGCATGTGATATTTAATCACAGGACCTTGGGCCAGTTGGCTACAGGAATTCAGCAGAACAAAGTTTTGGGGAGCCTTGTCCAACCCTGCTGGTGACACCGTTACAAAAACAGTTGCAACAGAGACTCTTATTGCCACCCAGAGAGTGGCTGACCATCCTGTTCAAGAGATTTTATTCCTCATGCAAGCATTATCCCATGCAAAGACCCAATACGTTACGGGGGTTTTAGCACCGTTCTCTCCATGAGTGTCTGTGCAACATCTAAACACCGTTACTTTTGTCTTGAGGTGCATGCCTTCAATATGCTTCATGTGCAGACACATCAGCCTGTGTTCAGTCATGTGAGAAGTTACATTTTGCTTGCTCGATAGTGTTTCTTTTACAGAAATCCATACAAAAGCTCAGGTGAAGTGCAACAATCTCTGCCAGTCACCCCTGCTGTGAAATCAAAAGCAGAGGAACAGAAGAGCTTGTGACGAACTTTCATTCCCTCCGTTTTCAAATACATGGCGTTTCTTTTAATACTTTACTCACCGATTGCTTTAAGTATTTTACCAGACCTAAAAAAAAAAATTATCTCCAATACTGCTATAAAGTACTAGAATAAAGAGTATTTTTGTCTATGGTTGTCTTAGAGTTTCAAGGATGGACACAATAAGAAATATTAGCAGAGTCAAGGTGGGAGAATTTACCTGAGTAATGGCCTTTTTAGATGGCATTAACAAGCCTCCAGACATCCAAATGAAAGAGTAGAATAGAGGGTTACTGCTGTAACCGAGGACTAGATTGCTTAAGTGGACAGTTTATAGTTGGTTAAAAAAGTGAATGAGAATATGGCCTTTTTGAAACACCAGAAGAAACCTGGGAGCTTTATTTTTTATCAATTTCATTTGGTTAATTTTATATTGGACTGAATTACCTAATTTAATATGAATCTGTTGTATTCTGTATTAACAGATTTTTTTAGTAGTTTGGTTCACGAGCAATATTTTAATGAGTTTTAATGGAAGTTGTATCAGGCCCATAATGACTACACAGTATAGACTTAATGCAAAGTATTACAAAACATAAGTGACCATGTGCAAGACCCACAGTGAATAAGAGTCTCTAATCCTTGCAGGACTGATCCAAATGATTTTTCTGTATTCAATATTAATTGGTTTTTGCCTGATTTTTAGCTAATTGGACAGGGACTCATTAACGAATCTTTTCCTGTGGAGCCTATCTACTGTTCACTATTGTGTGTTTTATAGAATCATATAAAACACATCAAAGTTTTCCTATAAGGGAAATGGACATCATTAATACAACAGACATCCACAGAATATTGCTCACAGAAGATGTACAAATTAAATGCCATAAATGTTAAATAATTAACAATGAGGGAAAACAACGGCATCTTTTTTTCTCAGCCTCCTATCAGATGCTGATAAGAGGCAGGCAATGAATTCAAAGAACAAAAGACCCATTTAGAAAATGTCCTGGCACCCACCTTGAGATTATAACTGCGACAAATCAATGCAGAGGTACACAAAAGGACAATTAGATAATGGCCAAGCAACCAGGTTTTTTTTTCTATAAATACATAAAATGAGCTTATATTGGGACTATTAAGAACTTTTGAGAACAGTTACAGCCTTGTTGCTTTCTGATACACAAAACACAAGCTCCCTCTTTAATAAATAACACAGCCTTCTCTAGTCTCTTGGAACAAAATCGCACAAGCCACCTTCCATTTCATGCGTGTCAGAAATACAAAATGTGTCAATCACGCAGGCTTAGTGAGACTTCCCCAACCCTTCCGCATGGTAGTGCTTCTTTGATTATGGCTCTAACTATAGCAAAAAGAAAACTCCGAACCCTCCTTTGCAGGGCAGTGGAAAGAAAAAAGTCCGTGGCACCATCCCCCCGGGGCTGCCCAGTATGCACTGCTGGTTGGAAGGGAGGGTTGTACTTTCACGTGACAATCCTTCTCCAGTTTCTGTCACCCAGAACACTGATGTTAAGATGATCTGTCCCTCTAAGTTGCAGCATCATTTGATGTTACTCCTGGGATAAAGCAGCTTAACCTCACCCTTTTCTCTAGACTGAGACTAAAGACATAAGCTAGCCCTTGGTAAATATGGCACAATATTTGTGATTTAGGAGTTTTAAAGCACACACTGCAAAGTGCAGCCTAGCTCCAGAACCAGTGGCAGCAGAGCCATGCCAGTGGGATGCTCTGCCTTGGGTATTGAGTATTGCTCGAAGGCCAAAGTTTATTGGCACATACGGCACCACGCTAACGTGGCTGTTCCTTGTCCGGTCCTAGGGCTAGCTGTCTAGCAACGCCTACGTTGATATTTGTATGGCTTTGTGCTGATCCCTGATAAAACAATCCAGTCAGAGTTTAGAACTGTATGTTTCAATCTGATGTCTAGACATACAGTTAAACCACACCATATAAAAAGTTAATACAAAAAACCTCTAGGGAAATGCGCATTAATATTATGGCACCAATGCTATATTTCTTCTGAATTCCAGCTACCTGAAACATACCTTTAAAACAATTACTATGTGCATAGACTAATATATAAATTTAATAGGATACTTTATATATAGGCAGTATACACACACACGTATTCTCTATTCAGAATTTTAGTTCATTTGTATGACATGTACTTAGGGAGGTTTTGATAAAGAAAGCACCAAAGAATGTTCAGTCAATCTAGAAATTTCCTAGCTTTACATCTATTCCACTTTAGGTGGCACTAGCTAGTCCCCCATACATATATATTTATTTAGTTACTTATTTAGAGCAGAAAAAAAAAGCTTGCTGTAGACATGCAGATATATAAATAGCAATTTGCATTACAACCTTCTCATGGAAACTGGTACAGTGACTTTCCTATATTTCACGGTCTGGATCATTGCAGGTGATGGGAAATGTCAGCTGTGTACGTGGAGATTTTCTGCATCCACATCTGTTTGATCCACTATCTGTTCCCTCATGAGACTGAAGTTATGGACATAGCCGTGTCTGTTTTCCCTCTACAGCCCCCGGGTATGAATTCATGAAGCATTCTCCATTGCACAGATTGGCTGCTCAGATTGTTCTCTGAGGACAGGATTTAGACTCAGCTGAACTTTTCATGCAGTGTGCAATTTATAAAAAAGGATTTGCTTTCAAAATAAATTATCTCTGTACGTTAGAAAAATAGAAATATGGTTAGCTCCTATCTGGCCTGCCTATACATTGACATGATCTCTCTGGGTATTTCTCCTGGATTAATTGGCTCTGTGTGTGCAAAATACTGGGGTAGATATTACAAGTGGGCAGTACATTATACCTAGTAAGAGACAGAATACCTGATTATGATGGAGGCAGAAACACATATAAGGGCAACCAAGAAAAACGGCATGCGAAAGTTGTACACAGTGCTTTTACCTAGTATGGAAAGTTTGACCTTCCCACTTGGAAAACTATATTTTTTTCTCAAAATCAATGATCAAAAAGTCTTAAAATAACTATCTTATGCTATCAATATATATATATATAAATATAGGATACTTTCACGCTGTTCAATTGTTTAGGGCAGGGACTCTTTTATCCTTAAGACCTGTTATATAGACTAGCAGCATCCATAGTACATAACGTTTGGCCTTGGATCTCTTCTGAGCTCTTTTTGTAGGATTGTTCAAAGTGTTTGAAATAACCTGAGAGTGCTGCTGGAGCCCATATGGGTGGGATTTTCATAATATGAATCTGGGGCCATGCATTGTGTTCTCTGAGGAGGAGGATGGGCTAGATGACCTGAAGATAATTCCAACCTGAATTGTGCTATGATCTCATGATGTTATGAGGTGTGCCAGGATGACCTTGGGGTGTTTGAAAGTACAAAGGAAGACTTGATAGGATGAAGGGAGACAAATTTAGTGCAGGTTTGGTTTGTGTTTTTTTTCCAGATTGCTTTTGGAAATGGTTGTTGATACATCTTATTCCATTAATAATGTCTTAGAATTGTCTTGGACAGGCTGGTAGGCATCTCTGTCCCAGAGAGAGCTAGCAATTAAGTAGCAGGGCAGATCAGGGGTTCAATGTTTGAGCTAGTATCTTTACTCTTTCCTTAGCATGGTACATTCAGGCATGGAGGCTACTTTCTTATTTAGCTAAAAAAAAAAAGGGAAAAAAAAGAGCACCACCAATATAAATAATATTGTTCTCAGTGTAACATTCTTGGTGAAATGTACACTTTACAGTATCAAAAGAGGCAAGATAATCTAATGGTTCTTTCTGGTCTGTAATACTATGAAACTATTAATGGAAAATTTAATATACAGAATGTGCAAAGTAGCTAAAATTATGTTAATATATTACTTTGTTCTCATATGACACCAAATACACTAAACTACCAGTTCTTTGATGACCATGAATTTTAGGTACTTCAAAGAAAAACAAGTAATTGTTACCATCATTTTCATCCTGTTCTAATTTTCGTTTATCCACTCAATTATTTTTTTTGTTTAACTTACTGTATTTTTTTTTCTACCAGTGTTTGTCAAAAGATGGCACCTTTGTTTAAAAGGAAGATGAGGTACAAGAGAAGATGCTGGTGAAAAATCTGTCATAAACAATACAAAGAAGACAAATGTTCAACAGATATTTTTGCTTATTATCTGTAACAAAATAGGAAGGAAAAGTTATCTATTTGAAGAATAAAAAAGAAAGTTTCTCAATTCTGAGAAAAGAGTATAACCATTTTCAACACAATCAGCTCACTTACAATCAAGAGTCATAAGAGAACTAGGTGAAGGAGATTTCTGAAATCAAGTTGTTAATTTGTAATGGTATATTGGCATATTTTAACCGATAAATTGGTAAACTGGAAATACCTCCCCGGACTGATAATTATGAATATAATTACCTTGTCTGAAGAGCAGTAAAGCAGGGAATTATGAACTTTTTTTAACTGGTAACAATACAGTGAATAAAGTCATGCTTAATTCATGATTCTACCAATAAAGAACTAAATTCTCAACACCTGTGAGCGTTATGAACAGCATCTTTCATGGCGGAGAGGTTTTCTTGCATCAATATATTAGAGAGCTGGTTAAGTAAATAAACCATTTTAATATTCTGTACTTGAGTTTCTCTGCAGCTTTCAGATAGTATCACATGACATTTGTATTTAAAAATTTAAAAAGAACTCAAACTGTAGTATATTTTACAAAATTACTCACCACTTAATAGATCAACATTGTTTATCCAACCGTTATATTGATTCCCACTTCCACTTGTCAAATGCAACCTTGACAGAACAGACTTTCTGTAAGGTGTAGCAAGACAGTTTTCCCAGGTCTTCTGAATAGTTAGGATTTAGTCCAACCATGTGGAACATTTTGTGTCAACAGCCCATCAACAGAAAAGGTAATCTTTACTGATGATGTATGCACGGGTTGTGCATCTTTGTAAAACAACTGAAAGAAGGGCAGATGACTGTTTCAAAGAGTTAACTGATATACTCCCAGTTCAGTGAAACATGGTGTCATTTACATAAGTGAATAGGTGTCATGGTTTAACATTCTTCGCATACTGAACTCAAAACATAGCACCGTACCAGCTACTAGGAAGACAATTAACTCTATCCCAGCTGAAACCAGGACAATAGGAACAGGAAAAAAAAAAAAAAAAAGCTGGTGAGTTGTGGAAGAAATGTATTCATAGAAGTCCTGTCTAAGCTGTACAGTGCACAACAGTAGGAAGCTTAAGCTAAAAAACTTCACTCCTTCGATTAAACACAATTTTTATCAATGTGGGAAAACGCTTACTATGGGTAGATGCTGATCTTATTTTCAGTCAGCAACCTTACATAGAAATGATGTATCTTTGGGCAACACATGCTTTAACTTGGTTCATTCATGGCTGTTCTTTTGGAGATCTGTTAGATTCTATACAGGCTTGCTAAGATTGCAGCTGCCTTTCTCACCTCTTAGTTCTCACACTGTCTTTATAAAAACACTAATTACCTTTATACTGCCTGCTCCCATGCGAAGTCACATGCAAAGTCCAGACTCTTTACCAGACCGCACTGCAGTTGGTTAGATTTACTCTATATTTCCAAGGGTTTGTGGTGAAGAGTGGTTGAGCAGAATAGAAGCATTCAGTATTGGTTGTAGCTGATGGAATGGAATGGGGTTTTGTTTAGTTCTGTTTATCTTAACAAAAAAACCCCAACAACTTCTTTCATTGATGACTATGTCTTGTGCAGGTCTTTTTGGTCAGAATGACAGCCTGATTTGGGATCAGGAGGGAACTCCTTCCTGATCAAAATGTCCAAACGCTAAACATTTTTGTTGCAGGGCACTTTGCTTGCTAGAACCTGCCAATACCTTTGACATTATGAATTCCTCAACCATCATGGAAAATTCAGAGCAGGAACTGATGGAAACATGCCCAAGCAAGTCCCCTGCTTCTACAGCCAGAAACCATATAATACCTTTCATACACTTATCAGGCTTTATCTGCAAAGCTGTTGTGTTTTCTGCCATTTTTAGTGTCCCTAGACTGTCAAAAAAATCCTTTTCTGAAGAAGCCATAGTTAGAATTATAGAATAATAGAAAATTGAAGGTTGGAAAGGATATCTGAAGGTCATTTAATTCAACTTCTGATCAGGGTCAATGAGATCAGGCTGCTCTGATCTTTATCTAGTCAGGCCCTTCCCTCCAGAGTGTTGACCTCACCACACAGCTTGGTGTCATTGGCAAACTTGCTGAGGGTGCGCTCAGTCCCACTGCCCATCACCGACAAAGATGTTAAACAGTGCCGGTCCCAATACCAACCCCTGAGGAATGTCACTCATCACTGGTCTCCGCTTGGACATTGAGGCCTTGACGGTAACTCTTTGAGTGTGACCATCCAGCCAATTCCTTATCCATCGAGTGGTCCAACTGTCAAATCCATATCTCTCCAATTTAGAGATAAGGATGCCATGCAGCTGTTCTTCTTTGTCCCACTCCCTGCCTTTGCCTTCTGCGACTTGGGCAGTATGGCTGGAGCACTTGCTGGTGAGGACTGAGGCAAAAAAGTTGTTGGTACCTCAGCCTTCTCCATGTCCTGGGTAACCAGGTGTCCTGTTTCCTTCCGGAGAGGGCTCACATTTTCCCTAGTCTTCCTTTTATCGCTGACGTACCTATAGAAGCTCTTCTTGTTGCCCTCGATGTCCTTGGCCATATTTTATTCTATCAGGACTTTAGCTTTCCTAACGTGATCCCTGGCTGCTCAGACAGTTTCTCTGTATTTCTCCCAGGCTACCTGTCCTTGTTTCCACCCTCTGTAGGTTTCTTTTTTGTGTTTGAGTTTGTCCAGCAGGTCCTTGTTCATCCATACACATCTCCTGGCATTCTTGCCTGACTTCCTCTTTGTTGAGATGCATCGCTCCTGAGCTAGGAGGAGGTGATCCTTGAATATCAAGTTGCTTTCCTGGGCCCCTCTTCCCTCCAGGGCTTTATCCCAGGGTACCCTATGAAGCAGATCCCTGAAGAGCCCAAAGTCTGCTCTCCTGAAGTCCAGGGTAGCAAGCTTGCTGTGTGCCGTCCTTGCTCCCTGAAGGATCTTGACCTCCACCATTTCACGGTCACTGCAGCCAAGGCTGCCCTTGAGCTTCACATTCTCCACCAACCCCTCCTTGTTGGTAAAAAAAAAGTCCAGCATAGCACCTCTCCTCATTGGCTCCTCTATCGCTTGGAGAAGGAAGCAGTAATCAACGCATTCCAGGAACCTTCTGGATTGCTTATGCCCTGCTGTGTTGTCCCTCCAACAGATCTCAGGGTGGTTGAAGTCTCCGATGAGGATCAGGGCTTGTGAATGTGAGGCTGCTGCTATCTGTCTATAGCAGACCTCATCTGCTCGGTCTTCCTGGTCGGGTGGCATGTGGTAGTTCCCCACTATAACATCACCTGTCCCTGCCCTCCCTTTAATCCTGACAGATAAGCTCTCGGTCAGCTCTTCATCCATCCCCAGGTGGAGCTCCATGCACTCCAGCTGGTGACTGACGTAGAGGGCAGCACACCCTCCTTGTGTCCCCTGCCTGTCCTTCCTAAAGAGCCTGTGTCCTTCCATTCCAACACTCCAGTCACAAAAGCCGTCTCATCACATCTCCGTGATGCCAAGATCATAAATAAAAACATTAAACACAACTGTTCCCAAAATTGATTTTTGAGAAATTTCAGTAGCGGCCTCCTTCTAGACTAATGCTTCCCCTTTGGTTGAGCTTGCTGTCACCTTCCCACTTTTATAGTTTCTGCACTAAGCACTATCACCTTGATCTTAAATAACAGTTTCACATGTGCTTCTATGCCAAATTTTCTTCTGTATTTAGCACTATATTTCTTTTGCTTATTAATCAATTTTCAGTAAAAGCAATCTAGTGCGATATAATCTACACCCAATAAGTTCATATTGCATTGCTTCTCATTTTTTTTCTATGCAATGTCAGTCATTTTTCCTTCAAAATGATTGAATTAGTGGCTCACTGGTGTTGTATTTTCTTAGCTTATTGTATCACGGAGAAACTGTAATGAAAAAAAGTCCATGGATGCAATATGCAGATATTTGATATATCAGAAGTAAAACTACTGACTCAGCAGTAGCTTCCAGCCTAAATTCTATGAAAGTGTGAGAGAAAAGGCAAGAAATAATTTGGAAAGATGCTGAAGACATGGTTAAACCTTCTTACACAAAACAAAATGGGAGCAGAGTTTTTTGGCGTCCTGAAAACTTTATTTGCAAATAAGCTGGTATTAGTATATGACTGCATTTTAAAGAAAAAAAGTAAAGAAAACTTCAAGAGAAGATGATTTCCTTCTCATATGTTCTGGTTGGTCTTTGCTTTCACTGCTTCCTAATCATTCTATATTCCAGCTTCAGAGCATATCTACACTTCCTCCACAGCTCAGCAAAATAAACCTGCCAAAATACAGTCACAAAATACTTGAACAAAGACAAAATACCTTCTTGCTTCCTTCTTTTCTGTTTCAGAAGACAGATTAATGTCAGTTGAACAGAATTGCTGTTAGATGAGTGAGCCAAAGGACTGGGTTTCTTTTACATTCTCAAGACTATTACTTTGTAAGGTTGACATGCTAACATATTTCTCCAGTTTATTCTACGTGCTGTTAACATCCCCTGCTGAATCTTCAAGATCAAGAGGTACAAATGCAAAAGGAAAGGAAGCACTTTGTCTTGCCACATCTACGCCTCTGTTTCATATATTCAAGTATAGCTAAGTGAATAAGCAACAGAAAGTGAATAATCTAATTAATTTTCCTTTTATTCTGATTGTGAAATCGCCATGCTCAGACTTGAAGTTTATTGAGAAGTCTTCAGTCTTGGAAATATGTATGATTAACTTTAAGCTGTTTAAGAGCCCAGTGAAGCCAGCAGAACTACTTACAATACTTGGGACTAAATATGTGTGTGTTTTTCTGTGAGATGTGTTAGAGGAAGGAGTTAGAATGTCTTTGGTGTAGAATTCCTGTTCATTAAATTGCTTACTAAATTCAATAGCATAGCTCATGCTATTCTTACACCAAACGACCTACATGCATAGCCACTGTAGCTTCAACTGCAAATCACATATTTTCCTCCAAAATACTCTAAGTTGTGATTGAGATTGTGCTCATTTGCTATGTAAGCAATCGCAGTCTGAATCTGTTTCTAGTTATTTAACTCATACAAATAACCAGATAACTACATAAGCTCCTCAGTAAGCAAAAACTATGATGCATATATATAGCATATATACACCCTGCAGGGAATCTGGCCTTCAGTACAATGGAAGTACATAAAGTGCAAATCCCACTAAGTCATCAGGCTGATCTATATCCCAAGAGCAGAAGAATACCGACTGACACACACTGAAGTGCTATGGTACAGATTACACCTGAGAGGCTGTGAATACAAAAATTGGCATTTGCTATTTGAACATTCAAAGACTGTATTCACTTTCTCACGTATCCTGCTATTAAACTCTTACACCCAGAAAAGTCCTCGAGAGGCAACTGAGATTGCCTTTTGAATGTGAAGAAGGTTCCCTCCCCGTATTATCCCTAAAACACACCCTCATCACCATCACCTATTTTCAACTCGGTCCTAATTATTCTTTTTCTTTGACCAAAGCGAGGGCAGCAGGTGCTTCCCACATCCCTTTCTTCCAAAGTAGTATGTTTTGCTTCACTTCTCACTGAAGGAAAGAGGGGGAGAGAGAGACAATTTCAAGAAGATAATGCATTTGACCTCTCTGTTAATATTCAAAATGCTGGTCAGGAAGGTTAGGAGCAAACATCAGCTTTCTTTCACACCTCTTAGCTTATTCCACAAATTAATAACATCATACTGGGAGCACCCTAGACCCTGAGTAATGAATGTTAGCCGTAGTTCCTGCTGGCTGCTTCCGAGGATGCATTTATTTTTCTCATTATCTTACACACAATCTCCCAGCTATTGTCTGCTACCCCTGCTCACTCAGGAAACCTCAGAAAGTGCTAAAGATGTCAAGAAGCAATAAGCCTCATTTATTTTTATGGCCTTCATCAGCACTTTCTTTTTGCTTAAAGGCCTATAATAGAATCCACTGATTAGAATCAGCACCATATCAGAATATAGATATGATAGCCCTTTTCTGAAGGTGAATGGGCTACTGAAGGACACTTTCTCCATTTGATACTTCTAGAGGATACTGAAGCTAAACAAAATTAATTGTGTTATTTCTTTTCTTCTGTTCTTTCTCCTTGCTACTTTCCCAGACATTTGGAAATTGATTAACTAAAATGTTAAGGAAGATGATCATAAAAAGTCCAACTAATTAAAAGAAAATTATTCAACTGAAAAAATACCACAAGGTAAGCAGTTGGATTTTATAGCTATTAATAAAATGCTACAAATGAACAGAGAAAGTCCCATTTGTTAAGTGCCATATTTGCCACAAAACTAAACCAAGAAGCAAATAATTGACTTCTCTTAGACTTTCTTCACTTTAACTTCATCCACGTAACAGTTAGAGGCCAATGTATGATAAATAGGTTCTCTGTTCTCTTCCCTGCACAGGTCTGACCTGAAAAATGTTCTATTGTCAAACCCCAAGCATATAAATCTCATACAAACATTTAAAAAAGAAGAATTAGTTTCTCCTTAGTGCACATCTATTCTCCATAGAGAATCATAACAAGTGAAGGTTAGCAGACTTCTAGCCCAGTTCTAGTCAATAATTTCAGTTTATTACAAACTTAACAGTAACTTTTGCATTAGAGTTGTTGGCACAAGAGAAAGGACAGAGGTAAGACTGCACAAAAACCGATGTGGGAGATGCTTACAATGCAACCACTATTCTTGACAAAATTATTGCATTCTTACACCTGTATGCAATTTAAAATGATTGTTTTACATCTATAAAGAAAATTCACCCACAAGCTTCCTCAATGATAGATAGCAATATCCACACAAGCTGTTTATATGGAACAGGCAGTGTATTTTCAGTATAACCTTCTTATTCTGCTTTAACTTTCTTTGAGAGGCATGTTGTTTCCAAGCTATTCTGAGTAAATCTGTGGTGTGCAGATTTACTGGTGGTATAGAAAAGTTACTGCTTATGAGTATCGTCTCATTTCTGAAGAAGTAAGGTTCAGGCTAGTACAGGGACTAATATTTTAAGAACAAGCTTTCTCTTCTTCAAAGAAAGGAGGCATTCTGGACATGTAAAATTGAAAAGAAGTCTTCTATGCTTGGAATGCCCCTGTAGAGGTGTACAAAAGCTATTGTCTCTCACTGAAACTGAAAATCTGGTGGGCTATTTCAGTATGCCACTTGCCTCTCATATATATGACACTCTGTAGTGTACATTCAGAGTCATGAAATGTCATTTTGTCTGGGTAATCAGGGTAAGAGGAAAAGTTGCTGCAGAAGAATAATGAAACAGCAATGTTATGTGACATGAACAGATTTACTATACTTTCATACAGATTGCTTCACATTAAGACCAAGATTCAGAAATTATACAGAAATCACATTCACAAAAGAGAAAACACACATACATACATCCTAAATCCATCACACTGAAAACTAGAAGAAAAATGTGTCACTGTATTTGGATCGCCTAGTGTAAGTTTTCTTTCAAACAGAACTAATCATCTATGAAAAGAAAGAAAAAAGCTTATTCTTTATGCCCTGGACATTTTTCCAAAACACCCAGAGGGTTATAATCAAGATTTGTTGTACTAAAATTCAGCTCTAGCTAGAATGGGCTTTCATAATTTTCCTGTGTTCATTATAGGTAAACAGCTTTACCCTTTCTAGATGTGAATCAGGATATGTACGCCTAATTACATGTAAAAAGTTAGTAAAATAGTATGTAAAAAGTTACTAAAATAGTGCTGAGATGAAACAAACAGTAAAAAAAAAGGGAAATCGGCAAATGCAATCACTCTTCATGAAAAATGTAAGAGGAAGCTGTACTCAGCACAACAGCACAAGGGGACCATTTCTCTCAAAACCTTGTTTATCCCCCGTGACAGCTTTCACAAAGGGATACGGTATATTTACGGGCGGCCAATGGAAGTGGTCAAGCATACATGATTTCCTGTTTCCAAGGGAGCGGCCCATAAAGAGGGCTGCCCACATCTCTGGCATGGAGATAAGTGGAGATAAGCAGACCAGAAAAAAGACTCTAAACATCACACGTGGATGCCTCAGTCATCAGATGCACATGTAGAAATGCAAACCTACGTGCACGCACGCGCGCACACAGACAGCATCGCTTTGCATAGGCAACGAGGAAGAAATCCAGTCCATTGCCATAGCAGGACAGGTTTTCAGGGGTTATTATCTATGACAAACCTGAGCCCTTTAGCAAGGGCTACTAAAATCTTCTACCTTGTCACATTGCCAAGCCTTGCTTCTAGAAGTAGCTCCTATTTCCTTGCTCGTGAGAGCTGTGTCACTCAGGTTTATTGAGTCTACTGAACTCTCGCCCTCAGCTGACGGTTTCTTCTGACCTTTTATTCTGCTTTTTGGTACAGTTTATACTTCCACTAATGCTCTCCAGCATGAGATCTTTGAAGATGTTGGCAGAGATGGCATTGATGTCTAAAAAGTGATGGTTCCCCCCTTTCTTCCCAACCTCGCAACTGTAGTGCTGGCCATTTGGAAATTGCAGAACATGTTCTCCCAGGTTCATTGCCCATTAGAACAGCCAAGCAGGTCTTGGGAGCAACCCCAAAGCACTCCTCAAAAGACTGACACCACACAGTGTAACTGGTTGGAACAGTGAACTCAACCTTATCATGCACATGTGGTGCGTTCGGGGGAATTTTAAGAGAAGAAACCTTTCCCATTGTCCCCTGCTCTGTTACATACGTGGTCACCCTAGAAGGGCGCTGTCATTGTAACCAATCTGCTTGAGTTCACAGCAAAATTTAAATGCAGACTTCGAGTGCTAAAGCCACTCACCTTTTGTGAACAAGCTACACAGTTCATTAGTTGGGAGTATTAAGAAGCTCGTAAACATCCTACATGGATGAGCCACCTAATGGAAACGAGAAGCCAAACTTTCAGTGTGAGAGATTACTAGGAAAAACAAGCATTGCAGTGCAATACACTGCAATAGTGCTAAGTAGAAAACTCTTTGAGTACTTTGACCAGTAATTTTCTAATTCTCTGGAAGGATGTTATCCATGATTTAGACAAAATTTGCAGAGTTTTGGATAATTTCTGCTTAAATGGGACTTTTGGGTTTTTTTTTTGCTTTCTTGCAAGTTTCATTATAGATAGATGATTGGGGAGGAATCATAAACACACACTGAGCAGAGTTTACACTTTCACAATTCAAGGATAAAACACTTGCTAAATTCTTAATACTCCTACCTAACAAATGTTTTCCTAGGCAGACAGATAGACAAATAAAAAGACCTCTTTCCTGATACATTTAAGCTAATAATAAATAAAACAGATTGAATTTTAAAAAATATAAATGCAAGTGAAATAAAACTGATTGAAATACAGTACATTCCAAGTTCCTTATAAGGTATAAGCAAGAGATTTTCAATCTGTAAAATAGGCCCTGTGGGTCGACGTTCTTGAAGGAGAATTAATAAATAAAGGTGTGAGATTCAGGAGCAGTGATTTTTAAAAACCTGTACAAAGGGCCCAGATTGCATGTAAATCACCTGAAAACACAGAGCACTACAACTGATGTCAGCCATCTCTTTCGTATTCAGAATCATTAATCTCCTGGACATGACAAATCTTTTTAGCAGAAGGGAATAAATTTGAGATAATAAGTTTTAAAGTAATGAATAACTCTTGCCTATGAAGTGCTTTAATGACTCTCCTTGTCAGAATTCAGATTTTATTATTAACTCTACAGAATGGCAGCAGCCTGAAGAGATACAGTTACAAATCAATTTCACTGCTCTTTCATAACGAGTCACTAATTGACCTCAATTTCTGATGGAGTCACATATTTCCTCCCATACTTTATTTTTAATGATGTGTATATCAAGGATTTAGCGACTGGTCATAAAGGAATTTATTTTAACTCTGTGTTGCCTTGCATAGGCTTTTAATCGCAGAAGTATAAATCATTTTGAACACATTAACTTTAATGGTTGGGATGTATTTTTGAAACCCTTTTATAGTTAAGATGATCATCATTTTGTTAAAATATGTGGTTGATTTATCTGCTTTAAAATAAGAATGAATTATAGTGAAGAAAGAACATTCAGATTCTCCATATAACACTAATGATTACAGACTATAAAATATTTTACGTAGCTTTCATGGGGTCTTAAAAAGAAATGACATCAGAATTAACAAATGGCTCTGGTAAAACACTGTTTACTACACCCTGTGTAATTATGAAGTACATCCTTACAAAGTTTCAAAGTATTTGGGTAACGAATAGCCAAAAATATATTTTTAAAATTCCATTACATAATTTTTTTTTCTGATCTTTATCTGCCAGAGCTCAAACAATTTTCCACCTGTCATTGGGTGTTTGACACACTATAAGATGAAAATTTCTGACCTTTCCTAAACCAGAGAAAATCTAATGAAAATCCAGATGTTTTAAAGAGAATTACTGTTCCAGTCATGTCTGAGTTTATAAGGTAAAAGAACCAATATTTGAAAGACATAGGCTTTCAGAAGTCGTTTGAGGGTGTGTATTCACTTTGCTAGTGAATATGTTGTTCTGCTGGAGCAGATGTGGTTCCAGTAAAGCACTGGTTTCGGTTGGTGTTGGTCTGCCTGGCTGGTTGTGGCTGTGTAATGTATGAGTTTGTGTGTATGGCTGGGAAGGGGTTGTACTGGGTGTACTGGGGCCACCTGCTCAGCCCTGCTGCTGGCTGGACGTGGGAACACAGCACCGGCTGGGCTTTAGGGGACTGGTACAGAAGGAAAAACCAAAGTCTGTAGAGAACCAGGAGGAGGAATTGCCTGGATGGTGACGTGCACCAACTTCAGCTCCCCTGAGCAGAGCGTACAGCTGAAGCCTGTGTTAGGAGACCGAAGCTGGAGTGTCACTGCAAGAAGTTGTTTGCTTGCCCTTGCTATACATGTGTCATGTAAAAAGAGCAAGAAAAGCAAGATTGCACTAAACACTCACATTCAAGCCCAACTTCTGAACACACATCAAATACTCCAATTCAGCCATGAACTTTCAGTGCTGATCATTTTCTACTTCTGTTGCTAGGAAAGACCAATTCTATGGATCATAAGAATTTCAGTCCTGTGTTACAAGAAGTCAGACATGTAATGATATATTTTAACCATCAAATCTATGCAATTACTGTTGCAACTCAGTTGTTTTGATTCCATAAGTGTAATGAGGAATAACCGATTCCTAAAAAGAGGGGGGAAATTCCCAACACACCACAAAACTCCTCCAAAGCCAAATGCAAATAACTGTCATACAGGCATCTTTAGAAAACAATATTAACCCCTCCAACATCCTATCGTCTCATAGTGACACCAAAGCATATCTTAGTATTATCCAGATAAACAGAACCATATTTGTTCACATAAAAATTCAGAGGATGATCCTTTCATTATCTTTACTTGCTGCTGTCCCTTCCATCGTGTTTTTCTGTATTTGTCCACCATGTTTTAACTATGATTTCAGTGATGGGGGGAAGTAAATCAGATTCCTTACTTCGCTTGTGAAGTACATAATATTGCTGTGTTTGTTGGTACAAAGCTGCCTGTCCTTTTCTAATTAAAAAAAAAAAAAAAAAAGTAGCAGTACCTAATAGACTAGAAGATAATTCAGGCTTGACTGTCATACAGACAGATTTAATATGCAGTACCTTGGTGAAAAATGGGAAAATTTAATGTAAAGAAAAAGAAGAAATAAGAAAGACATATAAAGCACTCATTATTTGTGCCAGAACTTCTAGTCCTAAATTAATAGAGGTTGGTGTGAAATAATGCAACAGCTGCAGCAGAGGAACATGGGGAAAAGCTAAGAATTGCCACCGGAGAAAAGGAAGAAAGAAATATGAAAGCTCTTTGACTTTAAAGAATCCTGTGAGAGTAAAAACTCTACTCACTAAAAATTATTGGGCCATTTTCACATAAATGCTTCTATTTTTTACAGCACAAAGTGCAGAAAGAACAGCTTTCTCAAGCATAGTAACCCTCTTCTCACTTTTCCTTGTGATACTGTGTCAAAGGGTACCCCACTTCACACGCTGATGGAAAAGCAGGAAAAACTAAAATCATGGCTCTCTTACCTTAAACTGATGTTTGGCAATATGAAGCAACAGTCATGATTTAACCCAATACAAGCAAACAAATGTCAAGGGCTGGCCTGTACTGAATCTTGCAATCATGTTTGAGCTGAACTATTTGAATTCTTAAATGGAGTAGGTGTTTGCTCCTAGCTGTATTAAACTCCAACTTAGATCTTTCGCTGCACGATATGCACCATTAAAAAACATAAAAATACGCCATGCTTTTCTCAGGTTGCAGCCAGCCTGGAGCAACTACTTATGTTCTGTCATCACTGGCATTTAAAAAGCTTTTGACATGTCACATCTCTACTGAAAGTTGTAGTGCAATCAAACCCTAATTGTGAAGAAAAGCAGGTCCGAAGTGTGCCATTTCACAGCTTTAAGTATCCTCTAAAGATGCTTCAAGGGCCTACAATTAACCTGAGAAGCAGTCAGGTGAGGCTGATGTTTAGGTAACTATTACGTTAATTATATATTCATATACATACATCTACATATCTACATCACTAAATGCTCTTCATGTTGCTTTTCTTCTGTAGAGGTAAACGGTTTTCCTTTCCTTTTCTGTACCACCTTGCCCATATAAAGAAAATAAAAAAGGGCATCTGAACAACACTGTTTCATACGCACATCACTTATATAAATATGTCTGCTTGTGTGTGTGTGCATGTCTTCAAAAAAATCAAGTTGGGCACACCTTGTCTGAAGTGTTCTTGGGTACTACACCTTTAACAAGAATATAGGCTGTATTAGGCAAGAAGCAGTAGTCTGCTTTTTCTCCACACTCCATTTTCCCTCCTTATATATTAAAAATGTATTAAGATGTTTAAATTGCAAACTCAAATCACAGAAATAACGCATAACAAAAACTTCAGCTCAGCTTCCATAAGTGTGTGCATTTGCATGATCTCAAGTTACACGTTCAGAGATTTATTACCCATAGGACTTTGCCTCATTTAAATAACAGCCAGTTATTCTCAGTTTCTCTGTGTACCTCATTCGGTGTATGTGCCAGACGTTATTTAACACAAACAATTTAAATCTTGCAACAGTTCAGCATCATTAGTTTCTTAATGGGTGCAGGGATGGATGACAGACAGCAGGAGAAAGGAATGGTATAGGCAGGGTGATGCTAGCAGGGCCAAAGCGATGGAGAGGCAGAAGAGCACTGACAGGAGCATGAGGGGCTTCCTGTGATTAGAATAGAATAGAATAGAATAGAATAGAATAGAATAGAATAGAATAGAATAGAATAGAAATTTCAGTTGGAAGGGACCTACAAGGATCATCTAGTCCAACTGCCTGACCAATTCAGGGCTGACCAAAAGTGATTAATGGCGTTGTCCAAATGCCTCTTAACCACTGACGGGCTTGGGACATCGACCACCTCTCCAGGAAGCCTGTTCCAGTGTTTGACCATCCTCTCGGTAAAGAAATGCTTCCTAATGTCCAGTCTGAACCTCCCCTGGCACAGCTTTAAACCATTCCCATGTGTTCTGACACCAGGGAGAAGAGCTCAGCACCTCCTTCTCCACGTCCCCTCCTCAGGGAGCTGTAGGGAGCACTGAGGTCGCCCCTCAGAGCAGATCCTGGCTGAAGCAGGAAAAACAGCTCCTAAAACCAGCCAGGTGGAGCAATATATTGTTTCCTTTGGGTTTGAAGATGGTTTTGGGCCACAGAAAACTCATACACATTTCAGCGAAGAGAGTTTTCCTTTAAGCACTTTTAAACACACATACACACAAATGGATTCTCATGCAAAGTTGCAAAATACGTTCTATGTATTTATTTTAGGGTGTGATTTCAGAGCTTGTGGCTTTTGCAGATCTGAGTCCTGATTTTTGAATACATAGAGTTTATTTGCTGCAAGGTATGTGCTTTCTGCTCACATCAGCTCAGATGACAAATTGATATTAGCAGTTTCTGTAACACTGGAATTGCCCATGACCAGACTGCCTAGCACAAAAATCATACGCTCACTTAAATAACACTGTTCTCAAATATTTAAGGCGCAGTAATACCAACCAAAATACTGATGTCAAGCACAGCTGAACGTATTTAAATTAAGTCAAATGTGAGTTTATACCTATAGATTATAATCTCAAGTAAAATACTTTCTAGGGACCTTTTAATATTTTATTACTTAATTACATGAGGAATTAAATTTTCTCTTTCTTTTTTTTTTTTTTTCCAAATCCTATATTCCAAAATTTGGGTAATACAGTTTTAATCTTTTCTCTTGCTGTCCCTTTCCTAAGGATTTACAACTATTTAGGGATCTTAGTTAACATGTTTGGGATTTTGGTGTGTGTTTGCTTGTTTCTTTAATTTGGCTAATCCTCAGAGGTAGTATTTTTGTGGGATTTTTTTCCATTGTCTTTCTATAATACATTAATTAATCTACATCATGTTAATGTCATTTGTATTGAAACAGGAATGTTTCACAATTTTGATATTTGCTCAGAAATCAACTAAGTATAATTTAAGAGGGGAATATAAGATATAGGATATGCAGCCTTGCAAATAAATCTCTGCTGACTTGGAGCTGATAATTAATCTGGCCCAATGGTCTATAAGCGCAGCAAATGGGATTCATCTCAGTTTCAGACACTTACAACATACTTCTTGAAGCTGTCCTTCATCATCAGGGCAGTGAAACAGGCACTTGCAGAGCATGTTTCACCCATCTTCTCCAGACAGCTACATTAGGATGAGCTGAAGCATATCTTACAAAGCCTATTTCTCTCCACAGAAGAAGAGACTCCTGGGAGACTGCCTGAGATGTGGACATCTGCATTACAGTTAGATAAGATGAATTCCACCCAGCACCCCTAGAGTGCATTTGGATCTTTAAGATTTCTTGTCTCTAAAAAAAAAAAAAAAACGAAACCTAATTTAAAAAAAAAAAAAATGAAAGCAAAACACTGAGTTTCCCAACTACAGGCACTTAGGAAATTTTCAAGTGCAACTTCTAATTTTCGAGTGCAACCCATGGCATGAATTACAAACCAGTCACCTGCCTGTGCACAGGAGCATTTTGCGTTGACTGATAGATCAACTTACATTTAAAAGCCAGTACTGGGCTTCTGGATCCACCGAAAGTGACACTAACCATTAGCCCTTCCCTTAAAGCCTCTGGCTCTAGCGTTGATAACAGATATGAACCTTGTGCTAGTGAACCGTTCAGTTTGGTAATTCAGTAACCTCATGCAAATTTAGAGCCAGCTGGACTTCCTTCGGCTTGTGGGGCTACGGATTTGCATCAGCTCACAAGGGAGATGCCTGGTGCCCTGGTTCTCTGCAAAAAAATACTGCTTGATACTACCAGAGAGGCGAGATTGTCCTGTGGGGAAGGAAGGGGCAGCTCCATGAAGGTTCTTCTCCGGAGAGTTTTCTGGTTTTTTTGCAAACCAAGTCACCAAAGACCACCCCCAAGGTATTTACTGAAGACACTGTTCATTTGTCTTTCCAAAACATTGCAATCGTCTCCAACTCCTTCATATGTTTCATCCGAGAGTTGCAATGTTTTGGAAAGACAAACGACAGGGCAGAGAGAGAGAGAAAGCGCACCTTCTTATTGATAGCCCCGATCATGGTGCCTTGGTTGTACATGGACCATCTTGAAATCTCTTGAAAACATCCCTGGACAAAAGCAAGGTGTGAAGGCAATACCTGCTCCCACAAATATTGCTTCAAGAACACATCCTGTGTAAGCAGACTTCAGACACGGAGAAGCAATCCTACTTAGGTGAAGGAACTAAAATCTTCACACAAAAAACCCCTACAATCACACACTGACAGGACTAAAAATAAATCCAGTTCATGTTTAAATGTATTCTTTAGCTGTGCATCACTGAGAAAACTAGCTGCAACACACATGTTTAGGTTTCTGCCAAATACTGGCCACCTCTGTTCTACAAATTTCCTATTTTAGCCAAACAGGTCACAAGAGAAGGATGGCTTTACATGTCAAGGGTACTGAAGACTATTTGATTCTACCTACAAAGAAAGCTATGCGCACTTTTTATATCAACCTTTTCAGGTATGGCAGCCGTGCCTGGGAACATGCCTAGCATTGAGGCTGGCTGACGCAGAAAAGTCCAGATTTTACTGTGCTAGTAAAATCTCAGCCTGCAGACAGAGTCTGCATGGAGAGTGCCTCCTGGGTGAGCTCCCTGGAAGGATCTTGCTTCCAAGCTGAGCTCAGGAGCTATTTAAGAAAGCACGAGCTGGCAAGGGCAAAAAGCCTGCAAGGGACCGCTTGAGCAATTTTGCAGTCTATGCAGTCACATTCCTGTGCCTGGAAATGTTCTCCAGCTCTGTTTAATTTACTGCCATAGATATAGCCAAATTGTCTTTTGTCCTAAAAAGTGAATCAGTCTTCCATCGTCGGGGTGTTCCTGTCATACAGAGGGAGGAGGTTAGAGGATGGATGGTCTGTAAAGTGTAATAGCCAGAAAAGAGAAGAGCCCTCACCAGGACCTTCTGTAATGGAAGCTTTAATGAAGGCAATAGCCAGCGTTGTCTTAATGTTCATTGCTCAGTCTGATTAGGAAAAACATCAAGATGATATCTTGCAGACACACGTACAGCCAGAAATGCTACCCACTCTGTATTACGTCTTCATAAAAATTTGCATGATGCTAAAAACAGAGCCCAGCCCTATGGTACTATAAGAGGACAGATTTTAACGGTGTCTCCAAAGTAACATATTGTGTAAGTAACATACTCATACTAAAGGTCTAAAAGGTCATGGATATAACAATCCATGGATTATATGGATATAACAATCACTGTGTTCTCATATATACCCATCACACTTCTGCTCATCACAGAGAAGAAGGAAAACAAAATCACTTTTATAGCACTTGCTGAGGGTTAAAATGTTGGTGGTTTATAAACTGAAGAAGTGGGAAAAGAGTTTCAAAGTTGCAGGATGACAAAGGAGAAGCATTTGTATGCACTGACAACTCCTTTATATAAAAGCTGTTCAGCACATGCCTCAGCGGGCCATATCTCCAGAAACAAACAACATCAGAAACAGATATATTTTTTAGTTAGCTTACTTAGCGTAAAAACTGTGCAGATTTGTTTGATCTGCACAAAATGGATTCTTAAATTTATTTGATGCAATAATTTCTGAAGAAGTTGCATGCTCTCCAGTACTCCCTCAGGCCCCATCACATTTCACCCATCATATTTCTCAGTTTAAGTTTTCTTTGGTAATGTTTTTGTGTAAACAGGAAAAAAATGGATTTAGGTGATTCCCAGGAACGTTTTATTACTAGTGCGAAATCAGACTTTGAGTTGATTCCTATCTTCCTGCCATTGCCTCTGCAAGAAACTGAACGTTAAAAAAAAAGGTAATGAACATTAGGAACAAAATATAGGGATGATGTACTGCATCGTCTATTCCATTTGCATGTCTGAAAATAATGATGATAGTAACTCTGCGCAGATTAGTTTCTCGAATACCAATCTCCACCCTTTCCCCTCCCTTCCTTCCTTTTAAAATGTAGTTATGGAATTAAATGCTGAAGTTACAGGAAGAAATATACCAAGTGACCAAAAGCAATTGGTTGATGGATGTTTGGAGATCTCAACAAAATTAGTGTACGATAGGAGATCTGAGTACATCCAGGTACTTTACGTTCTTGCCGAGCAGCGCTGGTTTACGTCAATGTGGGAAACAAAATATCACAGATGATTTTCCTGTATAACAGGGCTGACCTATTACAAAAGGAATCTTAATACAATTGTATTTTTTCTGCCGAGGCAGAAACTGCCTTGGGAAGCAGGGAAGGAAAGCAGGGATGCAAGAACTCTTGGTGTGAACTGTGAGGCCCAGAAGTGCTCCCCACCTCCCGGGGCTGGATGTGGAGCTGGTGACCTCCAGCTGGCATGGTGGGTACGTGGAGGATGCAGGTCAGTCTCTCCTCTCTCCGTCCTCCTCTGTCCCACCAGCTTTCCATCAGAACGTGGCTTAGGCAGGTGAGAGGCGCAGGAGCAGAGAGCGCACCAAAGAGGTCCCTGAGCTGGGCAGATGGAGCCGACACCAAACACACGGCACAGAGCGCATCGCTCCCATGCTGCCTGCTGGTCTTGAAAGTCTTTCCTCCTGAGCACCGGATAACCACTGTATTCGCTTCATTCTGGGTGCTCCACTCTCTGACAGTCTTACTCCATGAACACTGCAATGAGAGCCCAGTAACAGGGTCTAACTAGTCACATATAACTTAGCTTTTCCATCGTCAAACACGACATTGTACTCTCTCACCTAGCTGTCTGACTTTGGAGTGGATCTCCAGCACCAGTGGTTAAAACTTTCGGTAAAGACTATTTTGCTGCTTTTTAATGGGTTATCCTAATTACATTACTAGTCCTAAACTTGTCATTACTAGTCTAGAACCAGTAACTTTGTCTCTGAAGGCGCTTTGGACATTAAAAAGGGGAAGGGAAGGTTTAGACTATCAAAGAATCAAAAAGATTTTCATTCACTTACAGAACAAGATTACTTATCAATGCGAAAGAAAAGAGGTTGTACCCAAACTGTGCTACTTCTAGAACTCAAAAAAGCCTGTAACACTGGTGAAAATCAAGCTTCAGACAAAGACGTGATGAAGGATGCTTAACAAGAGTGAGACCCTGTGGTTTTACGTGTCATGACTCCAGAAGACCTTGTCATTGAAGTTTTAGGCACCTTTTTTGCCTGCTCTTTCAAATGCGTGACATGAAACACGCACAAAGTTTTGGTACATAACAGTGCATAAACTATAAGAAAACAGTAAAGAATGCTTATTGCTTTATTTCTTTAATAGTTAAGACTAACTGCTATGGATAACTACCCTTTTATTAATTTCTTAATATAGGTTTTGTAGCAATCTCAAAAAAAAATTCTTTATTGTTTTGACTTTTTGAGTACTAACAAAGGAAGAAGTCCTCTAACTAAATTTTCTAATAGCTGCATTTTGTCAGGTGTCTTTTCAGACTGTATTACTACAACATGTCAGCTACAGGCAGGTCTCATTAGCCAGGAATGCAAGAGATGATTATCTGAATAACAGCCTCTGCGTCTGAAGTGCCTCCCCGTTCGAACTGCAAGGCAAGCAGGAACGTAGAAACTTCTGTGGTCTCCTGACGACTGAGCAGAGTGCTCAGATTCAAAGTTGCCGTCCAACTTTTCAGCCCGCATTAAAAGAGAGAGCCCTGGCCAGATCTGGAGGCGAGATGTTCGGCAGAGTTGTGCGGCAGGCTCGCTGCGAGCAGCTTTGCAGAAACTGCCTGCTGCCACCTCCCTGCTGCTCTATGGATAATTTTCAGGGCTGTCAGTCGGCATTCTCATTTGCATTAGTCACAGATGTCCCTGAAAAGCCATGTATCCTGGGACCGTTTTTATGACACAGGATGTGAAATGAATGTTCTGCAATTTTAAATTAAACATCTGCAGATTTTCCTAGTTATCTAGATTTCAAGAAACCCTGCTTCCATTTACAAGTTAATTCAGTTTAGTTTGTTCAAATTCTACAAGAACATTGAAGATCTTTATATCTTGCAAGAATTTGAAACACCATAAATCAAGTGGAACATGCAACTCATGTCTCTTGCCACTTTGAAGAAGATCAGGAAGAGCAGGAGAGAAATGAGAAGAATTATTTCAACATATATTCTGGTAAAAACAGAAAAACAGCAGCCCTATAGTTTTCAAATTACTATATAGATTTATTAGACTTTTTTTTTAATTGTCTTTGTAGCAAATTCTAATGTTTACATTTCCTAGACTGTCTCTTAATTAGCATGAGTACAGATTCCATATCTTCAGATAAGAAACAGGTCTAAATTTATCCTTAGTACATGGATTCAAGTAATCAGTGTTGGTACATTCACGTCAGTGTCTCTGGAGAATGAAAACTCACCAGGATCCACATACTTTGTCTTAAACTATATATTTTAAAGGCAAGTCCTCAAGAATTTCCCCATTTTCCTTCCAGATTCCCAACTCATGTTTATGTATTCAGATTATGCCAAGGGTTTTTTTTTTTTTTTTGTAGTTCAATAAACTTCCAATATTCAGAGATATGTTGCAATGGGCCTTAAAGATTGTATTATTCGTATTATTTGTAGTTATGCACAATACTTAGCAAACTAAAATTCGAGGCACATTAGTGCTGTTTTGTTATGCCAAAAAAAGCTCTGGTGACTGCCCTAATTTGACTATAGGTGTAAGAACCATTCATTATAATCTAATGTCAGACTCAAAGCTAGCACAAACTTTCATTATGCAAACATGAAATTGACTGGAAGGGCTAATGAGGGTAGAAAGATACCCCAGATGTCAATAGAAAGCAATCTACTTCTAACACAGTCCTTCATCTGGGAATTTCCCCCGTATACAGTGAAGATTTTGTTTACTGATACCCTAGTACTTGTTAGGCTGCAGAATCGTGAAAGCACAGTAAAAGAACGTGGTGAATCTCAGGCATAACTTATTTCTTAATTTAATGGTATGCTTAACTCAGTGTTTGCTATTGTCCTTCTTCTTCTCAAATTGAACACTCAATCTTAGCCAGCATTTTATAGTCATTGTATACTAAGAACTGACAGAATAAAGGAAACTGATAGATGGATTTAATGTTCCTTTGGTATGACTGATTTATGTTCCACAGAATTAATTCTTTTGCTTTCTTCAAATCTAAATTCAGATGCAGTCATAGTTTAAATAGAGATCCATGAAAAAAAAAGATGGAGTAAGGGCAGATTTGGATGGTTTTCCCAGCTCTGCTTTTTGCTTACTGATGACCTTAAATCTCCAAATTATCAATTTTTACCAGCAAAATGAGAATGCAGCCAAGTAAGTACAGAAGCGAACTCAAAAGATCACTTTGTTCATCTTTCTGTTTTGAGAAAACTTTAATTATACTTAGAAAGTCTCCAAGAGATGTTTACCTGAACTGTTCTTTATCTTACAGGGTTAAAAGCTTCCAAATCCTACTTAGATAATCTGATGATGATGGGACTTATTGTCTACTGGTATAAGTGGTTTGAAAGTTACTACTTAAAATAACTTTATAATCTTAAGTGTCATGATAAAGTTTGTATTATAAAGTTTGTATTATAAAGTGCACTGACGCAAGTAGCAACTGTTGGATGTTAGAAAGATGAAAGACTTTGGAACAGAATCCCAAAATATTCACCATCAGCTGCAGACTTTATTATGTTGTTTTTATTCTTCTTCAGCTGCTGGAAAAACTGAGGAAAATAACAAATTAAAGGACATGGTGAGTTTCAGAGTAACATCAGTTTATTCCACTACAGACTGTGATCTTGGCAACAAGGCGTCACTAATCCACATCTGTTCAGGATAGGAATATAATGATGATGGAAGTGCTTTGCTCATGTCTCTGTTTGATATTTGCCTTGGGAATGTGAGAATACATTTGCATATTCTAGGAGGACCATAATGTGAATAAAGAATAGTTTTCCACTAAGCAGAGTTGTAAAATAAAGCTTAATAAGGGGAAGACATTTCCTAGCCATGGTACCCATCAGCATGCAACTGAGCTAGTCTGTTAAGGAAAGGTGTACAACACGTGTTCAAGCTATCAAACTATCACATGTTTATTCTGAAACTTTATTACAAATCCAGCGTAAATTGCCTTTCTGATGAGATATGGCATGACCTCCATCTCCTGAGAGCCCAAAATGAATTCATGGACAGCCATATACCTTCCAATTATTGCTGGAAGAGGTTGTAATTTAGGGAACATTACACTTTGTGATAGTCAGCATGAAAAATTAATCTAAGCTGTTAAACAAGATTTAAGATAAATCAGTATAAAACTAAAATATTAAAAAATACTAACATTGCTTTCTTAATAATACTCGCCAATTATGATGGGGATTTCACAAAACAGTGATGCTTGTCATTGTTTTTGCAAACACATTTGAATACTGTGAAAAAAAGACAGCATGAGACACAAAACTGAAATCCAAGAAGGCCTGATACTTCTTCTAGTACAGAATTTCTGTGTAGCCTTCAGTAAATCACAGTTTGATGAATACTTAAACACTATCTGATGTCATGGAAGAATTAAACTAAAATCATTTGCCAAAGCACTAGGGTCTACCTCCTTCACTCTAATTAAAGCAGCTTTATTATGAATATCTGCAGAATCAATATGAAAGTACACCCCTATGTGTTATTAAATGTCAGCTTTTCCCATAAACTAGAATTTAAGTCTCGTTTTAGTAAAGTACTTAAGCATATACATAAGTTTAAGCAAGAGTCCCACTGATAACATAGCAAGAGGCAAGCTAATCAAATTTAAATATTAACTAAAACCTGTCCTGAAATGGGTAATAATAGATTGCATAGCTTGTACAGTAGATTTTTTATTGGTAATCTCCAGTCATTTCACAAAAGAGAAAAGTACAATTATGACTGTTACAGATGAAAGAAGTCACACAAAGAGACAAAGTGATTTGGCAAAGGTTATTTCTAGATCACTAGCAGAGTTGTGGAAGAATGTCAGACCAATGCACAAGGCCCAGGTTGGTTGTCCACCCAGCGGGCCATGATGCTTAAAAGAATTATAACAAAAGCAGCACCACACGCCTCTTATTTTATCCTAAAATTACTTTTTTGGTAGATTACTACCTTATGAGAAGAATATTTCAGCTAAGGGCAAGAATATACACCAGATGTAACCATACTTTTTCTACCACATACAGAAACATAAGTTCTGATTAATGATTATATATATTTAATATAACCTCTAAACTATGACAGATTTTATCAATATCTCAGTAAGGACACAGGAAACCCAAATGGACTGAAGATCTAGTTAAAACAGATTTCTTGTTCTTATTATCCTACCCTTTGTAGCTGCCTACACTCTCAAAATCCCACTAAGACAAATGGTGTTATCACTTTTGAAATACATAGTTATTTAATTTTTACAGAAGACAACTAAGTTGCTTAGGAGAAACCAAAAAATCCTGGTGCCCTAGAAATTCAGTGGAGGAAATGTAGATCTCTGTAACTACTCTGCTCATGTTAGACTGCTTTTGGATTTCATGGAGGAAGAATAGTACTTTATGGCACAGTGTGTCCCATCCTAAAATGAGTCAGAGGGATTGGCCATAAAAGGACCTATTTCCCCCAACTGAACACAGAGCAAGCTTAAGGTGAAAATGTAGAAATCTGTGCTGTGTAAATCCAAATGTAGGAGTGATAACACATCTGACTTCTACAGACAGTTCGAAGATGCAATCTCAAGCATTTTCCACAAGTACTTACAGGTTTCTGAAAAGCACACCAGACTTTCATCTGTATCGGCAATACATTTATAGGCTCATTTATAGGAATGTGTAAGGTCATACAGGAACTTTGAGACAGAACAGAAAAGTGAGTCCGAAATCCCAGGCTAATTTCACCATCTTTGCCACAAGATGAACCAAAGCTTTGTCTCCTCCCACAGTAAATGACCTTTTCTCTCTCTACAGCCGTATTTGAAATGCAGTAGATTGAAGGTCCTTAATTATCTGCTCAGATTTTGACTTCAGCTACAGAACTTGGTAATTATACTGGTAGCACGTTCACGTAGTGATGGCTTGAAGTGGAGAAGAATAAAGGAACCCTAATTCATTTAATCCTCCAAAATCAATGGCCGAAGTAGGTGAGCAGGATGACAAAATAAAGGAAGAAGGAGACTTATGCCTTTCTCAGAGGAAGGTTGAGAAGTCAGCAGCTATGAACTTCTGCACTGAACTTTACTTTCTGTGCTTAGAGTGGTAGAGCTGAGTATTTACCAATAATTCACTAGAGTAGTTTTATACTTAATACATGGGGTGAGGGGCAGGGAATGACAACACAACCCAATATAACTGCTGGAGTATACATAACAAATACATTCAATCATTCCAAAATGCAAATATTAACCTAGAAAGCACCGATGGCCTGTATGATGGACCAGTTAAATAGGGCTTGAGCCTGGAACTTAGCAGGCTTATGTCTGGCTCCCAGGTCCACCTCAATCATGTGTCTTAATGCTTTAGGAATGTTTTAAGGATACATCAACACTACATGATACAGCATGATGCAAAACGTATGTTTATACTACTAAAGAGTAACCCAGATGATACCAGTTCTGACCTTAGTCTCACATTCTAACACGTTTGTCTTAGTAAAATTTATGAGGATGCTGTGTGTCCTGAGTAGAGAACAGACTTCTCAGATCACTTTAATTCTATTAGCAGACATTGTACACAAGCTGAAATAACCATCTTGGTCTTAGATTTAAGGTAGTCTCCCCAGCGCTTGTTCAACAGTGTCTGCACGCTCTTTCATTTGTCCTAGAAATGCAATTTTACTTTCTTCACTTCAGCTCCCCAGACTGCCTTTAAAAGGATAGTATCTGATCACTCAAAAGGTGTTGTCAAAATAAACCTGGAGGGTTAGATGTGCTTAGGAACTGTGATAATGGAGGCAGTATAAACATCTAAAATAAATACTTGAAAAATAAATTTTAATCTCTTACAGTAAACGTTAATCGAAGTAAAAACTGTACTTAATTTTACCAGGAGTTACTTTAATCCATTCCTTCAAAAAATTAAATATGTCATTTTTATGTAGTTCTAAGAACTATTCTGCTTGTAAAGATTCCCTAACACAAATTATTGAAGAAAAAGAAATGAACTGATTTTTAAAGCAATGCATAACAAAATCCACTCAAATTCAAAAGCTATAAATGTAGACATAATGCAATCACTTGAAATTGGGTTTTGGCTAATTAAAATCCTTCAGCCAGTTTGTCTATCACTCTTAAAAATTTCTGAAGATGAAAAATGTTTTCATTGACATTTTTTCCTGAAAAGTCTAACTTTAAAAATAAAATATTAACTATATAGACATATGTGTAGATTAGAAATTAAAAAATTTGTTTTAAATGACAAAACAGATGAAAAACTCTTACTGGAATTGTGTTTCAGAGTTTTCCTTCTCTCTACAGGGCATGTCACAATGTATTATCATAAATGCTGAAGTTGTTTGTTTTTTTGGTGAAAAGCCAATGTTTTCTTCCACTTTTGTAAATATTATAAAAAGAGGAAAAAAAAAAAGAAACAAAAGCAAAACCACCTCTGTTGAAATCAGCTTTAGTTTCACAATAAGACTGGATAAACTCTGGAACATTTCCCAGAGAGATTGTTGAGCCTACATCCTTGGAGATTTTCAGTATTTGACTAGATGGGTCCCTGAGAAACCTGATTTAACTCTGAAAGTAGCACTACATTGAAAAGGAGCTTGGACAGTGTTTTCCAAAGGTATCTCCCATCCTAATTTATTCTATGATTTTTCTTATTCTATGATTGTCCCACGGGCGGTCAGGTTCAATACCTCTTAATGCTTTGTAATCAAGCCAATGAATTTAAAATAACCGTACTGGGGGATCATTGTTTCTAATATCCTCTAAAGTCAGAAGAGATCCATTGGGAAGTCTTTCAGAAAGAGAGAAACAAGACATACACACACACACAAAGATGGAAAATGAAGGAAAAGAGCACAGAGGATGAGAGTGAAGGTGGCAGTCATAGTCGTAAGGGTGTGTGGAATGGAAAGATATGTGGATAGCCTGAATGTAAGGACATCCAGGCAGTGAGATTGACAACAATTCAACATGAAACAAAACCGAAAAGAAGAGACAAGAAGAAGAATAAATTAAACACTGAAGTATATGAACCATAACAACATTGAGGCAATGGAGATGCTATGAAGAACAACAGCTCTCAGGTCACGAATCGATAGGCCAGTAAAGGAACCACTCAAATGTAGCTTAACTACCATGGTCTTGTGGGAAAAAGCCAGCTTTGTTGGGAAATAATCCCAAACTATCATTGGATGTTTGAGGAGGCTGGTAGGGTAGTGTAAAATTTGTTACAGGATGTTTTGGGACTCTGGGAATGGGCAAAACTTCTGGGATGTTTAGGGGAAGGGCCAAATGCGGGTAAAGGATTGGATCAAAGACAGTTGGGTAGGAACAACCATGGAAAAAATGAAGGAAAAGGGGATTAAAAGGAGTCAGCTCTATGTAAACAAGGTGCCGATCAGGCCAAGCCCCACACCTGATTACTGCTGCCTGAATTACCCTATTTTCCAGATGACCTGGCTCTCTATTACATGTGTGGGTACGTGGTATGACTTGCCAGTGAAGTCAAGCAGGATTAGGTGGAGACCAGTCTTCGGAAACTCTCAAGACCAGAGCTGAGGGCTGGCAAAGGGATGCAGAGTCTGGACATGGATTCAGAAAGGACTTACAAAGCGGTCTACTTTCAAGGGACATGTGGACACACATGTGGCTGTGGATCAGGAGACTGAGGATGTGTGCACGTTGGAAATCCTGATCAGCCAGAGGAGAGAAATAGGGTCAGCCGTCTGTCTTGTCTATGTCTGTGCAAGTGCCGTAGGTGTTTATGTGGGTGACAAAAAAGGCACCGCTCCCTGTCTGTGCTGCTCTGTGTGGCTGGGCATGTGTGTATTGCACGTCTTGGCATCTCTACAGTGCAGGCTTGGCCTTTCTTGTGTCCAAACTTGCAAACAGATGCAGTAGTATGAACACTGAGGTGGAGAAATCCCTTGGGTCTTAGAAGTCCTGAGATTTTCCTTCCCTTAACAACAGTACTATGACATAGAAGGAAGAGGTGGGGTTTTGTTTTTTGGTTTTTTTTTTGTTTGTTTTTTTTTTTTACTAATACAAACTTCAGAAAATTATGCAGCCTTTTAAAAGCAGTAGCATACATGTTATGTATATTCCAGCAGTCTTGCCTCCATCTCTGACGAAACCTGATATTTTCAGTGTGGTCTACTGTGACAACTGTAACTTGTCTTTGTCCTGTTAACAAGACACTTGAATGACACCACTTGCAGCCAGAGTCAATATTCAAGGTCTTACAAGTTGCTTCTGTTAGCGAGAAAACACACTTCAATGACTGTTAAAACTAATGAAGCTTGCCTTCCTCAAGACTTGTCTCCTATATTCCTATATTTCTTTCAAGACATTTCAAACTTCCCACATTTTCTCAAGAACCCGTGTGCTTCAATACCTCCAAACTTATCCTGGAGTCCAGCACATCTAATAGCTTCAATCCTTACCTGGGCCCCATGCCAGTACAGAACTGCATTAATGCTGATTTGTTATTTGGACCTTGCCAAATATGTATATATGTGTATATGCTTGATTTCTCACTATTTTTTACTCAATGGGGCCTGAGACAGTCTCCTATTCGACTGCTGATTTTCATGAAACTGGTAAATACCAATATCTCAATGAACTCTAGCTTTCTATTAAATTGATTTGAAAATTACCAAAGAGCTCAGAAATTACTGGGGTGAGAAGGAAAAGGAGATAAAAAGTCAGACACAGAGTAAAATTGTGTGTTGTTTGTTTTTTAAAAAAAAAAAAAATCAACAGGGAAAATAAAACCCCAGTGCCAATAGAGTTAAGTAGTTCCTTTATGCAATCCTATTTATAGATTAAAAGTATCCACAAAATTCTTCATACCACTAACTTGAGGCAGTTCCTAAAACTGTGATTTAGCCCTTTGTCGCTGTTTCTAAACCATTTCCTGTCTGAATACATTTTCTTTCCTTTGATTTCCACCTTGCCATTATGCTTTACCTTATCCTTTCTTTTCAGTTAGAAGGGGAAAAGAGGAAAGATCACTCCAGTGCTCATTCAAAGGAACGCTATTATCAATGTGAAAGGGATTTTGATGCACACAGCTGCAATAAAATCATTATATCCCTTCTCCATTGTCCACATTGCAGATATTCATTATGCAGAGAAACCTGGCAAGAGGTAAGGAGGTGACCTTCAACATCTTCATCTTCATTACGACAGAACAGTCCAGTTTTCACCCCCCCCCCCCAGACATACAGAATTGCATGGAGGTATTTTCTTAAAAATGCACCCACTGCAGAAGAGAGGGGTGGAGGTTTGGGGATTTTTTTGTTTGTTTGTTTTGCTTTGTCTTAGACTTTCGTTTCCATCATGATTTACTCTACAGAAGAACTCCAGAGTGACTAAACATACAGTGGAGCTAGCAGGTTGAGAAATGTAACACACACAAAAAAGCATTTTGTCAAGAAATCAGCCTCTGCTCCTTAGCTCCTCAAAGGGGCAGAACGATGGTCCCTGGACAGCTGGACAATTCTTTATTGCAGCCACCAGAGCTACGTGGCGCAGGGCAGAAGATGCTCCAGTTAAAAAGTTAGTGGAAATATACCTATCGAAATTGTCTAATCACTCCCTTTCTCCCTCATGCAGGCTGCAGCAAAGGACATTTACCATAAAAAAAATAATAATAATAAAAAAAAAGACACAATCAAGCAAACCTAAACA
Organism: Leptodon cayanensis; assembly: GCA_027564655.1. Classification (NCBI taxonomy): domain Eukaryota; kingdom Metazoa; phylum Chordata; class Aves; order Accipitriformes; family Accipitridae; genus Leptodon; species Leptodon cayanensis. Next base: position 21,422,921 of record JANXJC010000026.1, on the reverse strand, counting down.
CAGCCATCCCATTTGGTCCTTAGGTAGAGAAATTGTATTAGCACTATATTATTATGCCATTGCATACATAATTCAAGTGTGAAATGCCTTTAAATGCAATTTAATTAACCGTGCTACAGTTTAAGGTTGCTTGGTACATAACAAAGTCAGGCAGCTTCAGAATTTCCAAGTCTCTAGGTATTGCCACCAGGCCTGAAACAAGTCACTTGTCATAGAAAATCACATACCATAGCGGATGCTAAATAGGTATTCAGAGGGATTATTACTCTAGATAGGGTAAAGTAAAAAAGAGGTAAAGGGGGAATTTGCACCAGGGAATGAAATTTGTCATTTTTTGCAGATTATCTGTTATTGTTCAGAGAGCTTAGCATTTTGTCCACTGCTTTTTTGTGCATCTTACCTAATGTGACTCCTGCTAAATGAGTTTTGTTAAATAGCCTTTTATGCTGTCTTAGAAATCCTCCAGACAAAGCAAAGGCAAACATCTGCTTTGAGAAAAAAATAAGATGCCAAGCAACTTTCCAAAAATTGACTTTTTGGTTCTCATTAGTGCTTTAACATAATATGTACATGTATGTATACGTATATACACAGGGGTTTTTTAAGGTTATGTCCTGACACATTTAGCAAGAATTTTATACAACAATATAGAGGGGTTTTTTAATAAAGTTTAAAGTTTTGTTGACATGTATTCCGATGTAATGTGGTTTCCCTTAGTGGGAAAATACCATCAGTTCTTTCTTTCTCAGCAGGAAAATATCTCTTGAGATACACTGCCAACAAAAGCCCATGGGTTAACTCTTCTTAGGAATTAAATAAAAACAAAAAATGCTTAACAAAGAGAAAAACTATGACTAAGTAATGATAGTAAGGTCTCACTACATAATAAGAAATTAAAAACAAAAGAACAAACAAACAAACAAGCTCTACATTTTCACTTTGTTAATTTTAATGATTTCCATTTTCCTGGTGACACTATGCTGTCACCTACTGGCTACAGTCACTTTTTAAAGTATAGCCATTTGGAGAAAAATAAGAATAGGGTTTGGTCTGGAAGATCTGGAACAACTTTTCAGCTAGTGAAAATTAATAGTTTTCTTTAAAGTCAGTGGAATTTGGCTAGTTTACAGCAGCTGAGTGACTAATGCTGGCTGCAAGAGAGAAGCTTTGGTCTACTCTAACACTAAAGCCCTTGGAGTGTGTCTCATCTTAAAATCCATCATGGGGTATAAGCTTTCATATGAAAATAGCTCTCATCCACAGATTTTTCCTGCTGTGAATCACTATTGTTTTAATGCATGGAATAAAGCCCACCTTGGGACTGTTTACTGAAGTGCTGACTCTATTCGCCAACAGCAGAGTTAAAGGCTAAAATCTCTGCATATTTCTTTCACAGTCACCCCACTGCTTTGCCAACCACCTTGTTTTTCCTTTCTTTTTATTTGTGTGTCCTCTACTACGTAGGGTCATCCTGACTGGCCGTCACCTACCTATTTCAACCCCGGCATTCAGCCAAGGGCTCTCCTTTGCTGGTTTAGCTCATGGGGTGATGGCACGTTTGTGCCGTATGCTTCCGATTACCGGGCAGTCATGCCTCGTGTTCAGCATGGTCCTGTGCCGATGGGCTGGAATTGCCACCCTCTGGGAAGAGGACTGCGAATCAGCCCATGTAAATTCCTGTCACTGCAGTTTCTGCATGTACATGGGACTCCCTGAGCAAGTGGAAGGGGTTTAGCCAAAGCTCCTGTGGCTACAGGAAGCAAAAAAAAAAAAAGTTGGGCAGCCAATAGTAGGTGAATGTTGGCAGAGTTTGCAGCTACTCCGAGAAGCCGGATCGTGTATTTGCTGTACACGATCCTGCTCAGCTACTGTACATTGTGACCCACATCTCTGACAACCTGCCACTGCTAAAAAACCCTAGAGGGGACTGATCCTGAAGTCACCTTGTGGAATTACAAGTGTCCATCTTCCTACCTTCTGGGCTTTTTCCCCATCTGTTATTATTCTAGCTGCTCTTTCCTCCCTTTCCTTGTTTCTCAAAAAGACATTTGCACTGGAATGTAGGAAAGGGACATTCCTTTTCCTGTTCTTTTCATAAATATACAGCTATCACTAGAGATTTTTTTATCCCATTGTTCCCTTCCCTACCACAGTGTTTATTATCTTCTTGGCTTCCTGGCCATTTCTCCAGCAAGCTGCTTTCCAATTGCCCCATATTGGTAGCAGTACCACACATGCAGAGTAGCTGAAGAAACAGCATTTTAAACATAGCAGCAGGGCAAAAAAGATGCAACATTGCCATAGTTTATCCAGCTCTCAGCTTCATTAACATGATGAGCTTTGAGCCAACACAAGATACTAGGTACACCTGCCAAGTCACGCATAGTTCCGAAAGAAAAATATTTAAGGCATTAAAATAATTCATCTCCCTTTGTGTTACTAAAAAACTATTTATTTTTCAGCGCGCTTGTGCTGGTTTTGGCTGGGACAGAGTTAATTTTCTTCACAGTAGCTAGTATGGAGCTATGTTTGGGATTTATGCTTGAAACGGTGTTGACAACACCGGGATGTTTTGGTTCCTGCTGAGCAGGGCTTACCCAGAGCCAAGGGTTTTTCTGCTTCTCCCCCCACCCCACCAGCGAGGAGGCTGGG
>JANXJC010000026.1:21395345-21420089 GCA_027564655.1 Leptodon cayanensis | reverse complement strand
CCTGCTGTCCTGGGGATGGCTGAACTCCTGCCTGCCCGTGGGAAGTGGGGAACGGATTCCTGGGTTTGCTTTGCTTGCATGCGCGGCTTTTGCTTTACCTGTTAAACTGTCTTTACCTCACCCTGTGAGTTTTCTCACTTTTACCCTTCCAATTCTCTCCCCCATCCCACTGTGAGGGAGGTGAGTGAGCGGCTGCGTGGGGCTTGGTTGCCAGTTGGGGTTAAACCACGACAGCACTGTATGTTACTCCTACAGTGTGATAAAAGAAAACTTAAGACCAAAATAGAGCTATAATCTGCACAGAAATTGCATGGTAATGAATCTCGTTCATCAGCCAAATACCTGTGTTTTGCTACCTTTTTTTGCCATCTGAGGTATAATTTCCTGATTTACACATTTAAACAGAATCTGTCTCTGTCTTTGGGGACACAGCTTAGGGTACCACTTCTTTAAAGTAGTGACAGAAATGCACACACAATTGCAACCATTTTTAGGTAGAACATCCATGCTTAAATATTGGCTGCATGTCCAGACTCTGAAGGAAGCAAAGGACCACAGCTTGTGGCTTGATGTGTAACAGTTTATCCCACCTTTCAAGTGTGTACAATGGGTGGACCATTGGAAAAGGAGGAGAAAAAATCTAGAAAGCAGAAAGTGATCGAAGTTTCTGGGGAGTCATTTTGCCTGGACAAGTTAGAGCCTTCTTAGGTGAAGATCATGCTCCAATTTGTGGTTGCCGTGTAGCCCTATTTCACATTCTGGCTTATATCTTTCATTGCAATATGTCAAAAAAAATTAAAAAAAGGTGACCAGTGTACTATTCCCTTTCCACATTTCACCCTTAAAACACATTTCTTTGCTAAATAACTTTAGAAAATGCATTCCCCAACCTTGAAATTGGGTTCTTCCTTCTATCTTCCTTCTGTATGCTTCAAGAGTAACAAGAAATCAGTCTACAAGCATTTTGTGAGGAAAAGTATAAGAAAATTGTTGATCTATCCAAGGGAGAAAAACAGCTACTGACAGGAGATGCTTGAAAGGCTAAGATGTTTGATCAAGTCCAGATCTCTTGGGAGAGGTAATCTCTTCTATAGTACCAATGAATGAAGTGGTCTGAACCAATCATTATACATTTTTCTGTACTTTTTTTTCAATTTCTTTTCTCAGGTCAGCTACAATCCAGAGGCTGTCACAATTAGTAGTAATGACAAAGAGTCAGGACCCTGAATATGAAAGGATCAGGTTTTGGTGCGGTTAAGTATGTTGGGTGATTTCAGAACAATTATTCAAGGTATATTTAACAATTTTAGCTGATGACATCTCCCTGCTTTTGAGAATTTAACAAAGCTGGGATAAGCACCGGAGCACTGGAAAAGGGTAAGCATGATCCCTAGCTTCAAAAAGAGAAGAAAATGGGAAAAGTCAGAAAAAATGCAAAGCTCATAACTTACCTTCAAGTCACAGAAAATATTTGCATAAAGAGAATTTCCACTTAGTTTTGATGAGGTCTAGAATGGAAGCCAGGGATTAGGCCCATGAATGACTTGAAAACAAATCAGAAAGCCCAGCTATGAGAAGTCATTAACAAGATTCAGCTGCATTCCCAGGTTTATGTCCTAAGGGAAGCATATCTGGCTATATATACCTCAATAAAATAGCTAACCTGTTTGTGAATAAGATCTGGGATACTATCCTAATTTTACCCAGGACTTTGGGAAGGTAACAACTGCATTTTTCTCTATCTTCTCAGCTTGGAGCTTTGTAAGAGAGGGACCTAGCAGCTTATCTAGCAGTTCTTCACTTCTGCTCAGCAGAAGGGAAAGGCCTCTACATATCAGCATCTTGTATGTGTCAGCTAATCTCAGAATGCCTTAAGAAACTCTGGTCTTTATTTTGATATAACAATATTTGTATTAGTTTTGTTGTGACTCCCGAAATGAACATGTTACGAAAAGAATAATAAAAACATTTCCATCTTCATTCCATCTCTTATGTCTACACAATAAAAGGAAAATTACATCGATCAATCAATCAAATACTTAGGAACATAAAAGTTACAGAGTTATTATTTTGTTAAAAATACAGTACATGTATCAATTACATTTACAGCAGAGTAAAAATAGTTGAAGGAAAATATATGGTCAATTCATAAGTATAAATTCTACTAATCAAACCAGAGCTATAACCAATGGTATACTACATTATTAGTAATGGTATATGTGACAGAAAGACTCTGTCCTCTTCTGTCAAGATGTTTCAAAACAAGCCCTACATCTTGGAAAGACATAGATCCATTCATTCAGCACAGGCTATCATTTTGAAATGCTTGCTCTGAACAACAAGTTTTTTGTGTTTACGCATTTTACCAACGTTTCTTTAAATGGAATATCAATTTTCTGAACACAGTGCCAGATTGCAATGGTGGGTGGTTTTAGGGCATCTATTGACCTGCTACATAATTTCTAGTGGGGTTACATCAAACTCCCCTAATAAGAGACAAAAACCTGTTATTCCTGATTTTCAGCTGAAGATTTGAAGTTCCAAAAGGCAAAATGCTAAATCTAGCAAAACAGTCAGTAAAGCCAAATTTTTTCTTCAACTTCCTTGCTCCTGGAGCAGGATCTCTGGAGTAACAAGCACTCAAACTCCCTAAAATATGCATTAGAGATGTGAAATCCCCCACAACAGAGCTCACAGCCCCCAGCATACTGAAGGTACTCAAAACACTATCCTAAAACCAACTTACTCATGGGCCAGCTAAAATCTACAGCTATTTGATAGGTAAAAGTTGCAAAAGATTAACAAATTTGAAATAACCTTTTTCTGGAGTGTATGATTTCTGTAGAATTTCTGTATAATTTTTATCACATTCATAATGTGATAAAGTTGATAAACTTCATGGAGGAAGTACTGGATGAAGTACTACAGTCTCTTTTACTGAGGAACTCAAAACTAGATCACCTTAATGGGTACTTCTGGCTTTTAGAGTCCATAAATCTGTTATACGAGAACAAAAATGTTTTAGCTCACATCACTTGATAAAATACTGAAGTCCTTCTATTAGTTCAGCGACTTTGGACGAGGAGTTTTTGTGAGAGAAATGAAAGATGGATGGATTTTTACTGAGGTGATGACCAGGTTTAAAACTAAAGAAATGTTTATGTTTGAGACAGGTAATGTGAATCAGGGTTTACCCTTTAAAGTGTAAAGCTCAAAGTTCTGTGTATAAGGGATAGAAAATAACAATAGTTTTTCTATACTCTCTACTATACACTAACTATATTAATTTTGAAGTTATGGCATACTGTGCTTTTGGGAAAAAAATGGAAGGAGAGAAAAAAGACAGCATTTAATCATTTATAGATTATTTTAAAAGAAACTCATATGCAGGCATGAATCTTTAAGAAAGAAAACTGAAGAAATTTGCTATTGGAGAGCTGCAAAACTGTCATAATAATGAGTCTGAAAGGCTTTAGTCTAGAGAATGATGTATCTATGAAGAGGATGCTACTTCAGGATTGTCATATGGGGATGAAAAAATCGAATGTCCTCAACACTGTATTGCCAGCTAAGCATAAAGCTCAGAAATGCTGATTTACAGGTCACTGAGAGAAATGGTGGCCGCTTCGTTGGACTGACCTAAACCCAAGACTTCTGATTCACAAACGTATGGAGGTTTGAAATTTGAGGTGACTTTATTCACATTTCCAAGGAAACAAGCCTTTAGACAACAAGAAAGAGAGAGACAGGGAGGCCCCAGAATGGACCATATTGAGCAGCAGAACCCCAAGGTACAGTTTCGATACTGCTTCATCCAGAGCAGGACTTGGTCCTGGAAATGTGCAAAATCCCATGTGAACTCTATGATCTGGGATATGTTTTGCTGGTGGATCTGTCTATGTTTCTCTTCTTCCACGGGGCAGATATTCTGCCCTTGATTTCAGAATGGAAAAAGTTATCAGAACAAACACATGCTCACAAAGTGTCCAGTCCAAAAAACCTCTTTTTTTTTCCTGTCTGTGGGAGAGTCTGAACAATCCTCACTTGGCAAAATGGCTTGGATAACAACAGATGATATGATAAGACTGTGAGAGTACACAGCATATATGAATGTAATATCTGAAACTTCCTGACAGGGTGTTTTCCCCAAAACTGATAACACTGAGAGGAAATTAAAGTGACAAAGTTTGCATAAATCAACCACCAATCATACCAAACCAGTTTACCAAATGCCTTTCCAAGCAAGGAATGAGTCTGCTTGAAGTGTACAAGAAACACGAAAACTTGTGACTGTGGGAAGATACATTGGAGTATGAACAGAGTGGCAGTCAAGCCAAGATTGACACTTCCAGAAGTTATCCCACCGGTGTCACGACCTCCACCCAAGGCCTGATGAAGCATCCTCCCTGCCAGATGCCATGAAGAGCAGCCCGCTGACGGGCCGACAGTGCGGGGGCAACAAGTAGGGACCCACACTTGGGGTGTGAGGGTGTCAGTGCACGAGAGGGGCTTTTTTATCAGCGGGTAGATTAGCAGATTGTCGGAGCAGCAGAGGTACACGTGAAGCTGGAGCACCCATGACATTTACAGAAGGGGTGAGCAAGTAGGAGGCATGCCTCCAACGCGTGCTTGCAACCCGCGCTTTTGGTGGGGTAGCGTGCACGTAACTCTGCGTGTGTGTGATTACAATTTAGTTACAGAATGATGTTTTGAAATTTGTAGGCGCTTATTAATATTTTGTAGGCATCTAGCAATGTGATTTACCTGTTGTATTGCTGATATTGATCCTGAAAGTATAGTTCACTGACTGCCAGCTAATTACATGTTGCTAATATATCAATACAGCACTTTGATCGTGATTTAATACAAACGACAAGTTGAACAGTTTTGACTGCATCACCAGTCTTCGAGGTCCACAGAGCAATCAGTGCTGTGACAGTCTTAGCAACCTGCTCTCCCCACAGCTGCCATTTTGATCTCTTCCAGGAGGTTAAATGTACTTATCTTTGTTGTTAAAAAATGTCTTCTGGTTTACTTGTCTGCCTTAAGTTATTTGGCAAGTACCTTTATTTCAGAAAAAAAGGTGTTTCAGACCATTTGATAAGTCATAGTATCCTAAAACAGATCTGGTTTGGTCTTTTTCTTCCCTTCCAGTAGTGCAACACAAAATAAGACACTTTGGGAAATTGAGACCACTGTATAAATAGTACGCAGTTTGCCGTAACCTTACCAGAAGAGCTAGCCCACTTCATCAGGCAATGTGACATATGTTTCTCATCTGGAAATTATTCTTCACGTAGCTACCACCATTTTCTCTTTCAGAAACTGAATGAGGTTCCACTTCCAGCAATGTTGACACCAGTCAAGAAATAAAGACACTTCTCTTGAGAGCTGCTGAGCACCTGCATCTCTTTCAAAGGATCTGTGGGAACTCAGGATTACAGGAAGGGAAGACTCTTCTTGAGGATATTAATTTAAGCTAGTCAAGTTCATTAAAAGTATTGGCTATAATTTTCTATCTGCTACAGATCAAAGGGGTAGCTCTTTTTAAAAAAATTACTACTGGAGTCCATGTGTCTGTTTAATTTTGTTGGCTTTAGTCCGACTGATAGTCTGTTTTTCTGGCACCACACCATTTTTCTGTAAGCAAAATATAAAGAAGATGTAGAGCTGTGCACAAAGAAATGGCAGCTTTCTGACAGCAGTTTTCATTCTCCACAGCAGATCTACTGCACTCAGCACTTCTTGTGGAAAAGAGCAGGCGGTCAAAGGGTGGATGCACAGAGAACTGACACTATTTGGTAAAGCCTCTGAATTAATAAAACCTTTATATTCTTCAGTGTATCTAATGCTCTGATCACAGTATTACTTCTAGTGTTCTTTTTTTTGTTCAGTTTCTTCATTACATATCATCATTGGTCTAATATTAAATCTCTGATTTAATAACAATTCAGCTAGGCTGCCAGGACTAGAACTAAAATATGAAATGAATATTTTCTTGCACTTAAAAATCTCTGAGACTGGAGCTTGCCCTTGCCATTCCCTGTGTTTTTTTCCTGACTTAACAAACTTGAGCTATTAAAACAGCAAAAAACTTTGTGACCTGAACTGAACTGTCTGTGAAGAAGCCATGTTTCAGGAAAGTGTGAAGACAGTAGTGTACATCAGTCTCACAACTACTTTGTTAGCTTGTTATTTGAACTGATAATAGTTAACATATAATGTATCCAGCCAGGCTACATTACAGAATACAATTAAGCATGTGCTTGTCTCCTTTGTAAAACTGAAACATAAGGGCAAAGAATAGGGGAAAAAAACCCTAAAACTCATGGGTTGAGATAAAAACAGTTTAATAGGACAGAAAGGAATAAAATAATGATGATGATGATGATAATAAAAATAAAATTACAATAATAATAAAAGAATTGGAATATACACAACAAGTGATGCACAATGCAATTGCTCACCACTCGCTGATTGATGCCCAGTTAGCTCCCAGTCAGCAATCTGTCCCCCCTGGCCAACTGCCCCCAGTTTATATACTGGACATGACGTCCCATGGTCTGGAATACTCCTTTGGCCAGTTGGGTCAGCTGCCCTGGCTGTGTCCCCTCCCAACTCCTTGTGCCCCTCCAGCCTTCTCGCTGGCTGGGCATCAGAAGCCGGAAAATCCTTGACTTAGTCTAAACACGACTTAGCAACAACTGAAAACATCAGGGTGTTATCAACATTCTTCTCACACTGAACCCAAAGCATAACACTATACCAGCTACTAGAAAGAAAATTAACTCTATCCCAGCCAAAACCAAGACAATGATCTGTTTCCACATTTAACGTTAATTCTTGACAGATTATGGAAATGTTAAGATTCAGAGGATCACGATGGCTTTAAGACAATGTACAAGCTGTTTTGAAAAATTAAACTTTTTGTGCTAACATCATGCTATACTCTTTGGAGCAGCTTCAGCTGTAAATTATTTAAAAAAAAATACATTATGCAACACGGGTTATGAAGTTGAGCCCATTCTGGAGTCATGCCCCGTGAAGAGGCATCCATCCTTTCTTGTCATGGATGGCCTTTTTTCATCCCAGATCTGGAGTTGCTCTGTAGTGAGCCATAATTGGTCTTGGTTGAGGTTCCCCTGTAATTGCCCAACCTGCTGTTCCTTGGCACCCAATGTGTCTTTTGACATGATGTTTGATGACAGAATAAATTGGTTGTCAGAGCCATAAGTGTGAAGGAAAGAGGTATAGGTGGCTGGTTTACACTCCCACCAGACCATTTTGCAATTTTAGGCTGCTGGAGTAGTCCACTGTATAGTCTAGTAAATGAGATATTTTTTTTAATCACTAGCAAAAGGCCACCCTGTTTGTACTGACCTGACAGTGCAGGTTCTCAGGACTTTCTGGGTTTGTCTTAGTCTTGACTGGTTTTAACTTGTTTTAGCTGTGACAGCAATTGTTTAGCTGTCAGGTTTAGGCATGATTGGCTTTAGTTCACAGTGATAACAGGTAGTTATTCTGTGTAGATTGAATTATCTATGATCCTAGAATAAAATGTGGTTTTCAAGACCATAAACTCAAAACATTACTAGAGGTCTCAGGCTGTTAATACAAATCATGATGGTCAGTCAATAGCCCCTACAACTACATTCTTATTGAACTGGTTTAGTCATAACAAAGACAACAAAAAACTGATTAACAGAGATTAAATGAAGAAAAAGCTCACATATGCAGAATGTGTTAGGAAAATCATAAAACTAAACTCAAGTGCCCCTCAAGATGGAGGATGAAGGGACACCCCGCTACAAGCATCAGAATTCTCTGAACAAAATGCTTGGGCTGCAGACAACTTGCTCAAACCCCATCCCACCTCTGGCTCCATCATCCTTGGGTCTCAGAGGGACGCTGTCAGGGTGGGAATAACACCAGAGAAAAGAGGTGGGTACTAGGAAGGTTTTCCCAGACAACTATTTTACTTCTATTATTGAGGCTTTTCTGTATTATTTTGGACTAAGGATGGTAGCATTATTATGGCTGCACTAACAACAACTCTTTACTGCATTTGAATTAGATTGAAATCAAACGAACAATAAACTCTTGGCTCTATATGTATATGGTACATTTCCTTTTGCCACAATAAAATTTTTGAGTGTAGCGACTGATGGGGGAGTAGTGGCAAAAGGGGCTAAATCTGGTGCATAGGGAATACCCGTTGAGTGACAGATCTGGGGGCTACTAATGCTGGAGAGAAGCTCTCTCTTACGTTCTCTGTGTGTGCCCAGGCACATGGGTCCCTGCACCCTGTCCTGAGCTGCTTAATATTGATGGGTCAGGACCGCTATGAACTAGTCACCGAATAGGCCAGAATTCAGAGGATGCAGAAGTGGATTGGATCTTCTTTCTTGCCTGCATCAAGATATACCTTCTGCAAAATGTAGTGTAGAAGCTGTCCCTTCCTGGGCAACAGCTCTTCTAAGAAAGTCAAAGAAATGAGAGCCCGAACTGGAACCAGTAGGAGCTGCACTGGGTTCAGTGGAGCTTGCAAGTGTTTCTAGAGTTCATTATGAAACCGGTGCAAGTACCAACTGAAGAGATGATGGAAGGAAGAAAGGTTGAAAAGTGGTAAAATGTATTAAGCTCGATCAGAAGAATGACCTTTTGTTCTAGAGTAAAATGGCCCCAATCTGGAACATTTGCGCTGCAGTTTCTCTAATTTACACTCACATTTATTTTACTATGTACTGAGTCCCACATCATGACTAACTTTTTCTTTTTTTTCTATTTTTTATAATAAACATATTAGAAAGCTGCTTAGCAACAGAGTGCACATATTTTATCTCTGTGCCTTAAGAAAGGAAAGGCAGCGATCTCAACTACCACAAACCTATGAATTTGACCTCAGTAGCATGCAAGACAGCAGAATACTTTCTGGGGAGATAACGAATACAGATAAGGTAATGACTGAGAAATAGGCTCGCCAAAAGCAGATTGTGCAGATTTAATCAATATCATGGATAAATACCATATTTTTAAAATATATTTTGTATAATATTTTGATAAAGGAAGTGCCGTAGATCTAGACTCTTTGAAAGCAGTTAACAGCAAAAGCCATTTATTAAAACAGGACAAAATGGAGCTCTTAATCATATAAAGAGCCGATTGCAAAGAGGACTAGAAAAATGATGCTGAAATGGTAACCTTAGTAAAAGGGAGATTACCAGAGAAGCTCTTCAAGGCTCATTTTTTTTTTCTGGTGATGTGGGTACAAAGTGTCAGAGCTACAATAAAATTTGCAGATGATGCCAAACTGTGTATCAGTATTTTCTGTAAGGGAAAAAATGGCAAATGCTAGAGAACGTATCAAAGCTTAAGGATTAGTTTGGCATGAGAACTCATTTAAGTAAATTTAAGCTGGAAATGAAAGAGATTTATATCCAGTGGAACATGAAACTGAAACAGATCATCTCTTTCTACAGTGTACAGAACCAACTAAGCCCATCACACATCACACGTCAGAGGAGGGGGAAAAAAGTAGCAATTATATTTTAAGTTTTCAAAACTTCAGCCCCAGCAATAATGAAACATTAGCACTAAGTATGAGACTGAAACTGGCAACCAGTGATTAAACCACTTGGGTCATTAATAAACTGCACAATGTAAGAGATGTTTCCCTATTGGGCTGTGATTAGGAAGCACCTGTGCTTGCATAATTCAAATTAAATTCATAATTTTGAACTAGCACAATTGCAACAAATTACACAATGGGTTAAAAAAAGCAGCTTTGCTCCCTGTTATACTCTGATATGATTCCTAAGATTGTTTTCTTTTTTTTCCTCCACTTAAATGTAAACACAGCTCACAGAAGAGGAAGAAAATACTTATCGATCTACAAGGATCATCACAATAACATAAAGATCTCTGAAAGGGAAGGAGAATATACGATGTCATGAGATTCAGTGGCCTAATCCACCTCCCTGAATTACCCCATGAGCATAAAGAGCTATGGAACTCCTACCCTAGCTCTGCAAGAACATTATAAGCTCAATTTTATTACCTAAGTATATTAATTGTGTATTATTGAGGCACACTTTTGTATGTGGAACATCCATTCCGCAGGCTGAGGCATACAACCCAGGACCTACAAATGAACTCTGCCCTGAAGGACTGGCACGTGTGGGTGAGATGGGATAGCCCAGAGCATCTCAAATAATAACAGATAACTTTAGTTGGACAACTGGATCCATCCTCAGAAGTCTGTTATTCTGCCTGAGCTCTACCACGGCTCCTGGAAGACAGCCCTGTGTGTTACAACATTGTGCTGCTCCAAAAGTTGTGGGTAACAGAGTTCATCTACCTGCTTTATGAAACTCTCCAGTTACTTTTATTACTAATTTCCTGGGTTTGTCTTGTTTATACAGACCATAACTTCCTTGGAGGTTTTCACATAAAATAGTAGGTGACAAGATAAAATGAAATCTCTCTCAAAGTGCATATGTCAGGATATAAATTGTATGGGAAACTTTCATTGTGGTGTTCCCCAAGTTTTTTGTTCTTCATGGTGTATTCTTAATAATGTTAAAAATTGTTTTATAGGCATTGTTTCCTGGTTTCTCCTCACATCCTAGTGTCTTTGCTTTGCCAGTCTTGTCTCCAGTCTGGTTTCTCCTCTGGCTTTTAGTCCATACTCTGTTCCTAGTTCCCAGTTCCAGTTTCCAATTCTTCTTTTCCTTTTTCCTTTAATTTTTAATTTCTCTTCAAATATCTAACAATGTATTTCTAACTCAGATTTTCTGCTTTTATTGTCTGGCTGACATAGTCAGATGGGACAACATCTCTACCCTGTTCTTATCCCTTCATCAAATGAGACCTCCAGACACTTAATGATAAATTAGGTCCTCTAGTTTCCTTACTCCATCTTTCGTTTTTTAATCCAGACTAACCAATGCCTCAACTGCCTAGACATGACATCTGGATGAATTTTCAGGGAATTAGCCATAAAGCTTTACCAAGTATAACTGAAAATGGTTTTAGTCTTGTTTTACATTTAGCCATTTTTGCTCAGATTTTCTTGGGTGCAACCAATTTCCTTTTATCATCCCAGATTTAAAATACTTGGACTAAAACACTTAAAGAAGGGGGGGGGGGAGAGGGAGAAATATTTGAAAATTTATAATCCATTCTCCCCTAATCGTGTTCCTGTAAATAGTTTAATTTTTAAAAATAATATTAAATGGTTATAATCATTGATCTCAGAGAGAAAATGTCAGGCAATCTAAAAATCTGCCATGCTACTAAACATGTTTACTAGCCAGCATCGAAACAACGAAATGTGGAATGTGTCCTGGCGGGACTAAACAAACAAACAAAACCAGAAGTAATCTTGTTTCCAATTGTAGATAATTTACGGGGGCGGGGGGAGACAATAAAAAAAAAAAAATCTATGTATTCAGCACTCTCTGGATTGTTCTAGCAGTTTCAGGTCCTTGGAAAAGAGTTAATATTTATCAGCTCTTCAGTTACTTCATTGCACTGTGCTCTGACTTCATATTTCTTGTGCTGCTCCTCTCATTTTCTCCTTACCCATCTCAGTGTAATAACATGAAAGGCAAAAGGGTAATGACCCTTCATAGCTATTTCCTCTCTTTTTTATCTCAGAATACTTGGTTTCTCATGATCTTTACATGCCTTCCTGTTGCTCAGCCATGTAAAGGATACATAAAAATACCAAACATTTGACTATAACCTCTACAAGATAAAGGACTAAACAAACACATCTCCTCACACCCCTGGAGTATGTGATTCTGCACCACTTCCCCGATGATAAATTAGACTACCATGGACTTAAGGCAAGAGTCAAGTGCAAGGCTTACATCTGCGGCTCAAGCTTGGAGTTAACATTCAAAAGATGCTCATACGAATTATCAAGTCTTTTGAATCTGCCATCCTCAACCTGGCAATCTTGTAAAAAATGAATCACTGATAAAATTTCTTGCATTTCTGTTTTTAGTCACAGCTGGAAGCTTAACAAGAACAGCATGTCCTACCAAGTTATCTTCATGTGTTGTCCTGCCCAGACACTGAAATAAAAAAACCCCAAGACACCACATTTCAGTATCAGCTTCAAAGCTTTGTTTTAAAGACAATTCTAAAGCTGGACAAACTTTTGTGGGTTTGTTGGTTTTTTTTTTTTTTTTCCTTGAGTTTCATTTTCATTTATTTAAACAAACCAATAAAACCAAACTCTTAACAACATAGGGGTGGAGGAAAATTTCCAGGGGCAGCAAATCCAGGGAAATCTTACACAGGAATCTAGACTTCATATTTCTCCAATCCGGTGCAGGAGATGCCACATGGCAGCTCAAGCGAGGAGGCAGTGGGGCGTACAAGGGAGATGTGGCAGCTGTCCCCTCGTATGAAAGTGCCTGGGGTAGGCACCCCTCTCCAGTACTCTCCAGTAGCCCCTTTTGTGTGGGGGTCTCACTGCAGAACACTGGCTTCGACATAGAGCTCTATTATTATCGCCCATGGACTCCCCCGGGCAAGGTCTACCACAGCATGCAGCGGGACAGAAACTGCAATGCATGCAACAAACAAAATATTATATATTTTGGTCCCTAGAGCATGCAGCACTCTCACAGGATTGAAGAAAACTGCAAGTGGCATCATCTCGCACTGGTTTCCTCTCTCAGGGTATAAAAATTAGGACACTAACTGTAAATGTAGAACCTGAAATCTGATCCACTTATCAAATGCCTTTTTTTTACCAAAATCATTCTCCTTCAGTGGTAGCCTTGTATAGCTGTGTGTGTATGCATACACACATTATATTCTATATACATATATACAGTGTTCACAATAATTTTTTAGGTTTTAGCATGAGCATCAGTAACTCAGAGGATCACTGGATAATCTAATTGTAAGATTCTATGTAAGATGTGAGACATATGCATAGTACTTGAAAGGTGCTATAAAATATTATAACCATAATTATATAAATTATTTCTAAGATATGAAGACCCAGTCAAATTAATTTTTATTGGGATCAGAGTTACTAATTCCCTTAAACATTTAGGAGAATTAATGGGAAAGTTGATTCTGATAGCAATGGGGATCTCACAGCTTTGAGGGAGAGGAAGGGTGGAAATGAGGAATGAGGGAATGAAAGAATTTTTTTTTATTTCATTTTAACTACAATGGTAATGTGTAAAAGTCTGAGAATTCTGTTTCTTTCATTCAGAGACCAATATTTGCAATAAAAGGGTTATGCTTCTACCTATTGAACTCAGTTTTTGAGTCAAGATTTTGCCTGTTACGTTACCTGAAATGCATTCTATGTTAAAAAAAAACAACAAACAAAACCAAAAGTACATCCCCCTAATCCATTTGCAATTCAAATACAAAACTTCCAACAAAACTGCAGTGCACCAACCCAGAACAAACAACTCATCAAACCCCATAAATATGGCATGATCCCAGTAATGAAAAATGAGCTTTGCAACAGCCTGTAATTAGCATGGGAATGACAGGCACATTCTAAACCTTTCCGAACATATGGGTAATTATTGAAGAGCTATGACAGTAATGCATCAACAAGCCTATCCGTCTTACTGCTGCTCTACATTCTGGCTGCCTCTCTGTGGATCTTAACATGCCATTCAGTAATTTGGTGGAAACCTCATCACCCAAGAGCAATGATAAGGTCCCACCCATAATGAGAAGGAAAATTAAAAGAATCATCCCATAAAAGGAGTGTTGAAATTCCAGATAAGCACCCTAAAACCTTTTATATTTCCAACCTGCAGTCTTTCCAACCTTACAGTTTGCTGGTGGGACTTTTCAAATTTCTGCAATAACAGGTATTTGTCCATAATTCTGCAATAAGAAAGTGGAAGAGGGGAAAGAAAGAAGACCTGTACAAAATAGGTCAAAGGAAGACGACTGAACTTCATCAAGAGCCTTACAATAGTAAACCTATTGCCCCAGAAGCATTCAGATCCCCAAAAGATGAAAATTATTATTAATACCTTGTATTATGGTAGTATCTTGAGGCCTTCCCACGGGGAATGAAGAAACCTCATTGACGAGTGCATTGCCCAGAAAGAGAAATAATAAACAGAGAAAGCCAGTTTGGAAGCTCTGAATGAACCAAACAAATAACAGCTAGTATAAAAGCACATCCACTGTCACTACCTATTTAGAAAAGGAAAACTGGAGTACAGGAGGAGGAATAGTCATTGATCTATTTATTAATGGTTACAGAAATAACCTTATCCTGCCATCAACACTCAATTTTTTATTTATACAACAGCTAAGTAGGTTTTTTGCAATGGTGTTAGAAGACGGTGATGAAACTGGATAGTGGAACAAGAATCCTTAAGTCTAATTAATCAGGCTTTTCACACTAAAACCCCCTTTCTACAAACCGTAAAGCTTGAAAATGGCTTGCATTTTTACATTCATTTTAGATATATAGAAATGGGGGTGGGGATGGAGGGGGAGTGAAAAGAGAAGGAGAAAGACTGGGGACGATATTCACCTTCACGCTGAACCACTTCTCCTAGCCTAAGTTATACAGCAGAAGAAAAGACAGGAATGAGCTGGCATCAATCATCCTTACGGATCTTTACTTTTTATTCATTGTTCTATTGATCCCTTTCAGCATTATTTCATAGGTAGATTGCAATAAAAGTCATTTCTTATTATGTCTCCATTTTAACTCATAAAGCATATGACACAATAGTTTTTGAATGAAGGACAAGTTCCCTAAGGGAAAGAACAAAATCCTGGGTAAAAGCACAGATTTATTGATCTCTCCTTCAATAATAATGATTAAAATCTAACCAAGCACTATTGCCTTAATAAATTATTCAGTTCTCTTTCCCTCTTCCTCATTCCAACTGGATGCGCTCCAAAAAAAGAAAAGTTAGATCACAAAATGCTGAAAATACTGTCTTCTTCATGCAGTGAGCCATGACAATGTTAAAAACACGCTAAATAACAGCATCTTACAGACAAGAAATACTTTGGCCCAAAGCCCAGCTGACCAGCAACTGGGGAAAGAAAACAACATATGTCCTGGAAAGGAGGGGAAGAGATTTTTGTCAGCTCTTTCCATTTTCTAGGCAAATTTAAGGGCACTGTTTTGCCTATCAGCCACGTTTTCTCTTGCAATAGTACAAGGAGGACTGTCGCCATAACCATAACTCTCTCTTCTGTATGAGAATACATCCCCTGTGGGTTAAACTGGAAGCTTGTACTCATCTATCAAGAGTTTTCACTTCTCAGATCTCAGGAATGTTTCATTGTCAAGGCATTTTCTGCCTAGGACTTCTCCTGGGATATCCAGCCCTGAAGCAGAGATTTCCAGAACAGGACACGCTGTTCACAGAAATAAAGCTGACAAAGGAAACAATTTGTTGGTTAACTTTACAATCTTGTCCCTTCATTTTCATTTGTTAGAACTTCCATGTTGATGTTTCGTTCAAAGTTCCAGATAAGATTAACATATATTGTACGTTCACAAAGAATGAAATAAATGCCACAGAAAGTAATTCTTTATACTCGGTATGCTTATACACACTATGCATCTGAATATTTCCTCCTTTTGAATAAAAACTTGATGAAATAGTAGGAAGACCACCATAAAATGGATAGTGGACAATGATGATACATTAAAAAGAAATGTTTCATATAATCATTCTCAAATTAACCTCTATGCCACAGCTATGGTACATAATTATGTATCCAGATTGCTAGGGAAACACCTGTCTATCAGGATGACACTGGCTATGGATAGGAGTGGATAGAGGTGTCAGTCATTTAAAATAAGATTAATGATTTAAACAATAAAGATCACACATTAACTTTCCAGAAAGGTCAAAAGAAGCATATAAGCAACCATTTTCTCTTGTGATTATAATTCATGTGGTTTTCGATCAAGGACAATGTTTAAAAGCATGCATGCCTAGTTTGATATAACATGATAATGATTTTTTTTGATAAGAGTAGTTTCCTTTAAAAGAAATTACCTAGCTTTATGGAAAGAATTATCTGGGATATTTGACAGATTAAGCAGACAAGATGATATTTATACATAATAGTATAAGAAAAGTTTGCTATTAGTCAGTTTTGGTGTATTGGTTTGTGTGGCAAGGTTTTGGTAGACATCTTCCAGCTAGCCTCATATAAATGCCACCTCTCATTGAAATAAAATGTGCTACAAGTGATCCTAAGGTGCTCTCCAGCTGCACTTCTCCTGGTGGGGACTGCCAGAGAGAAGTAATGACTTTCTACGTTTATAATGATAAAAACTGGAAAGAAAAAGAAAAAAAAAAAAGGAAAAAATAATTTTTCAGTATAGTTGCTCCTTTCTTCGAATGCAAACCGCTTTGAATTTGCAGATATTTTCCCATATTCCAACCAGGACCAAACATCTTTGCAATGTTATTGTTACTGGTTTTTTGTGACAGTCTCTCTCATACTCAGAGTAGGAGGAAGAAAACATCTGACTGTCAGACACTACAGAAATCCTAATTAATCAGTGGGCAGATTACATATATATCATATATTTTAAGACATATGAAATACTTGCCTCTCCTGGAGCAAACAACAGCTTCAATATATGCTTCAAGAAAAGAGAAGGCTTAGCCATCAGAGCAGTAGTGAATGCAGGAAAAAATTCTCTGTTTATAACATAAAATTATTTTCATTTATGGATAGGAATATAGGGTGTGGTGGCCTGTGACAGCAGGGAACTAAATTTGCTGACTTGTAATGTTTCTTCCCAAGAAACAGCAGCTCTGTTATTCACTCCAGTATGTATCTGTTGTGTATCACATAATTTTGCTGCAACTCAAAAAAGATTATTTATTATGAATCACGGCATATCCAAAATTTTGCAAGCCCTGAATCAGTTAGATTGACACTCCACATTTTATTTAGAAAGGGATACCAACATATCCACATTCAGTTAAAAGTAACACTTAAATGAAGACTTTCCAGTACAAATTCAGAATGACAAAGTTGTTGTGTAAATCCTTTATAGCGAAGATAGTAACATTACAAAGCTGGCTACTTCTATGCCTAGTTTTGTGACTGTTATTCAATATTACCTCATTCCCCAGGATGTTCTTTCACAGCCAGCTCTAAAATGCATAAAACTGCATCTTAGATATTCTGAACACTGAAATACAAAACACAGCCATGGAGAGATACTGGCTGGGGGATTCCTCAGGGGGAGTGTGTGATTATCCAGAGTGAAAAGCTGGGTAGGAAGATATTGATAGACCTAGACTATTGAATTTAGGAGTAACTGGGCAGGCAATGATATTGACTCTCAATAAAGTTTTCACTCAGGGCAAGATTTAATCTGTGAGAAAACCAATCTTACTGTAGAGGCATATGATTTAGCTGGGTGCCCAACAGAAGACCTCAAGGAAGAAGAAATAAAATGAACATCCTAAGCCTCGCTGAACGAGCACAGATTCAAGGTTTGAGTCACTATCTGTTACTCTTTCTCTCTCAAACACACACCTTCTCAGTATTTGTGTCTTTCCACCCAGCAGTCAGGCCATAGAATTGCAAGTGGGACTCCAATTTCCACACACAATCTGGCAACTCACAGTTAATATTTTATATTTTGCATCTATTTGTTTCTAAGAGAAAGGATGTAATAAACCAATATTTTAGAACTGAAATATGTATTAGGGTTTAGCACATTTTACCAGTAAAACCCAAATGTTTTTTAAGACACACTGGTTATCCTATAATGGAAAAGAGAGTAAATCAAAGCAAAGTTCCTTGTCCTAGTTAATCTGGCAGGTTTGCACTGGTGCTAGGAACGGAGAGCAGACCTTCCAACCCAACCCCACAGTCGTCTCTGCCGCCCAGAATGAAATGGCCAAGCTTCAGAAGAGTGTTTCCCCTAAAGCCACACATTGTTTTGCACAAAAAAAAATCACATTTGACAATACTGATAAAAACTGAAATTACAGATTTATGCAGAGCATATGGCATTATAAAGTATTTTAAAAAATGAGTGATCAATAAACGCTATTTTTGGACAAGTAGAAAATCCTGAAGTTTTCACTTTGCCTGTTTGGCATTGGCGTGCACTACCTAAAAGGACAAGAAGCCATCATTAGCAGAGCACACTGTTCCTCTAGATTTTGAAAGGGAAGAGTTAAGTGCCCAGATGCTGGGTGGAGGCACGCCTAGTCAAAGCAAGAATGTCAAAGAAGGGATAAAGTCCAAAATGCTATCTTTGTATTATACATCAGCTCTAAGGCAAAAAATAGAAGACATCCCTGAAGCAGCAAGTTAGCTTCTATGGATTCTGTCCTTAGGCACCCTGTCTTCTTCATTAACACTGTACAGAATTTAGGCAACCTTGGAGACAAGTGTCTTTCTAGGATGCAACGAGACTTCAGCGCCTAGGTCTCTTTGTAAATCTCAGATAAAATATTTGGCTCAATGGTACGCAAGAAAGTTGAGGAAAAGCAAAGTCTTGAAACAAATGATGAAGAATCATCATTTGAATGAGTAGCTATGTATTGCCAAGTTGTTGGACCAGCTCTTCTTTTTGCACAGATTATTTCAGAACACGGGCAATAAAGTTCCACGGTCAGCTGCTATACATAATATATGCTATACATAATCTGATTTTTTTCCTTACAATTTGGAAAGATGAACTAAAAGTTTTTTGGGAATTGTTTTGGAAATTTCAGTGATTCATAAACTCCCAGTGTAAGGAATCTGGATTTATTATGGAGATCTATGTTGGTTCCTACCGAGAACAAAACCCCATTTAATGTCCAGGAAAATTCAGCTTGAGACTTGGAACCCTTGTAAACTGTTTATTCAAAAATTGTTTATTCACAAAGACATGATTTATGTCTATGAATGCCTACCAGAAAAAAAGCCTAATTCCAAAAAAGAAAAAAAACAATATTATGGTAAAAAATTGCTTGATGAAAAGCATGATGAAAAAGATATCTTGCAGTAGCTAAATATAGTAGGTTTCCAAGACAGCAGCCTGCCTTATGTTTTTCATGCTTTTCTTTTGTTTTATTTAACTGAAGTAGAACTTTATGAAATTAAATTCAATGGATACATGGAGAACAATAACAGTGTGCACACAACCTCATCATCCAGAGACTTGTCTTCTCCTAGCTGTGTCATTCTAACAAATAGCTGTCTGGGACTGCAAGGAACCAAAGCAGTTCAGGGAAGAAATTTAATCTTTACTCAGTCGACTAAATTTGAAAAGAAGGTCTAGAAGACCTGTTTGAAGTGTTTAAAATGACACAGAGAAGAATTGAAAGGGATCATCTTATCCACTTTTTATAGTCTATTAAACAAGATAATTTGGTATGATTATTCATTGTAGTGGTAAATTTACCATAAACTAGAGGAAATATTTATTGATATACTGAGAACTTGGTCCCCTTGGGGACTTTGCTATTTAGACTGGTCAGAAAAAAATGCTGCGCATGGATTGAAAATGTGGGTAAGCGAAGAGGTGTGAACAAGATTTTTACATTTCATACATTCACTAGATGAAACTTCAGGCACAGACTGACTCCTAAGGGCTTCAGGAAGAATCTCTCCTTTCATGAATCCTCCTACTCCTTTCTTCTCCTGCCTCATGTTCCTCAGTGAGTCTTCACAGATAGATAAGAGCCAACTGCCACTGCCAAAAGCTGATATCCCAGTTGCAGTCATTTACAACATGACTCAGGTCTAGCTAGATGCAGTTTTGAATGTCTGAAATACATGCAGTTGATTTGGGTATTTTTAAAACGTGCTTCCACCCTTGAGGTTCCAGATGCAGCAGAATTGAACCACCTCAGGTTTGTTTGCACATAAGAGGGCAGAAATGTCTCTGAAAAGCTATTAAAATGTGTGCCTCATGTATCCCCCTCCATGCCAGAGTCTCCGCTAAAGAAATGTTTTCAGAATATACTTCTGCCTTTCCTGCATCAGAAAATATTACAAATGTTTACCCACATTTGGAATTCCTGAGCATATAGAGGAGGTTTCAATGCAGCTCTGTTCAGATATAGCAGGGAACGACTAGAAGAAAGAAGTAACTTTCAAGAGAAAATATAATTAGACTTGAATGGAAAATGGGAGTCCCACTTCAAAGAAAGTTTCTTCCTGGATTTCTTTTCAGTCATTCACTCCCTTACAGAGACCACCATTATAAGCAAAGTCTCACATTTCAAGCTTCTTCCAAGAGAAATTTGCCACTTCAATGCTTTCTAAATCTAAAAAGTTCCAATGTTGTCTTCAAATGTCATTTACCTGAAATTTGTGCTACTCTATTTTAGGCCGTTATTAAAATATATATTAAAAAGCAAAATTTTTAAATAAAATCTTTTGATTTGCTCCTTTTTTTCCCCTTCATGTTTAGATTCGTGGTGATTTTTAAGATGGAAACTGTGAAAATTGTCAAAGTATGAGAAAACTTTATCCTAACAATAGGTTAGGATAGTTTAGAGGAGTGATGACTCTTGAACAGTGCAGTTTTCCCCAGAGTTGTATTTACCCCAACACACCATTTTTACCCTTGATGCAAACCTAATTTTTTGGAACATATTTTCAATTGTATGTTCATACTGTATATTGATCCAGACAAATGATCAGTTAGATGTATTGCTTTCCCTTTATGCACATACATAACCTATTTCATATAATTGCAAATTAAATATTAACAGCATTTTTACCTTAGGGAGTCAACAGCATCATGCAAACAAATTTAAATCTTAGAAACTAATAGTGTGTTTAATAGAAATAATCAGTCTTTTTTAACACTAGCTATGACCTGTAATTTGCTATTCAGAACAATAACCTGCTCTTGCTTTGTGGGACAGTTCTTTATTGTTTAGAAATATTTGCCAGAACTATTTCTATTTTTACAAGGACTACTGAGAAAATAAGTAAAACAAAATGGAACTGTGCAGGTACAAATGGTGACACAACAGCCAAAGTCATGAAGAATAAAGCCTGTGGCATCTCTAAAAGACTAATTTAACTTGCCCATCCAAATGGAACTTTCCAAAGAAATTCTGTTCATGTTCCTTTTCTGTGTAAAGTTCATTTGAATGATAATTTAGTCATTGGCAAACCCAGTTCGTTTGCAATTCAGTATTCTAGGTTCGAGCCATGTCAGTGGGTTTCTCTATGATTTGTGTATTGCAAGTAAAATCATGGCTTTCCCATCTGAATAGAAGTAGGAAGATTTAGTGATGTTTGTTTTTGCACTGGAGAGATGGGGTGTTGCTTTGTTTGCTTTTCACATGTGCGAAAGATTTTATTATTTGAGCTGTGGTTATCCAAACAGAACTTCGGCATCGGTATTTGGCTATGCCCAATACTCCAGAGTAATGAGTGTGGAGGGTAGTTAACAGTGTAGCAACCCTGGATGGCAAGCCTTGAAATCTTTTGCTTGAATGCATAATGCCAATCATTTATTTTCACTTTCTTCCAGCTGAGATCAGGATAGTTAGCACAAAGTGAAATCAGAAGGTCAACTTCTGCTAGTCATAAGCCTGGAAGGAGCTCTCCCATCACAACACTGCAGGATATGATCTTAATCTTTAGCAAGTAGTCATCAGATAATATACAGATAATTTGTATAATGTCTGTCACACTGTGACCCTTTTCTCAAAGAAAAAAAGCTCATATACTATCAGGTCTGGCTTCCTTAGTCCTTAGGAGTCTGGCTAGTTTCCATGTCCAACACAGAGGAACACAGGGACTATGCAAGAGTTCATTTTTTTCTAACATGGGGGTAAATTTACTTCACACTCCCTCTAGTATGCTCCACTCAGAAAATGTGAATTGTTTGGCTAATGTTGGCTGCCTTTTTGTTCTCCCTTTTCAAGGCCCTAGAAATTATTGTGCTGCAGGCTCTAACTATTCTTACTGTATGGTCAGCGAGGTGCTTTTATCCCTCCCTTTTTACAGAGGAACATTAGAGTTTAGAGATTTTAATGAAAAATGACCAAATATATCAACCTTCTTGGGTTACCAGCTGATATTTACATATTTATTTTTGAGCAAATATAGCCTTTTTGCAGTATGACTTCTGTTCAGAGAACTATTCCAACCACCTCTAGATGCAGCTGAGGGTACACCACCAACATAGACCCAGAATATCAGACTGGGTGCCTGGAAAAGGAAAACTCTTCTTGTAATAGCAAATTGTGATTAGTTTAAAAATTTTGTCTGTAACCCATGGAAAATTTGCTCCAACAGAAACAGGGTCTCTAGATTGTAATCTCTCCTTCTACTCTTCTTTCCTTCATCCACTATATGTCTTTTAACCTCTGGATGAATAAAGCTGGGATTTTATAAAGAATAGGCTTGTCTGATCACCCCAGATCATCTACAGAGCAGACATAGCCGGTAAACCAAGCAGTGCTAGGACAGGGCAGAAGAAAGGGGAGAAATTATCTCATAATGCAAATACCGAATGGGTCTGAAAGGAGCACTCAGTTACATATCCAAGTTAAAAAGAGTTACTAAATCCTCACATATCAGCTCTGTGCCTGTGAAGTCTTCCCAGATGAGATGTAACATGACTGTTCTTAAACCTTTTTCATCACAGACTGGGCCAAACTGAATTTTTTCACATTTGTCAAGGGCTCACGTCATATGTGGAGGCCGTAGCAACAGGTAAGCAGATATATGGTAATCCATTAAGATGATTAGGACACCCTTACTTGAGCATGTGTCTCAGTTGGTTGCACAAGAAATCTTAAGTATTGCACATCTTTACTTTGGAGAGCTTGATGTTTTTCTGAATTGACAAAAAGTATATATATTGTATATACACACACTTATTCATTTTATTACTGCTGATCAAATGGCAACACTTATGAGGAGCAAAGCAAATCAAATGCAATTTGAGAACTCATCTATTTCCACTCGAACCAAATCAGCCTGTTGAGAATTGCAGTGATTGTATGGGTGATTAGCATTGTGATTGTTGTATTTGTTTCTTTATGAGACTTTAATGTGTTACTTTTTTCTCCCTCTCTTCTTCTTTCCCTCTTGATATTTTAATATGAATTATTTAGTCAAAAATACTTCAGTGAATCTGTGAGAGTAAATGAATTGCAAACTATCCACCTACCTTGTCCCTTTGTCTGTATTATTAGCTATGACTGTATTTGTTAGCACAGATCGTTTCTCTGTGAAGGAGAATGACTGATGTTGCAGTAGCATCTGTAAACACTGAAAAGATTTTAGTGCGGTGTAGAAGCTGGATCCAACCCCACAGGAGCTTCTAGTGCAAAATATAAAGCTAAGGCATATCAATTAATTGTCTATGTCACACAAGATTCTCACCAGCAACGTTTTTTATTTTTCGTTCAGAGCTTCTGGTGTTATCATTTCAGTAACGAAGAATTTGGATGGCTTATCCTCTAGACTCACTGCAAAAAAACCTAGTTCGTCATGTGAAAAGTCTTTACTACCCCCAAATGTCTTTCCACAGTTGAAAAGTTAAGTGATTTTTCTTAATATTTTTGCAAACAAAGTTTAATTATAGGATGATATCATGCAAGTGTACAACTTTCAGGAAAGTGTGAGAATATGAAAACAGATAGTTCTAGTGGAATTTGTTTCCAAGAACCGAAGGACTAACTTTGCACCGTGAAGCCCACGTGTTCTTCACTGCTGCTGTTCTGGAATGTGATTGAAGCAGAACAATGTGTAAGAGGCAATAACACAAATGTTTACTAGGTCAGGTATTTCTTTTTCATGCTGAATTAACTTGTTTGGCTACTATTATTTTAATTTAGCAAAGGTTTTAAGTTTGAGCTCAACTACAAGACTGAATTCAAGTTCCATTTCACAGGTCTCCAGCATACCGTGTATTTAAATCTGTCTGTAGAAAGACAGGAAAAATATTCATCCCTGACTTTAAGCACATTCTTACAACTTATCAATTGAGGTAAGATTTGGGTGTAAGTTCATATGCTGTTAGGGTCAGTGATGCTCCTTTTCAGACAAAAACCTACTGAGAAGGAATAGATTGCAGAGACGTCAGGTTCTGGCCACTGCTGAATGCTCAGACATTTCAAATTTAAGTACTGAAATGCTTGTTCTTTGCTGAAAATTTAATGTGACTGTTTTAAAATTTGTGAAAGGACCTGAAGAACTTATGTCCGCTCCCATCAACATAAGTAAATGATGCAGTTCCCATCAGATTTCAATTACTTTGTTCTATCTAGACAAGATTTTGAGCTGACAGGAAAATTTACAAGCTTAAAATTAATGTTTTTCTTCCCCTTATCCCCAGTCTTCTGAGGTTTATGGCTCTTGCAATACTGAAAGAAGTCTGGAAGAAGCAAGCACCTTATGGTACGGGATATTTATGTCCCTTCAGTACCAACACTTACAAACTAACTTTTGGTGGATAATATAAAAATATCAAAATGAAGAGTTTCTGTTGCATACTTTAAAAAAAAAGTTTTTAATTTATGGCAGCAACAAAACCAATATAAAAGTAACAACATGAAGAACAAAGCCCACATTTTTCACATGTGAACACATTGTATTTTAAAGATCTAACCATCCTGTTGCATGATCAACTTCTGGCTACACAAAGACCACCAATAGTTCCACATGGCAACAGTAGCAGTAATAAAGCTGCATGGGTTTGTTTAGAAGATGTTGTGCTCCTTTCCAGGATCATACAGCAGAAAACAGAACTGACCAAATGCATAAATG
>JANXJC010000026.1:21382962-21395245 GCA_027564655.1 Leptodon cayanensis | reverse complement strand
TAAAAAACACGACACCCCCCCCCCCCCCCCAAAAAAAAAGGCAAAACCCCAAAACACAAAAATAAAAGAAATGGCTCTTTGTCAAAGGCAAAGCAAGATACAGAGGGTGATTGAAGAATTAATTAATGAAAGCCTGAAAAGCAAATATAAATATAAACCAAGATTCCAAATTCAAACAGAGTTTGTATCCTAGAAGAGAGAAAAAACAGGTTTTGGCAGTTTACCTCTGTAGGAGTTGTTCATATTTTACAGTCAAAGCAAGCAACGTAAAAACCTGAGAGGAACAGAGCGGGTTACAGCCATGCTACAGTCAGCCCTGCCAAACTCCGTGCATGGCTCATTCAGCTCATTTTCACTTCCACAGATAAACTCTGATGCTTCCAATCACTACTCAGAATGTTATTTTTTTTTTTTTCCACATGATCACATAAATAGTACTATTCACAGGAGTTCAGTTAAATAAACAAAATGCTTACAGCACTGAAGCCTAAAACAGTTTTCATTGAGGATGCTGCTACAGGGTGCTATAACACCTTATGTACAGTAACAGTTTTGTAATGGTTTGAGAACTATTCTCTGTTCTGCTTTTGACCCTGAAAATTATTGTAGATCCTCAATATCTGCAGCTCCACACCATGTGTAGATTTAATGGTGGTCATTCTTGGCCAAAAACATAAATGTGCCCCTCATTACAAGTCTTTCTCCTCTGTGTTTCTTTCCTGTTTGCACCACTGCTATCTTTTTTTTTTTTTTTTTTTTCTAATTTTACCACTCTTCTTGTGGCCTCTGAATGTAATGGGTCTGACTGCAGTAAGAAAACTTGATGCATAAGTATATCAAAAGTGCTAATCACTGCCTTGGCACAGAAGCCTATTGACCTATCAATCTACCAATCTGGAATGATAGGACTGCATTTTCTGCAGCCGTGCAATTTCATTGCCATGTTCCTTAATAGCTAGCTATACAGTATCATAAAAATTCAGTCCAATGAATTTCAGTGAAATGCCTTATAATGGGGCCAATAATCATACAAACTCTAAGTACATACTAGGTAGTATTTATTTGATTTTTACAGCAAGGAAACAGGAAAATAGACTTACAGAAACCAGAAAAACTTAAAGGAGATTTTCATCTCATCAATTATGTAGAGATAAAATGCAAATTCCCCTCCATAAAGAAAAAATCTGAACATAACAGACATCATTCTGTCATTCCATCCTACCTGCAGTAATTATTCTTAGAATGTTTTTTGACCATTATATCTTTATGCTAAATTTTTAAGGTGGGAATAGAATTGCTGGTTTTGTTAAACTCAAAATATCTGAAAGCCCTTTTGTACTTCTCATTCCCACAACTACAGAAAGCTTTGATCCTGCAAGCTTTTCCTCATGTAAGTGCACAGAACACCTTCATCATGACCAAATACCAGACTAAGAACTCCAAGGCAGAAAGCAGGAGCCTCTTCAGTTTGACTGATGCAATAAATGTCCAGACTCACAGAAGGAGAGCTAAACCAATGCCAAAACCTCCAGCAATTACTGTCTGCTGCCTTGTGGAATCCGCTGGTAAGCTGAGTGAGGATGAAGAAAGTCAAAATGCTTAAGAAATCACAGTCTCTACTATGTGCTCTGCCATCTCTGGTTTTACAGTCATGAAGTTTCCCTTGGAGACAGGAATATAAACCAGTCCTTCCTTACAGATCATATCTGGAAGGTAGGAACGTAGCCATTTCTCCTAAACTGGTAGTCAGCAAGCCACCTACGTTGCATGTCTAATACATGTCTGTTAGCTAGATTATTCTAAAATACTTCCTGCCCTAGCCAGCCTCCACAGGTTTGTTTGTTTGTTTGTTTCAGAAGTAAATCTTCCATGAGAGACAGAAAAAATAGAAGAATCCAGGAAATATTGGATATTTGTAGTTTTCTATTAAGTATTTACTGAATCTGAACTGACCTTTAGATCTCTTCTTTCCTATGTGCTTTAACTAAAAGGCTATAGAATTAGCTACACTGCCAAGTTTTCTCTCTTCCTAGACGTCATTATTTACTGCTTATCCCAGGCAATGTTTTCCTTTGCAAGGAATGAGGGATCCAAATATCAGAATACTGGTTAAAGCATTTACCTGGCTGATGGCTGATACAAACACAAATACCTCAGGTGGCACTAAGAACTGGTTCTCCAGTGTCTCAGGTGAATTACCAATTTCTAGGACACTGGACGACGGATAGGAGAAAGGCTCTGCTTGTGGTTTACCAGGGTTCAATCCAGAAGACACACCATGATGCCGGGTGGTTTGCATCCTCCAGGTACAGCAGCTGAAGAAACATCTACTGTATGAATCTATCTACCAAGTAGACTTCTCTGGTGTAAGCATTAGATATCTCAAGGCATGCCCCAAACAGGCCTGTAAATAGCCAAGGAGACTGACTGGTAAAGGTGTGTCTCCCTGGACATACTACCTGCTTCCAGTTTGAGAGTATGGGAGAGGGAAGGGACCAAAATTTTGACTTTGTCATCCATGGGTACAGGTAGGCAAGATGCTGCCATTTTTCATCTTGTGGAGCTAACACATTTCAGTTGTGAAGTTAATAGCACAGTCTGAGCACCTAGGTGTTATATATATAAAACTATATATAAAACTATGTATAAAACTATATATGAAACTGTATATGAAACTGTATGACTTCATGGCTATAGGAGGAGTTCCAATAATTTTCCTGTAGCTGCTCACAGCAGTAAGAATGAAAGCCCTGAACTCATTTTTAAACCCATTCCCTATCTTCCCCTAAACAACTTGAGTTAAATTTACAAAAGGCTGGACACACATTCACCTTGAAATGTAGATCACAGCTATCAAATTTAATGGGAAGATTCCTATTGATTTCAACAATTCACCTGGGACTTCAAGGTTCTTTGAGCAGTTCTACCTCTAATACATTCATAACAGTAACTTCAAAAGAGTCTTAATCATGATTAGCAATTTTTCTTGAAGAAAAAACAGGAGCCTGCATGAACTACAAGATAAACCTTCTTTGAGCTGTATTATCTTTTGGATATTATCATTGATTTGAATCAGACAGTAAGTGACATTTACATTTCCTGATCACTGATATGTTCCATTCACTTGAAAAGGAGAAAGTTGGGTCTACTTGAAAAAAAAAAAAATAAAAAAATTAAAAAAAAGAAGAGAATTACTAGCATTAATTGTCACAGCTTTGATGCTGGGCTTATTATATCACAGATTCTTTAATAATTTGAATTAGAGGAGGGACAGCAGTAAGTATGCCTTCTAACTCTAATGACAAATAATAATGTGCTTCCTCTTAGCTCAATTAATATGAATAAGCATTTAAAGGATTACTAAAGTGTCTTTTGAAATCATTACCCTGATTAGCATACCATTAGTTCACACACAACTTGAAAAATAAAATAAGCATAAATGCTTGGTCAAAAGAAAAGCCTACATTTCTGCATAATAATGAAAGAAATAAGTGACAGCTGCAGCAGTCAGGTTTATTTGCTAGATGCATAGATTATAAAACTTACACGACCTTAGCTACTTTGTCTGCAATAGTCTTGTAGTCTTTTGTCATGCAAAAATTTTCACTCAGAAAATCCTTATGCATATCAGAAATGAAATTTTACAGTTTTTAAGCCTGCAGATCTGTTTGGGTGAAAAATCTGGAAGACTGTGATGGTCTTTTGGTTACTTAAGGTGGACAATACTTAGTGTAATATGGCACTCATCTCTGGCTGAAAGCTACAGGTACTCTTATTATAGAGGTGAAAGATTGTTTTGTGTAAAAAACAAATTTCAGTAGTTAAATGTGTGCTAGAAAGAAGGTGAAATGAATAGTTGTGGAGTTAAAATTAATATCACCAAAATGTAGCCCAGCTGGTTGCAAAAAGGTAGTGCAGTTGGTTTCCCTTCTTCATAAAGCCGAAAATGGCTCATGTGATTTGTTTATTATCTTTCCCAGAACTAAATGCCTGCTTTTCAGTAATGCATGTTTTATTGTGCATTTAAATAGACAAACTCTATGAACCACAAGAGATTAGTTCAGGGATTGTTGAACAGAGCATAGTTGTTAAACAATGTTTTGAATAGGAACTTGAATTTATTTCTTTGAAATACACCTTTTGCTCTTGGTAAAATTTGAAGCCTATTTTTCTCCTCCTGACTAACTATTTATCCTTTTGTAATTTTGTCAACAAATCAACCTGATAAGAGGCTCAGCCATTTGCCAAACCAAGGATGTGGTTCAACAAAGTCTCTTAAATGATGCTCAGCTTAGAACATGTGAATAATAACGATCTTAAGTGTTGTTTTATGAGAAAATAAATTCAGTACATAAGAACGAGAGCATGAAATTTTGCATGAAAGCAGAAAAGGTTGAATTTTATCTCTCAGAGGAAATAAACAGCATGTGCCTAATATATAAACACAGTCTCATGTTTTCTTTTGGTGAAACTAAAGGAAGTAAGGACAAGAGAAACAGTCAAATATGTCCTTTGCATTGTTTTTGCTGAATTATGAAAGTACTGATGTGCTAACAGAGCCTGTTCTCAGGACCTTTGCTTCCAGTTAGTGTGAATTATTTTGCAGAACCATGTGGTTTGGGAGAGATCAGAGGTCATCTAATTCAAATTCATGCCCAAAGTAAGTCCATTTAGAGTTTCTCAGGACCTTGTCCACTATAATTCAGGATATCTTCAAGGAAGGGTATGCCATTGCCTTAGTCATATGAGCTAATATTTTAGGGTCTGAAGGGTGGGACTAACTTCATCTCACATACATGTGAACTGGTTAATGGGAATCTATCATCAGTACAGAAGATTAATAACTCTAGCATTTTATTCTTCTAATTTTAAGAACAAAAATCTGCAGTTCATCTGATGAATCATGCTCTGCATTTGCCCTCCCTTCACTGACCATAAAGCCATCCCAGGTTACTGGTTCAGATAGAATGGCTATACTGTAAAAACCTAAAGTCAGGTACGATGCATCTTATGCAAATAGAAATAAATAAAAATAAATATCACTAATTTTTTTCTAGGAATGCAAAAGTATAGTTTTAAGGAAAATCACCTTGCTGAAATTACCATCGATTACTAAATCTGGAAGAAACATTTTCACTGTTGCACTGATTAAAGAGTTATGGTAACTCCCAGCTGCTTTAAAAAACATAAAGCTGACGATATTGTGTTGATACTGAATTAATCACATAAACTCATATAAAATGATCATGGAGGAGATCCAATCATGTTTGATCACCTAGTCGCTGCAGGTTTCACTTTCATTACCTGTTTCTCAGTACCCTGACTGCTGCAGTTTACCCACACGTTGACCACCTGGGCTTCCATCACTTTCCTTAGGAAATACCATTGGGAAGTTTTTCTTCTGAACAAAGGTCCTCTCTCTTTTCTTCCAAGTACAGCCCTCATATAAAAATCTCTTTTTTTGCTTGTTCATAAATGTCAAAATAACATCTGGTAAGGTGATGGTAAAAATAATGGTAAATATCCTTCTCCTGAGGGCTGATACATCTTCCTTCACAGTTAATGATGAAAAACCCATTGACCTCCATCATCAAAATTAAATGTTTAGTCATAAATTAGCCTTTTAATTACTCCTCATTATTCAGTCATATCAGCCCCTTAATCATGAACTGTTTCCAGCCCCTTCCATGAACAGCTGCCAACTTGATTAAGCGGGTTTTTTTGTTGCTTGGTTCCCTCGCTGGTTATTGACAGGAACAGTCTATACACAGCATTTCAGATGCAAAGTACTACCCAGAGAAACCCAAAGAAACCTGATCAAGGACATGACATCTCTGTATACACAGCTCTCAATCATGATTTCTGTAGTGTCACACTACAAGCTACCGCTCAATCTAATTTACTGCTCACGCTTTTTGGTCTCCCTTGGCAGTACTGTGGCATCTAGGTCACTTTTTGTCTCTTACGTACCTTAGGGTTTTTTTGACAGACCTATTATTATCTGTTTTTCCAAACTAAAGACACCAATTTAAGAGACAGCTGAGGAGTCGCACACGTGAGCACAGATCTCACCTCTCAGCATGAACTTCAAGCAAATGCCACCACAGCGTTCACATATCCTGATTAAATTTTCATAAAATTTGTCATGATTCAGCCTTTCTGGCAGCTTTAAGGGCTGGACTACATTGCATTTAGGATTCTGTCATGTGTTTGCAAGAAATAAATTTATTATTTTTATTCACTTATTTTTTTGCCATGGTGTTACCACATTGCCTGCCCAGAGTTCAGATCATTTAAGTTAGAAATACAAGCCAGAATTGTAGCTGGAGACTTAGGACCCTGCTTAAGCTCTTTTTTCCTCACTGGCACACATTCTGTTTCTCATGATCTGACAGCATTTTTTAATTCATGTCATATTTTATTTTATTAGCTTGTTGGAAAATAAGTCAATTCTAATTTACTGGAATTTTCCCCTTTTCATTTTGCATTGGTGGCCCACTGTCCTTCCCATCCCATTCTTCAAAATATCAATGAACGTGTCCTTATAACAGTAAAAATGGGACTGTTCTCATGTTAAGAACATTAATCCCCCCCCAAATACTCATGTCTCCCCAAAATGGCAGTACCTTACCCATAAACAGTGAACCTACACAACAGGTTGGTGCAGCAATTTAAGAATATCATATCTAATTGACACCACAGGTGAAATTTAGATCAGCAAAATGTAATTATCTGAAGTTCTTCCAGGACACCGGGGTTACCTCCTGCTCTTACAAAGGCTGGCGTGGGATCATTAGTGCCCACGTGTAGTCAGAACCTCGTTTTCCATCTCATCTGAAACACATCACCTCCAGCAGTACAATAGCCAACACACATGCTGGGGCACAAATTGAGAGACAGTCTACTAATGGAAATGTTGACAGTACCTTGTTGTTTGTTGGGTGCCTCTTCCAACATGACCCTGATTATGTGGCAGCAGGTAAATAATTTATGTTCTGTATTGGATTTCTGGGCCCGTGCCTGCAGCAGCTTCTGACTGTTCTTTTAAAATAGCACCTCTTCCTTAAACCTGTTCCCTCTGCTTTGTGAGTTGTCTGTCCTGCACTGAAGGAAAAGAGGAATCTGATCATTTAAAGAACCTTAAATGAACTCTTGCCATGTAAAGACATTTTATAAATTATTCCGCATTCATAAAAATACAGCCAAAATTGCATGGACTTGCTAGAACATAATCACTCATTTCAAAGCTGTCTTTACTCAGTCCATATTCCCACTCTTCCAGTAGAATCCACATCCACTGGTAATCAAGTAGCTAAACATAAAAATTAAGGCTAGATTTTTTTCAGTCATCATAGCCCTGTGAATTCCTGATTTCAGGCTGTGACTGTACCAGTTACCGGGTTACTTGACAAGTCACGCATTCCGCAGTGGAGTGTTTAATTAGAGCTGTTCAAGCTATTAGTTATTTGCACGGGTAGAGAAAGAGGAAGACTAAAAAAACCAAAAAAAAAGTCCATGCAATCCCCAAGGCAAGTTGAAAGGGTTGAATGAAGCACACATTTTTCCTTACACACTCCTGTGCTCCTGTGAATTTGATGCAGTTGTCAAACAATGTCACTTTGACACACGGTAGCGCCAGATAATCAGATTACAATGAAAAACAATAAAAAGGGAATTGAGCTGGGTCATTCTTGACCCACTGTCATTCGCCTTGGAGATCTTTCAAAGGTATCTGATGACAGTGCAGCCCCAGGGCGATGTCCTTGAATAACTCAGCAGTTGCATCAAATAAAAGTCAGCTCTGCTTTCCTTCCATTGCAGTATTTTCCATGCAAATCTTGTGTCCGCTGTACATTTGTCCTTCTCTGCCACTTAACCATTTTTTAGCTTTAAAGAGGAGGAAACTATAGATGTGAAAGTGCAAAAAATATTCTTGTCACTAGGAAAGTGTAAGAGGGTTTCGTTTGCCTTAATAACTGGCTATCAGTCTTTAGGTTATTGGAGAAAATTCAAAGCACCTTTGATAGCTCTGGACTTGATCAGGGATGTGTTTTTCTCTCTGCAGTATAAAGAATTGCTACCTCATTGGGTATGCAACCAAGGTGGGATATTTTGCATTTTTTTCTTAAGAAGTGAACTTGGGTTCTTTTTAGGAATTTAGGCAATCTAAATCTCATTCCAAGCCTGGAATTTTTCAAGGAGTTTTGCTTGGAGCCCCACACTTCCCACAATTAACACATCTGAAAACCAACGTCCAACTATGTACACAAAAGCCCACTCTGCTCCTACCTTCAGCTGCCTATGTGAAAGTCATTCTTATATCTGAAATTTTTGCATAGTCAAGCACCTAACTTTCTGTCCATAAAGCCACAGGCATGTTGGAACCGCTGCTACTGTACATGTCCAGAAAACCAAAATTATTTATCTAAGCAGCATTGAGGCTGGGTCTCTGGGGTAATGCCCTTACTGCACAGTGGTTTCTTCTGTCCCACGCCTGAGTGTCTCAGAACTGCCTGTTTTAACCTCAGGTTAAAATTGCCTAAAGAAATTTGGGATGATCCTTGGATTTCCAGTATAGTCAACATTTCGTAAAAATAGTTAAACTTACAAAGCTCTGAATGATCTAGGATCATAGGACTGAAAGAAAAGATTAAAAAAAAAACAAAAACAAAAAACAAAGAACATGTACTGTACTCCCCAGGCAACACTGAATTGTTCTCTCCAGTCTATGATCTTAAGACTATATTTTTCTAGTTTGAACTACTTAAATCAACAGTGCTCGCCCCCACGCTATTACATTACATTAATGAAAAAATGAGAATTTTTCTTTTTTTTCATTCTCCCTGCCACAAGTGTTTCCTCTTTTCTCCATCACCTTCATTGCAATTCTTTTTGTCACTTTAACATTCTTTCTTCTAGGTGGCCTGTAAGGCATGCCAGGTGTCCCACCACCTCTTCTCTTGTTTCTAAACACTTTTTATTCCACCCATACAGATGTTCACAGTTGATTCCATAACCATTGTCTCTACTTTCTGTGACAAGAATTTGATGACCATGACTCCATTAATAACACATAATATGTCCACACATAGGCGCTATGTCCCTAGAAAGTATCTAAAACATGGATCTAAACCTTTGTGCCTTGCTAATCATGTGGTTGAATAAAGAGAAGCTGAGTGGCTGTTGCATCAAAGCCTTACTTCCTATGTTTACAGACAGGCATGTCCAATTTTTGTAGATGTTACAGCTGACTGATAGTTTTCAAAGTAAAATAGCGTTTGGAAAATAGTTTTATTTCTCACTTCAATACTTTAGTAAGATTTTTTTCTCTAATAAATTATGTCTCTTTTTTTGCTTCTTAATCATTCTTCTAGATCCTTCTGGCAAGTACAGAGCTTACGTTTTGCTGGCAAAGATCACTTCCAAGTCCCTGCTGTGTCCTACTGAATTCTCTTGTGCACTTCATAAAGGCAGCTCTTCCATGCATAGCATACCTGGGAGATGCTTCAGGTGAGCCTTTTCTGTTTAAAGATTACTGAGGGAAAAACATTGGATACACCAGAAGGGATTTAGTAGCCTCTGGAGAGTCCTAATAGCATTTTAATTCTTGTTCAAATTGAAATCCAATAAAATTTTTCAGGAGTTATGTATTTGGTCAAGCCTCACAAATTTCTAATTTTCCCTTTCTCAGCTTATTTAATGAGGATATCTTTATACATAACCAATTACTAACTTTCAGTTGAATTAATTTAACAATACAACACAAACTGTACATCACCAGAGACTGACTCTCCTTCATGGAGAGGTATCAGTCATATCGGGACACAACCAGCCCTTGCATATGAAGTTGTGTCCTATGCTCAGCGTTCAGCCTGACAAAGGGACAGCTTCTGGCCAACGTTAGATCCTTTCAGAGGCACTTATAAAAGTTGGTACTGAATAGGAGGGGGTGTAGACAGAGGGTCCTTGACAGGCTTGAGGAGTGGGCCCATGCGAGTCTCATGAAGTTCAACAAAGCCAAGTGCAAGGTCCTGCACCTGGGTTAGGGGAGTCCCCAGTATCAATACAGACTGGGGGATGAATGGATCAAGAGCAGCCCTGTGGAGAATGACTTGGAGATATTGGTAGATGAAAAATTGAACATGAGCCGGCAATGTGCTCTTGGAGCCCAGCAAGCCAATTGTATCCTGGACTGCATCAAAAGAAGTGTGGCCAGCAGGGCAAGGGAGGTCATTCTACCCTTCTACTCTGCTCTCGTGAGACTCCACCTGGAGTACTGCATCCAGTTCTGAGGTCCCCAGTACAAGAAAGACATGGACCTGTGAGAGCAGGTCCAGAAGAGGGTCATGAAATGATCAGAGGACTGGAACACCTCTCCTATGAAGAAAGGCTGAGAGAGTTGGGGTTGTTCAGCCTGGAGAAGAGAAGGCTCCGGGGAGACCTTGTTGCGGCCTGTCAATATGTAAAGGGGGCTTATAAGACAGATGGAGAGAAACTTTTTACCAAGGACTGTAGTGACAGGATAAGGGGCACCAGTTTTAAACTGGAAGAGGGTAGGTTTAGATTGGACATAAAGAAGACATCTTTTATGGTGAGGGTGGTGAGACACTGGAACAGGTTGCCCAGGGAAGTTGTCATGCCCCATCATTGGAACTTTTCAAGGTCAGATTGGATGGGGCTTTGAAAAACCTGATCTAGTTGAAGATGTCCCTGCCCATAGAGGGTGGTTGAACCAGATGATCTTTAAAGTTCCCTTCCAACCCAAACCATTTCTTTATTCTATGATTCTATGACTAGTCTCACTACTCTAACTAGTCTAAAGACTTCTGCAGTTGATAAGATATATGCATTTTCACATGTAGTTACCAAACACATGCTATAACTCATTTCTGCTGTAGCGTTTGGTTGTTCTCCTCAGAATTTCTCCATCCTAGCCCTAGTTACCAAATACCTTTGTGCATTTGTGCTTCTTCAGTAATTTTCCACTGCCCACCTTAAAGAGCTCAAATTACCTCTTTTATCTTCTCCTGTTATTGGCACTTAACATGCTGTTACACAGAGAAGGTTTGAATGCAATTAATTTTTTATTCCTATTCATCCACAAGTAACATAATCCTTTTCAGTTATCTTTTAAAGTGTTTTTTCTTGTTATCCTCTGCCACATGAACATCAGTCCTAGTACTTACACACCTGAAAACAACTAGTGCTTTATGAGAACTCTTATAATGAAAAAGGGAAGTAATTTCACATTTTGTGGTGCTTTAACTTCTTATCTCCTTTCTCGCATAAATGGGTTCAGGAAAAATTCAAAATAAATGAATACATAAAACTATTCACACATTCAAAAGGGAATTCAGGAAAGTTTAAAGTGAAATAAATCCCCTGTGGCAGAATTATATGTTGGTTGACCTGATAGATTCTAGTGTTTCCTAGGAAGCTTTTATGTTTTATTATGCAAATCTACAGGAACATGAATTGTTGACCAAAT
The DNA here is from genome assembly GCA_027564655.1 of Leptodon cayanensis. Taxonomy (NCBI): domain Eukaryota; kingdom Metazoa; phylum Chordata; class Aves; order Accipitriformes; family Accipitridae; genus Leptodon; species Leptodon cayanensis. The sequence continues at coordinate 21,383,757 of JANXJC010000026.1, read as the reverse complement.
ACTCTTTTGAAGCTGCTATCAAGTCAATGAGTACTTAGGAACTCTTCACCATGCACATGATTGATGAAGCAGACCATAAGAGCTTGTTTGGACCACTATTGTCTATTGTGCCAAGGGATCTTGGTGCTCATACATGCATAAGTTATCTTTCTAATTTGCTCATAAATTCATATGCTGTCGTTTCTCAGAAATTTGTTTTTCTTTTCAATACTTTAATAACTCAATCAACTTTCATTTGTTTCTTGTAAACTATCAACAGAAGAGTGGCTTGATAAACTTCACTTAAACAAAAACACTCTTAGAAATAATGATAACTCACTTTTTTCACAGCAAAATCAAGAAGTTTCAAAGTACGTACTCCAAGAGGCCCGGAGATGATTAGATGAGAAGTGTTATAATTCAACATTAAAAATTATCCAAGTATACAGTCAATGTATTCAGCACACTAAGTCAGAAGTGTCAAAGGCATTATTTCTTTCTCATATAGCATTCTGAAAGGTTTATGTTCATTCGCTCTTTGCTGCAAACAGTGCGACATGTTAAGAAGAGGGCCTTGCCATCGGACTGCGGCTGTGCAGCAAAGAGCTGTCTGCTTTCTCTCAGCTGCTTCGCTCTGGGCCAGGTGGAAAGACTGAAGAGCGAAAACTTCCTCCTCTTCATAAAGGCACACGCTGGTTTTAGCTGGGAGAGAGTTAATTTTCTTCACAGTAAGTAAGGGGCTATGGTTTGGATTTGTGCTGAAAACAGTGCTGATAACACCGGGATGTTTTCGTTCCTGCTGAGCAGGGCTTACCC
>JANXJC010000026.1:21223713-21380677 GCA_027564655.1 Leptodon cayanensis | reverse complement strand
TGGCAACAACTGAAAACATCAGTGTTATCAACATTCTTCTCATACTGAACTCAAAACACAGCACCCTACCAGCTACTGGGAAGACAATTAACTCTATCCCAGCTGAAACCAGGACAACCTTAAACCTGATAGGGTTTCTAATACTCTTTTGCCTCAGAAATGTACTCCTAAACAACTTCTTGTATAGATTTATAACTTTCAGGTTGAAAATACATAGACATTTATATGTAAAGAGGTGGAAAAACATGACATTTCTCTGAAAAAAAAAGTTGAGAACTTAATCATATATTGTAAATTAAGACCTTGCGTGAAGGTGTATTAAATGAGCAAGTTTCTTAATGGATGCACTACAACCGTCAGCAACAAAGCTAACACATGCTGTATTTTCTTCAGCAATGTATTACAATTTAGAGTATGAAACAAAACCAGTTAAGAGATTGAAAAGAGTTTTGCTGAATGCCTGATGTTGTTGATTTGGCATAATAATTTTTTCCCTACACTTTGGCTTCAATAGTGAATTGTTCAGATTCAATCTTTATTTTACATATCCAGCAAATTAGTTGACGAGAAGGGAAAATACCTGTAATGGACCTTGCAGAGAATTTATCTAAATTCTACTCCACGTATTTTTGTTGTTTTATTTTGACAGAATGACTATCAGCTTTCCTTTTCCATTCAGAAAATGAAAACTATATGTGTAATTCATCAAACTTTCATCTGAATACTTAACAATCCTGTCAGTGATTTCCTTGTTTACTAGATCCTCTCAGACGCTATCAACTTTGCCTGCTTTAACTTTCTTCCCCTTTCCCCTCCTAACACAACACAAAGAGTAATTTAGCTTGTTTCATTTAATCATTTTCAGTCATTTACTCATGAGCAGTCCTTAATTGCAGTTGAAGTAGCAGTCCCATAAAACTGTGAATGCTACTACTTACAAACATTTTCTCGTAATTACACTACCATTATTTGGAAACTCCTTTTGTGTTAGACGAATTTCAAAACTTAAGTGCAGTATTAAGTGCTGAATCTCAAACTGTATAAAGTTAGCAAAGCCATGTTTGGTAAAGTAACTAAAAAATATAACGGCAGACTGAACATAATTTTGGCCTTACACCTTTACAGTTAAATTCGTATTTGCTTCACTGGAAATTCTGATGAATCACACTAATGCTGAAGAACCACCATCTAACATCCAACAGTTCACAGTTATGCACAGACGACTAAACCCAGAGGTTAAAAAAACACACACTAAATTTCTTTCTTCACCTCTGAATTCTCAAATGCTGAAAAGTATTAGTCAAGTATGTTTCTTAATAAGATATTAATAAATCTGTACACTGTCAAAACATTAAAAAATGAGATCTGTTTTCTTTCTTCTAAATAACTCTCTTATTTTAAGAAAAGAAACTGAACCTTAGGCAATCATTTCATTATGGGTTTTATAAAAACAAATACATCTTGATTACTTTGAAACAACAACCTAAGTCATGTGGTACTGCAATTTATACCTTCAGAGAGTACCATCTGGTGTTAAAAATCCAATACTGCAAAAACTGACACCACTTTCATCTGGTTAAATGGCTTCAGGATTTGTGAGGTTTTTTTCTGATTAAACTTTTCTCTTTTTTCTGGGCTACTGATGAGGACGACTTCCTTCTGTCTGTTGCAAGGAAAATGATTTCATGGAGAAAGTAATATATATGCACTTAGTGCTGGTGTAAGAGCCTGGAAGAGTCTGATTAAAAGCAGGAAGAGATATATCAACATAATTCTATTTCTGGAATAGTCAAGAATAGTTAAGGAAATGCTATTTCAAAGTTTTTAGGCTTTTTTTTTTTTTAATGATCCAACAGGAATAGAAATTGTTATTTCAAATTATAGTTCTTACCACAGTTGTTACACTTTGTTGAACTTAACATGGTTTCGTTGGTTTTGGTTACAGGAGTGCTGCCAACTCCATTGATTAGGAGCATCCCAGGCTTTTTTAGGAGGTACAGGTGGTTAACATAGTTTGGCTCTTCCGAGCATGAACCCCACAGCTCTACAGACCTAACCTGATGGCTGCTCTACCCCCACATTGTTGGGAGAAATCACACTGAGAAACATAATTACTGAATGTTGTGTTCAGAACATGCAGTGCAGGATTGTGCTCACACACTTCCAAGTGATGATATTTTTTGTTTCTAAAATGGGTCCATGTTATCAAGCTTGATAAGTCTGAGTAGGACAGCTTGCTACAAGCTGTGCTCTCTAAGAGTAGCACCCCCGTAAGGTGTTTATCTGCACCCTTCATTTGGTTGTACTGAAGGAAATGGAGAGACATCAGTGCACGTCTGCATAAATGTAATAATTAGGCTTACGGTCACAGTTTGGCAGTTTAGGACAGGTTTCTGCTCAGGAAAAAGGATCCTTTTGCTCTTTGATAGTACATTATCAACCACTAAGATAGGTTGGTTGCTCTGTCCTGTCCACTCAGGAGCTTTGAGACCAATCTTGCTCTTGCTCCTAACGGAATACGTATACACAGATGGCTCTCATCTCACTAACTATGGGTACTTGCCTAGTATTTTTCTTCCATTAGATAATGAGGACACCTAAGGCACAGTGCATATGAGTAAATTACATTTTTCTACAGAATGAAAGGTACCCAGGACTCTAGCTCAGGTAGAGATGTCTGCAACATCTATATTTACTACACGTGTTGTCACCGAATTGTTAGGCACCCAGTTTTTCTTCTGTTTGCTACCTTCCAAGATGGGTATAACAGATGGTATTTTTTTTTTGTCTGTGTTATGTTCCTATTCTATTCCTGTCGATATGCACACTTATGAATGAATTTCAGCCTGTCAGTCTTGCAGAACACTCTGCGAAGATCATGAGTATTGCAAATAGATAGTGATACACATTGGCATCGTTTGTTCATTTATCTCAAAGCAATCACAGTGCATTCAGCTAACATGTACATACATACCAAATTAATAGGCAGCCTGCCACACATCAATCAAAATTTTAGTATGTTGTTCCCTCTCAAATATTCCACTCTCCCACAAATCTGTTCCATCACTTAAATCAACTCATGTCACAGACACATCATGGAAATGCATTTAAAAGTGAACTTAGTGTTTGAAGATCTGTGATGCACTAAAGTAATTTTACAGCATGCTAAGATTAGTTTTTTCTGATTCTTAGGACCTGCTCAGCAAGAAATCCTTTTGCTGTGCAGTAAGGACCAATGCTTGTTTGAAAGACAACTGCCTGTTCAACAGTATAACCATGTTCTGTTTATGAACATACCTCTGAATATTTCATTTCTTTTGCACTTCACTGAGAAAACAGATACGGCTACACAGAACATGCCTTCCCTAAAGGCATGTACTGAATAACCAAAGCTCCAGTTGTTGCTCAGGTATCGTAAGTAACACATTTCACTTTCTGCAGTTCTAGGAGCAGGATTACCTCTTACTTTCTCCTACTATTTCTTAGCACCTTTCCCAGGAGAAAACTGCAGCTCAAAGAACTATTGGTCTTTTCTTTTTCCTCTCTATTTGTTTCATATGTCCCTGCTCAGTGGGAATTAATTCTTTTTCGGACCGAATTATGAGTCTAAGTTACTCCTCTAACATCTACAAGTCAAGGGTCCTCCTATTTACCATCCCTCATACTTATCTCTTCCAAAATAAAAGTACACAGATATGCATCATGCTTTCTGTAAAGGATTTAAGTACAAAGCCTCTTACTCTTCCTTGTGGTCTTGCAGGAAAATTCTAGTGCTGGAGTTGCTTTGATTTGGCTCCAGATACTCTTGAAAGGCTGTTTGGCCATCTGGCATAGGATCAACCCGAGATTCAGGAGACATCTAATGGGATTTAGCTAACCAGGTACAGATTTCTACATCTGAGTTATCACCTCTTTATAGTCCCCAGAGAGAAATGGCCAATTTTGTGGTAAAATTAACCTTATCTCCCTAAAGCAAAAATCTTTTCATTGACCATGGAGATCTACAAGAACAGGCCACAGAGGTTAACTCAGATATAGTCACAACTTTGTAACATAAATCCCAAACCTACTATATTTTCTTAGTTTTGCCTTTAGCAAGTTGCTTTGCCCCTGTATTTCCCCTGTAATTTGGAGCACCATTTTTTCTCAATGTAGGTTCTCAGTTCCTCTGAATTTTCAACTAATAGCACCATCATAAATACCTTCAGTGCCCTTAATCTGGTCATGCCTTGTGGAACAGTATGTATTTTTGTTTATAATTACGATTTCTTTAATTTACTTTAACAAGGGTCCTATGTCTCTTTACTTGGTTTTGCTGTTGCAGGAAACTTTGTTCTGGCAGTAGATAAGTTTTGTGCATCCTTCTGGATCAAGAGTCTCTTCTGTAGTCAGATTCTCTTGCAAGGGACTTGGGATGCCTTCTTAGATTATTTTCTTCCTGTAGCATTAATAGTGTGCAGCTTCAGGCATGGTTAGTTCCCCAGGCCTTATTCAAAGACAAATGCCAAAATAATAGTAGAACATCTTCTTATGTCACTTTTCCTCATCTCTATTAAAATGACATCCAAAACCATATGCTTTTCCCCCCTTGCTTGTCCCTCTTAATTTTTCTCTATTATTTACCTTATGACTAAATACTTCATTAATTCTGGGTACATTGTGTTTACACATTGTTTTGTTTCGTGCTGCCGTCTGTCTTGTTCTGCTGGGTGAAGCACTTGGAGACAAGAGCTTCTATCAGAATCCACTGTTTAGAAGGTGGCTGTATTGTGCTGGTGCAATATACAGCTTGTAAAATACAGCCTTCTACACAAGTTATACACATACCAGAAAAACAGAGGCATAGGCACTGGTTAGGAAAAAATAAAAAGTTGTATCAGGGTGTCTGTTGGAGGGAAGAACAGGAAGCTGAAAAAACCCTAAGTCTCTTGCCTATTTTTCAGGCCATTAACTAAAATAAGGTTTTTAAGAGCATTGTAAATGTGATTGAACAGGTTCAGGGTTCTAAATAAGCCTCCTTTTTCTACTGACTTTTAACCTTTTATAATTTTGTCAAGTTTTTCCATGACATGACAACTATTCCCCCACACCTGTTCAGGTGCTTCTCCGTTTCTATGTTTGCTCATGATTGCACTGCTGACCTTTAAAAAGAGCTGTATTACAGGAGTGCATTAATAGCTTCTGTAAAGTTGTACTGTCATTCAGTTGTATGCGTTTCTAGTTCTTTAGGAAGTCATGTGTAATGAAATATGTGATGGATTAATACTGCTGATGATACAGTTTAAAGAATTCTCTCCTTCTCCTTCATACCCCATCTCTTTCCCCTTATAAAAATGCAAAGAAGGAAAAGCTTTAGTCAAATACCATTCTGCCACCCCTGAGAGGAGAGAAGTTTGACCCAAGGCTGATTCCTTTACAGTCAGAAGTCCAACTGCCTGCTCTGACCTTCTGAGCTACATACGAGCGATGACCCATGTGGAGGAAGAGGTCCCCACGCTCAGGTCTCCAGAAGGAAGCTGTTCTTTTGGAGAAACAGAGCAGGACTACTAAGCTTCACAAAACCTGGGCTCCTTCTTGCCCCTGGAAGGTAGTGTAGCCTCAGAGAAGGCACCTCAAGCCTCAGAATTTCTGTTTGCACTCCATTTATATTGTAAATCCTTTTAAGCAGGAGTGGTTCTTTATAGCCTTTGCATTGTGCATGTTTGGATGATACTTCCGTGAGACTACTGGCAGCACGATATTTCAAATGACAGCCGAAAAGAGCACGTATATTTCAATTTTATTTTCTCTTTAAAATCTCAAAAGCCTCAAGGGGCAGTTAACTACTGTTTTCATTTGTTCTTTAGAGAGCATTCAGATTGATAACTGCCATACTCACATATGTCATTATAGAAAATTAACATGACAGTTAATTAGCTTTGTGAACCTCTCCCAAGTTTTTTGTCATTTAAAGCTATTTGTGTATTTCATGTTTCCCACTTGGAGCCGGGAGATAGTTGCCTGATAGCGTTTGGGGAGTTGGAAGCTGAGGAAAAACTAGATTTGTAACCAAATGTCAGCTAGTTTAGTCTTTTTTGTCACTGTCGTTTGACTGTAGCTGTAGATAGGAGGAAGGAAATCAAGGATGGGATAGTGGGCAGATGGGCTGGTGCAACAGCAGCCTGGAACTGGTGTGACTACTCATAGACCTCTTGCAGTCATTAGGATGGGGTCGAAAAGAATGTTTCAAAGAAATTGGGCAGAATTAGAACAAAATGTATGACGGTACCTTCCAAGGGAGAGAGCTGAAACCTTCCTGTCCCATAGCTTGAGCAATTTTAAGGAGTACAGGAGTGTTCATATAAAGAAATACAATGGGGCAGGGAAGAGAGAAAGAGCAGGCTCTGCTGATGAATATCAGGACCGAGAGAAGTTTTCTGTGGCAAAGAGACAGTCTTTCAGGCGCTAGCAGACTGTATTTGTGGCTGAGTTACTGCAGCAGAGAATAAAGTGCTGTTGGGGATTAGGAAATGTGTAAATCAGAACGGAAACAGGCAGTTCGAGGAACCAGAGATAACTACAGCTTAAAACGTGAATGGCTAAAGAGAAATCTTTCAGGGAGACCAGTTTTGTTGGGCACTCACAGGCTGTCTGTACTGGTATATTAAACAAGGTCAGGGCACAGACCTAAGCACTGATACATTATTGCATGTACCCATGTCTGTTTTTATTTAAGGACAGAGATGGTAGCCAGCATGTTCAGAGTAATGATTAATATTTTTAATGGTGATCTGGAAAAGAATTAGAAAAGAGTTTCAATCAGAATTTTCAAACATTAAAACCAGAAAGGACCAGTCACCTATGTGGAAGAATTGGGTTGATTTAGTAAATCAAATACCGCTATTTTAATCTCTACCTATCTGAACTGAAGAAAGTCCTAGTGCTAAAAGGAAGATACACAAGCCATCTTTGCCAAAAAAGTAATTATGTTCCGGAAGACAATTACTGTGGAAAGGATATATTTTGCTGGTATCTAAGAAACTAATATGGTTTCCTTCCCTACTGCTGTAACAATCAGGGCTAACGCATTTCTTGGAAATATGAACAGGATTTGACACAAAGATGTTTTATTGTAGGAATCAGTAATATAAAAAAAAAAAATTCCTGACCAAGGTCTTCAGAGAAGTTTTCTAATTTGATACAATATTGTTTTTTTCCTTTGCATAATGAAGTCAAAACATGTTTTTGCACAGCTACCAGGTGAATAATCAAAGTTAGAGCTGTTCCACACACTCATTTCTATAGTAAACATCGCTTGGTCAAATATCAGGGGATTTTTCAGTAAAACATGTAAGATTTAGTGCTGATATACTGTACTGAGATGATGGAGAGAAGGAGTTCATCCTGGAGAATTCTGTGACAACAGTAGTTCTTGGTAAAATGATATGAGAAAATCAATGCATGGGAATAAATTTGAATTGTTAACAAGTTGGAAAGCAATGTGTTTATGGATAGTTGTAGGACTCAGAATACAGAAAGATGTGTGTGTACTCCTTTTTGATTTTACAAGGGGAGGATGCAGAAACAGCAGAATGGTTGTAAACTACCCCACTAACAGAAAGATGAAGTAAAAGGAGAGGCCAACAAATAGTTAAATCATGTCTCAGTTACGAGCAAACAAAATATGGCAAACTGTAGCTTGCATTTTACACTTGTTGGGAGTTAACTATTTTCTGATGAGCTGGGTTCTTAGTCTGAGAGCAGATTTATCAAATATTGAGCTCAAAAAAACTGAAGCCTTGGAGTCTAGTGAATACTACTGAAAACTTTGGCTTTAAATTCCTGGTGCCCTGTTCATTCCCACCAGAGCTTTACAGCCCTCGGCAAAATCTTTACAAGTTTTATTTCCCTCCTGCACTAAGCAGAAGCAGCACAACTACTAACACCACAACATACCGGTGCAGGGAGAACCCAGTAGAGCAGAACTTCGGTTGCATTTGCAGAGCAGTCCTGGATGGGGATTTCCCTGGTTATCCCGAAAGTTGCAGAGAGGCATGCAGTAGTTCAAGCTGAACACAAAAACCAGCACACAAGAGTCCTGCCATTCAGCTCCTCTGTGATTTCATTCATGAGACAAGTGGTGAGAAATTATTGTGAAACTATGTGCTCTAACTCTTCTTTTCACATCGGAGTTGTTTGAAGCAGATTTTTTTGTGCCGGAAAAACATGTTCAGTGAATGTGTTGCAGAGGTCTTGTGCGTTAAAGTAGCTATGCAGTGGTGGTCAGTGAGGATTTCACTTGTTATCCTCAAGCACACAGAGGTAGTTGTGTGCCAGCTTGGCTAAACATGAAAAAGGGACATTAAAAACTCTTTTGTAAGGTTATGACTTTTTTTGTGTGTCTGCATTTTCCAGTACATGCTAGCAAGACGAGAACATTTTGTTCTTACTATCTTCCTAATAGATAACCTGTACTGCTCTGGTTGTTGCTATCCCCGCTAGCTAAAGCACACTAGCGCTGATGCTGCACAGAATTGACACTGTCAAACCACTGTTTAATTGCTAAGTATTAATGACGTCTGTAATCCTCCTAACTAATCATAGGAACCTGTAACCATAAATAGCGTTAGGTCTTTTTCTGCTAGTGTCATCTGTAAAATATTTCTGAATTTTCTTTCCTTCCAAACTTTGTTGTTTTGGGTCAGCTAGCCTCCTCCTACACATGAGTATAGTTCCGCCGAGTTTGTTGGAATTCCCTCAAATCCTGTCATCAGAGAATCTAGCTATGCATTTGGCATTCATTCAATCTGGCTAGCCAGTCTGGCTTTCATTGACTCCAGCTCATTTTATGTAGGGCTCTGGCATTAGCACGGTTGAGCATTTACACCTTGCCCTCTTGAAACCTCTGCTGGTTTCTCAAAGCTTTTATTATCTGTCTCCTGGACTGTGAGAGGTGCAGTATTTTATGCTTAGCATTTCTACAAATGTTATGAACTCAATACTGTGAGATCAAATAATTCAGTATTTGAAAAGCTTTCACTAGTCAATTGCCCAATAAAGGTGTGGATTTACATTCATGCAGAAACGTGGTCTATAAATGCACCTTTATGTATAACAGATGATTGAAACCATTAGAGAAATGTAAATGTAAAATTCTTTCTTTGTAAGTTTAAGACCAGAAATCTTGGTGACAAAAAAGAGAAAGAAATGGGATGAGAGTATGCATTTCAAAAAGCTTTAAAATAAGACTAGAATATGCTAATGATATCAAAGGATATTTCACCCAATTAAGGTTGCTTCCATGCAGTAAACAGACATCCAAGGGTGTCTTTGTATCAATTCCACCAGATTATTTAACAGTTTCTACACTTTTCTCTACTTTTCTTGTGGTCTCCTTGGAATCACTTCAAAACAAACTTTTCTTTTGCCACCCTTTGGATATGAGCAGCAAAGTACTTTATCTTTTTTTTTTTTTTTAACTGCATGCAATCTGTTCCTTTTATATGACCCTTCTTTGGAAACACCCATTTTATTAAATAAGTTGGAATTTAATTACAGTCATTATAATCTCTTTAGATTCTTAATAGTTTAATTTATGTTTGTGCATGCAGCTGTTGAGATTGACTGAAAAAGTACAAAACCACACAGCCTTACACAGCATTCTCTTGATTAAGAACCGATGTCTCCTAAAGTAACAATAATGGATGAAGCTGGGGGCATCTATGGAGAAAAGGCCATATGCCTGAGATGCAGGCAATGCTCAGAAGACACCAGAAAGGTTTCTAAAGTAATGAAGGAACAGCTTTATTGTCAAGTAATTACTTAAGAGAGATGAAAACAAATTCATGCTACTGAAGCAAGTCAGTCACTCGTGAGACTAAGTAGGTGTAGCAGACATGGCATTTTTTGCTTATGCCTTTTAACAGGAAGGGGAAAAAAAGTCCTTTACACAGTGACAAATCACTATGAAGCATAGAAAAGATGAAAGAAGAAGTAGCAAGCAGCATATGTAGTGTAATTAGGAAAAGTTCGCATTGTGCAGACAGTAAGCCAAATTCTACCCTTAGTGACAGTCATGAAACTCCTCTGGAAGGTAGCCAACAGTAAATTTTTAATGCCTCCAAACTGTACCTCCTGTCTCAGTCTGCAGTACCGCTTAGTCACGCTAACTTTTCCCAAAACATTTTTGTCTTTTAAATGAAAGTATTCTTGGACCCTGCATTCTGGAGTCTGCTTTCTACCGTCTCCTTATTATCCAACATCCTGACTTCCACTGGCAAGCTCTCCAGATTTCTCTGCCTTTTCACCCCCTTGAGATACCTGAACAATAAATTCACATTAATTACAATGGGTTTAACACTATTTTCTTAAATATCTCAAGGCCTAACCACTACTGAAATAAAAGTGAGTCGAGTAATTGATGGCCATAAACAACTGTGGGTTCTTTTACACAGAAAAGATCTCAATCAAAACATTTGCTTGACTCTTTCTGTCTTCCCACAGTTGCTTTAAAGCCCTTCATATTCTGGATCAGATTTTCTCCTAACGTAAAGTGATGGGATCTCCTACAGTCACCCTGAGTGACTGTCTTGCAGAACATACTACTTATACTACTTTGTGACTCTAGTTTCATTTTTACATTGCTTATGATTGTGAGAATGGGATGGTCAAACAGTCAATAAAAATTATAGTTTATAAGAGTTTGAAAATCACTTTACATGCCTGTGCACTTCCTTGGGAGATCAATAATGCCAACTGAGGTCACAGGTGAAAGGGAGAGGCAAAGCAAAGCAGTGAATTTAGATGTTCCTCATCCACTGGCCAGATTAGCTCAAAACTGTGTTTCTTGACTTGTGTGCCAGACTCATTAGCCCTTCTTTCTGCCTATATCACCTTTTGATTTTTATCACTAGCCCTGGGGATTCATCCCTTCTTCAAAGACCTTGTTTTCTGAAATACTGTCCACAGGTGCACTAACACTCTCTTCTGATAACACAGTTTCAAGTACTATTTTGGCTAAATCTCTTCACCTTCTCCTGCTTCTTTTCTTGACAGTCTTTCAAAGCAAGTTCCTTTTTTTTCCCCATTTACACTGTTTCTATAACTCCACCAACCTCTTTCTTTCAACAGACATACAGTTCTGGTGTCATTTGTGATAGATCTCTCTCTTCCCTACACTGGTGCTGTCATTACCTCCTTGTGTTTCTCTCCCCCCTTCCCACTTTTAGATCGTCTCCAAAATACATATGTTCCAACTGTTAATCCTTGAGCATTTTCAGCCATGGAATCTGTGGTGGAATTGTGAGATCTGACAACATCATGTGCCTATAGATTTATGCTAAAAACGTGACCTGGTTCAGTACGTCTTTCAGCCTGAAATTCCTCTATCATCGACTATGTCCTCTTTCAATATTTACCACTAAAAATACTTGGGCTTGTAATTGTCAAAGGGCACTGTAAACATGTAACAAGCCTCCACATTTGAACCTAAAGTCAATGTGAAAAACCAGGATGGGAAGGAAAGGTAGCTCCATACAGCATGAGAGTGAGTGTTGATAAGTAGCCATCAAATTACTTCTGTTTAGCAGGAAGGGTACTACAAGGTGATACTTAAAGTGCTCCATTAACATGAACATACACTATTCCACTTCATTCTTCAGTCTCCTCCCTTCTCTATATCATGTTACTGATTGTGGGTTCAGATGTTCAGTAATACTTAACTCCCATTAAAATCACAAATCTCTGAAAATCTGGATCTCAATGGAGAATTCCCAAATTTCTCCTCACTGGGAAACTGCACCCAATCCCATATACAGGAGAACTTTCAAGATTGCCCAGACAGCAGATGGATTTGCCAAGGCAACCCCTCCAAGTTTGGGTTATTATTTTGTTGTTTTGAATGAGTATATTCTCTTAAGGTTCCATAGGACTCTACAAAACTGTAACAATGTATGTTCTTTTTATGATTCGTGTGTTAATTAAACATTTCCAGCTCAATGAATGAATTCTGTATAATCTCTCTAGACAATTGAGCTCTGCATCTTTAATTGCTGTGCCATGGGTCAAGCAGATGATAACGTATTTGCTCTAGTGGAAATAAAGAATTTAGTCCTTGTTCTAAGCATTCAGCTCCTCTTCATATACCAGTGTAAAAATCTCCACAGTATTAAAACAGTATAATTAGATAATTGTTGTATTTGAAGCTATTTGCCTCAGATTAAATAAAATCCTAAATAATTTCAGTTTCTGCCCCTGCTAATTAGCAAGTTTTTTGTGTGTTTCATTTAAACATAATGCTAGGACCAATTCAGTACTTTCACCTCTGGGACTCCATTTGTTATGTACTGGTTCCTTAGAGACCTAAAGCAATTAAAATTAAATTGAATTTATAGCTTAATCCTTCCCTGAGAACTACAGGACAAAAATTATTAAAGCTTTCCAGAGGTTTTCTTTTTTTAGAAAAATCCTGTTCACTGATTCAAACAACACTCTGCCTGCTTGCACCAGCAGTAAATTCACTTCTTTCGGTGTAAATAAGTAATTCTTTTTCTTTCTTATTGTCAGCTTCACACAAATCAGCCTACCAATACTTCTTGTTTAAATACTGACTTTGAAGAGTGCAATGAAAGTAATTATATTATGTATATCTATATTCATTCTATTCATGTTTAAAGTGAACCTTACCATGATCAGTCACTTTTAATAGATGAATTTATATGAATGTAGGCACTAAAAAATGCTTTAATAAATGCTCTAATGAAACAGTTACAGAAAGGGCTATGCTGTTTGAGGTGTTACCCATCCTTCAGAGGGAATTATTGAAATCATGTTGAAATAGGCGTAAAACATGGAAGTTGGTCACACTGAATTATATATGAAAAGTTAAGAAATGCAGGGAAACTATAGAGAATATGAATAATATCTCTGAAAAAGTCCATGATGAATCATGTGATAAAGAATAACACGTCCATCTTTTAACCATAACAGGAGCAAAATGAAACTTAGCAATGACGTACAGTCATAACTAGCTAAGGGGGATAAGACAATGAGAAGGCAGAAACATTTGACACTTAACGTATTTGGCAGGAGAGTGGATAAGGATTTCATGCAAGTTAAATAATTTTGTTCTAGTGCTAGCTAAATAAAACGCTAAAAGATATCTACTAATATTATACACCGTAAACCTGGCTTTACAGATAACTAGAAACCAATAATTTTTTTTAAAGAATTTGGAACAGTAATGCTAATTTATTGAGGTGAATTGAAAGAAAAGCAACCTTCTCTATATTTTTCAAAGATCAGGTGGGATGATTTGAGCAAATACAGGCTGACTAGCCTAAAAAGTTTTCTAAAAAAAGAAGTCACTGCAACAGAAATCTTGCCTAGTCAATATCAGTCTGCATAATATGCTAGAAAATCAGTCATCAGGCAAACTTCACAGGGCTTTTGGAAATGTGATTGATAAAGATGTATGGTATTAAAGATGTATGGTATATAAAGATGTATTTTGTATGGTCACAATGCCATTAAACAGATAAAAGCAGAAAAAAGCTACTTTAGAAACCATTAGTGATTAATAAGGAGGACATTGGATTAGATGTGTTCCTCTGTATGAGCTGGCAGAACATAATGTAGGCTGTGATCATGATAACATATGTAAATTTACTTCTTCACACAAAGCTTCACCTATTTCACTATGAATGAATATAGAGAAAATCCACACTAAAATCAGAGTGTGTGTACTCTGAACACTGGATGGGCATCCTGAGAGTTTAAAAACACAACTCTTAATTAGCTTATAAATCAAAATTATTTTTTAACCAGGTCTTTAAAGAACTGTTTTCCTGTGTCAGACAATTTTGTCCTCAACTGCTTTAGACTAGCCTGGTGGAGCAAAGAATCATAAATAAGATCTCTGAAGGTGATATATTTCTAAAATAAATTAGTTAGATGAAGGTTTTTTTTCCACTTTCATTCTTCACTACTGAATTTGTCCTTTGACAGAGGTTAAAGTACGATCCCTTTCAACAAAACTCAAAGAGGTGGCTTTCTCTGAAAATGTCCACCCTCCCCCATTTTTCTCAAAGTACTGAATCCATTGGCAATAAAGGTGGCTTCTTTCTTGATTTAAGCTGCTTTGGCATCTTCCTCTGCTGTTTAAAAACAGCAGTCTCCATGTTCTCTAAAGCAAGTTGATTTCATTCCTTCTGGTTGCATTTGAAAGTAAAAGATAGCTTTTCTAGAAACTGCTTCTGTTCATGTTCCCAGCCAGAATAATAGGCAATAGCTGCTGTTCTTACCAGACCAAAGCCTCAAAAGCCACTTATGCTTGCTTGCTGTATGTATAAATAATAACACTCAATTTAAAGGAGGTCCTGTGTGAGCTTTTTACTAGTCACCAAATATAATGTTAATGCTCTTGAAGTAGTAGAAAGTTGTACTGCTTGGAAAAAATATGACTAATGGATTCCTTTCCCACAAAATAGTCACAAGTATTTATATCAAAACAGCAGATAATTTAAGTGCTGGAGCGCCTACATTTTTTCTACTCATGTCTCCCTCTTGTCTCCCACTTGTGGCTGTCTTCCTCTCCATAATTTAGTTCTGTTTCCAAATCTTTATGCAGATTCTGACATAATTAACGTGGTTGCCCATTAATGCCATGAAAACAGGAATTCTGTTTGCTGTCTGGTCACTTTGTCCCTGATATACAAACATTCCCTGTGCCTTGTACAGTTGAAATAGTCCCCTGAACAGCTTTGATTAATTTTTTTAAAGCTTTGTGGATAAAATCAAGGGTTTGCAAAAATCTCACTGGCCATAAAGCTCACATGGCTAGGCCAGGCCAGTTTCTATAGACAATATCCTGTCAAATGTCACATACCTAACATCTCATTATTGCAGTTTTTCAGTGTTACCCAAATGACCAATCACTAATTTTGTTTTGTCACTTGGTTGGCTCCCACGCATGCCGAGTTATTGTAAGAGCTGCCCCACGAGCTGTCCCACGAGACACCCTAAAGCATGGACATGTGCTGTCACAATCTTCTTTACTGGAAATTCTTTGGTCAGAGAAAATATGTAGATTTCTGCTGGCCTCCAAGAAAAGCGAAAATAATTTTTACCAATGGATCAAATGAGATTCAGCTTCACTGAATTGTAATTATTTTCCCAATTCTGCTTTCAAGTGTGCTTCCTTTTACACTAGATCTTATCTCTATCTAGATGAATGAAGCTACGCAGGATAAATTCATTTGTCCATGTCAGGGTGCACTAGGGGCTGGCAGGGCGTGGATCTCACCAACCAAGATCCATCCCAACCCCCAGCAAGTGAGCAGGGCAGATTTAGAGATGCTACCAGGCCCAACCAAAAGCCCAGGCAAGTTCATGTTGATGAGGCAGGTCCACGATCAGTCCATGAAGTCAATCCACAGGTCAAAGTCCAGATCAACCGAGTCCATGGCCAGGCATGGGCATGGTTGTGAGGGATCCGAACACAGGCATTCCTACATCCCGCTTCTGGCAGGGACTGGCAGAGGTGATATGGGGTTTCTGGGACCATCGTGTGTGGGTGGAGGCCCCCAGTGAAGCTGATTACGGCCAACAAGGGCTATTAGTACCCATTAGTGGACATAATCCGGGTGATGAGTCCTTTACCGACATATTCGTCTTGACTACTTCCTTACTGCTTTTTTCTGAATGATGGAATTCTTCAAATGACAAACTTTCTGAAACTACCTAGCATTCATAGTGAGGAGGAAATCCTTTACCAGAAGCATCAGGCCTTAGCACTAACACATCTGGGCCCAATGCACTGGGCTTGTCTAACCTGGAGAAGACAGGGTTTGAGGGACTCTAACAGCAGCTCTCTAGTATCGAAGAGAAAGTTACTGAAAAGGCAAAGCCAGCCTCCCCACTAAGTTCCAGGGGAAGAGAAATGCTTCTTTGAGCAGAGGGCTTGACTAGAAACCTCCTCAGGTGCCTTCAAATCTGAGTGATACCATGATCCTACACCATTCACACAGATAAATGCTACTGTTTCTTTTCTCTACCTGCATAAAATTCACCACTCTGAAACAGTTTTAACTTCACATTTCTCTGCTCCCTTGCCCTTACCCATAATCTTGTACTCTTAAGATACCACATCTGCTCCATATTAAATATAGGATAGTTCAAGGAAAATAAAAGATTGTGTACAGGGATTCAGGAGAAAGTGGGAACTACTAGTAGGAGAATTATGTTTAATATCTTTGGTTTTAGTTTCCCTAGTAAACAAGTAAAGAAAATAAGGGGTTTTGAGGAAACCAACACCTAGATAACAAATGCTTCTGGAATCAGACCTTACTCAATATTAAGGCTCTGTTTCCAGTGAGGTCATGTTTTTGTTTAACAGAGCTTAATCAGAACTGAACCCCAAAACCATCGTTAGTGAAATACTTTGGAGTGTTTCCACTTCACTGCATGTGAAGTACCACTACCTGTGATGTCATGGAGTGTTCACAACATTGCTTGAAAAATTTGCAAATTGCCCATTTTGGTGCTATCTACTGAGCAGACAAGTGTCAGGAAGAACAAGACGAGCCCTTCTACTATATATTCTCTTGGCCATTATACAACCTATTTATTAATGATGATACATTTAAACTATGAAGTAGATGATGCAAATCATCATACGCTGCACAATCCTGATTTGTGAATGAAGAGTTTCACGAATCTGTTAATACAGGTAGGGACCCTTGTCTCTGCCTTCTGGATTTCTTTCCAGTTATTATTTTATAATCTAGGCTGTAAAATCTTTGCTGTAAAGACAAAATCACATTCTAAGCCCAAATATCTCTCTTCCCTTCTCTTTCTCTTCTCTGTCCCTCACAATCTATTAATCTGTTCTGATTTATTTACATTGCAAATCATTTAGAGAGTGAAAACAGCAAGAAGAATGAGCAAGCTTTGCCTGGAGGGCTTGACAGTGTTCCTATGAATGGTGCATGAGCAGGCAGGTTTCTGAAGAGTGGATGTCATAGCAAAGATTTCTTTTCTCTGCAGTAAGATAGCACTCATTATCAAAAGAGACATGAAACGAGGACTGCTTCCCATTTGTGCTGTTAGGCAGATGAATCCAACCTGCTACTCTGCTCATTCTTCAAGATTAAAGGGAAATATAATAATATAAAAAGATGATAATGTGTCTTCTTTCATGAAGGGCCGATCATGGCTGTATAGCACATATTACAAAGACTTTTATGGATGGCTGTTTGTTTAGGTCACTGTACAATTTCCCAAGTTCAAGAAATGGTAAAGTAATGGTAAAAATATGCAAGAACTCAGCAATAACTTTGTGTTAGAACTACGCCTGAATATCTTCAAAATCCGCATTTCATAAACCGATGTTTTAAGATTGAAGTCGTCATTGAGGATGCTATGTGTCATTATATATTATTACTTTGTGGTCTTTACATAAAGTAATAGGACTTTGTATTTTGAAAAGCACTAGTGACAAGCAGATCTGAGTTTTGTATGATCATAGCCCACAAATCCATAACTTTCCATGGAAATACGACAAGAGATTTTTGTGCCATGTACTTTAGAAAAACGATCAGCTTTCTCTATGTTCTGGTACCCTTGATACCATGATTTCTGAAAGATGCATCACTATTCAGTGACACAGTTTGAAGTCCAGCAGACACCTTTCCCTTCTCCAGATATACCTCACCTTCTTGACTTATATTTGACAGTTTACACATTAACATACAGTTCTTGTGACATGTTTAACCATTTATTTTTTTTAACGTGCAACATCAGGCCATTTACATGTTTAAGCATAAATCCATTTTTTATTTCTAATCAATCAGCTTAGTAATGAAAACAGAATTAATGAAGTTTTCTAATTCACTTACTAAGTTCGCCAAGGGGTTTGCCACACTATGACTACCGTTTGTGCTATGCCTACCAAATCCAGGAATTGCAGGTAGTCCCACTGTATTATGGAACAGAACTGGATCCTACTTAGCTTCCAACATCAGTCAAGACATTTTTGGCCAAAGAAATGCAACTACACACAGAGCGCAAAAAAAATGAATTACTTACTCTTTAAAATGATTTATAAAATTTCCCCAAACTGTTTCCTGTCTAGAACTGAGATAAACTGTTACTATCTAGCTCTGTTTCCCCCCCTACCTTATTCAGTGTCACTTAACAGAAACACTTGGTAAGGCAGTAATTGCTGTATGTGTCTCTGAATTCTGCAGATGTCAAACCTTTTTTTTTTTATTTTCCTAGTCAACACAGTGTGACCTTACTGGAACTTATAGAATTTGTCTAGGTATTTCAATTAAAAACATCTGATATGTTGTAATCACTACTGTTTATCTGACTAAATGAGTATTTGAAAGGAAAACAGACAAATTTTATCCTTTTGATCATCTTTGTTTTGGTATATTTGCACACCAGGAGAAATTTATTTCAATTTATTTTATTAACAACTGAGTAATATTCAGTAATTTCTAGTAAAGATGGGCATGTTCTTGGATTATTTTTGTCTTATTTAAACATCTAGCCCCTGGAAGCCCTCAAACTCCGGTGCAAAATCATCTTTTATTGCTTTCATGTTCCAAGTGTAGCACACACAGAAAAACCATCACCCATGCTTTTTATATACATACTATACACTTCAGTGGAACATTGCACTGTGTTTTGTCCAATGCTATATTTGGAATTCATATAAATTTATCTGCATTGAAAGTCTTCTCTTTACGTTCACCTTTTCGGTATTGAAAATATGAGTAAGAGAGTAAATGCCCAGAAGCTGTGACTTTCAAAAGAGCCAAGAACTGGCTTATTCTGTTCACTTCAGTATCAGCAGGATGTTTCTTTTTGATTTAAACAAAAGGTGAGTTAAATCAGTGGTGACTGCTCCCCCAAAAAGCAATGCAGTGTCGGGGTTTTTTTTGTTTTGGTTTGGGTTTTTTTTGCCAAGGAGCAAAAACTTATGGTACATTTTGGACTCTACAAATCAAATTTCACATATGAAGCACAGTCTGAGGATTGGTTTGCTATCTTCTGTTTTCTGAACAAAAATATGCACTTCTAAATTTTGAAAAAAAAATATATTTACCATTAGAGAAAATAGATTGAAGATATTTTACTGGACTTGTGAAAAAACCAAAATGAAATATAAAAGAATACTGCATGCAGTATATGTATTTGCCAGCAGGCATGCAGTCTTGTATTAAACTCTCCAAATACATTTTATGTAGGTGGCAATACAATGGAGCAGGCTTGATGAAAAGGAACTTTCTCTTAGAAGTGGGAGGTGGAAGCTCTGATCTAATTCTTTGAACAAAACAAAGACTTTTTTTCCAAAACAGGTATCTAAAATCTGATATGACAGGTAAAGTTCTCCTGAACTTATTTTAAAAATAGCACCCATTTTCTTTGTCTGACAGCAAAAATTCAATGGATTTATCAGCCATATGTGTTATTAAAACTGTAATACTATTTATTTTTTATGATTTTGAATTAATAATCTCACACACTAATAGTCTTCTGGAGGTTTCATGAAACACATAGCCAGATCCTCCAGCACAAGGGGTGATCTTTAAGTCAGATGACTTAAGGCCTAGTGCAGAAAATTTCTTTAGCAACTAAAAGAATCTTTTCTGGCACTGTTTTGGTTTGATTTTTTGGTCTGTTGCTTGGGTTTTATTTCATAGTGTTTTCTAGCAGGCAGAATTCTGATGGCTACAGTTGTATTTCCCAGTTATGAGGTAGCTTCTAATCTACCACACCTCTTTTCTCCAGTTTTATAATAGCTATGGTAACATTTGTCTTCCTTTTCAACTATTTTGAGATCTATGGATGCTGATGAATGGTACTGTATAGGAAGTGAATATTACTGCCGGGTAACAAGACAGTGTGGTGAATATTTGCAAATATTCCATACACCTGGTTGGTCTGTCAAGAAGAACTAATAGTAAAAAGTTATGAATTAGCTAATCTATCCTCAGGGAGAGAAAGTCTAAGAGCACAGTTAGTGTCTGACAGCTTTCGAAGGCAACAGATGTTTCTGCTTTGTGGGTAGGTGTGATTTTATTGCTCTACAAGTGCTGATGTTCTACATCTATGCCAGTGTATTATCTCTTTTGTACTATTTAGCATTCAATTTTACTTCACTCTGCTTCACGAATAAAAGTTCTTGCACATATAGCCCATCACGAATCACTCTCACATCAAAAGTATCGGTTGATTCAGATTTTTTCTTGAGCTTATTTGGAAAATGTTCTTTCAAAATTTGTCATTGATAAAACATTGCAAACATTGAATTGGACCCTGTCTTTCCCTGTGACTGAAAAGGGCCATGTACAGATGACCTAAACTTCCTCTTAAACTCCCGTACTCAGGTTTTTTTATGGACAGGTGCTTGGTAGCTTCTTGCTCATTGTCTAAAGAAGTCTTTATGTTTTCCTATTCAAGATCTTGGAGGTTTTGGTGTAATTTATCTGTCTGTACAGATAGGTATCTAACGGGCCACAAATATTTGCAAAGTTTCTGTGAGCGCCAACCTGAGGTTCTCCTGGCATTTCCCACATAGCAGTAAATATAGCTTAATATGTAACGTGCTCTGGAAACATCTGGGAAATAAAAAAAAGAAAAAAATGAAATTCCAGAAGACTAAGAATAGTAACAGAGTTTTCTGTACTCCAGCAGTTCTCAACAGGGGAATCCCTGTCTCTTGTGGCTTTGTGTGTAGCTATTCAGAGGTTGTTCCAAATTAAATCATAAGCAGCCATAGGAAACCTATGGCCAAATTTTCAGAAGTTTTACACTTCTGTTAAGTTTGAATTCTGCATCATGATTATGGAGTTAACTACAACCATCTGTTTCAGGTTCCTCCACAACTGAAAAAAAAAAAAAAAAAAAAAAAGTAGGAAAGGGTATGTTGAGAAAAGTTGGGAGAGTCACAAACATCATCTCTGACAATTTCTGCTTTGGAAAAATATGTGCTGGTTGATTAGAGGCTTTTATATAATACTGGATAGTAATCAGTTATGAATGTTTAAAATTTAAGAACAAAACTCACATGTTAAAATGGATTGTTTAGGGGGTTGCACACTGCATGTCTGATTTGTAATCCCTCTAATGGCACTTATTTTCTGTGAGGTCCTAAGCTGTTCCTTAATTTCTCTCTGATTCCCAGAAGGTTAAAACTGACAATTGCTCACTTATGTGAGTTCTGAGACAAATTCTGTGTTAGCTTTCGTGGTCTCAGTTTCCTTGGGTTTTGTAAAATTGCACCAGAAGTAAATTTGGTTCAATATCTGTAAATGCATATTAAAATAAAAATGAGCACACATTATAAGTGGTGGAACTGGAGCAAATAGTACAGAAAAGCCATTTTTTTTCTTCCAGTTGTATCTTGATTCAAACACTATCTGATTAGTTTACAGATAAGTATGGTATAAACAATAAACGTACTGTTCAGCAAAATAGTTCATTCCTAGAATATGCTATGTATTGTACCAACAAAAGTGCATCCTATGGGTTAGAGGCCATAAATACTTTTGTCCATACAAAAAAAAAAAAAAAAACAAAAAAAACCTCTACCAAAAATTCTCAGTTTGGTTCATTGAAGTAATACAGTGTTCTCTACTCTGGGCAACAAAGTGGTCTGGGAAGAAAAAAATAGATCCCACTCAGAAATACTTTGCAGTAGAGCAGCTCTGTTCCTGATAAAATCACTGCTACACTGCACCAGATTAAAAACAAACAAACAACGAACATCATATTTCATCACTGTTCCCATTACACTGTCCCATTACACCCCTAGTTCCCTTTTCCTTTCAAACCTGATTAGCAAGATAAATCTGTAAATAAAAGCTTCTTTTCTTTCTTAACATGCTCTCTATTCAAAACTCATTCAGATGGATTACAGCTGGGGATTGATATTGGTCTTATCACCATGGGATCAACTCTGATGTCATACACATCTCCCACTTTATCCCACTCATTGTGGAGTAGAAGGATGCTGCTGAGTTGTACGAGTTCTGTTTTGCTCTAAGTATAGAGGAGAAAAAAAAGAAAGAAATAGGAAATTCTATAAGTATTTATTTAGATTGTTCAAAGAAAATAAACCAAGGCAGCCACTATGGATGTGAAAAAGCCCCGAACTCAAATAGAAAAATCAAAACCAGAGATGGTGTTGGGAAAATGTAAGGGGTTTTTAATTTTTCTAATGAAAAGAGCAGTGTAGCAATCAACAGTTCTTCAAAAAGCTGAAGCATAGCTTGTGACAGGTTTAGCTACCAAAATTACCAAGAATCCTTGCTCTGTAACATCAGAGTGAGATTCATCTGATCAAACTTTGGGACCGGATTCACCTTCTCTATCTTTAGAAATCTACACTATAAACATCTGCATCTGAGTTTCTTACCTTAATTTGAACCACTGCAGTAAATAGGAATTACTTACTTGAGTTATCTTAGTTGTCTACTTTAAGATGAGATGGCTTCTATCTAAATTTCCTATTTTTTCCTCCATTGACTCAAAAGACAGCCCAGAATGAATAGTCCAATGTATATACTACAGATATAAAAAATTAGGTGAATTGAATCCCCACCTAACTGGGTAAACTTTACCTATTTAACCCAAGGTTAACTGTCCAGGATCTAGGCTTGTTTTCCAGGATTTAACTTCCAATGGAGAAGGGGAAAAGTATTTTTTAAATAGTTATTCTTCCAACTTTTCTTAAGTTACTTATCTGATGATAAAGCACCTTCTGAAGGTGCTTAATTCTCTCTAGCTACAGACAGACAAAAATGGAGAATGTAGGCTGGACGTCAAACTTGTAGAAGACTAAGATTAGAGGAGCATCCACTTTTGCTTTCTGATAAGGAAAACTTTTAACAATGGGCTACAACCTTATGTCGTCTTTCAGCAAAAGTTAAGCAGAAATGGAGAGGCTATACATTAGTCCTGAGCTGCAAGCATGCTATCATAGCTAATGAACTGCAGGACTCTCAGTTTCTGGTCCAATTTTGAGCTAAAGGGGTTGAAATTTATCAAAGAAGAACATAGTCGGCATTAAAAAGTCGGCATTCAGAAAAAAAAAGATGGAGTTCTGCAGAAACTAGGGCATCACTTCTCACCTTCCGCTTTTTTTCCCCTTGCCCAGGCAACCGCCCTACACGCCAACAGCCCAGCCTCTCCCATCGCTGGTGTCCTGCCTTGCTGGGAACATCCCAGGTCACTGGCTGCAGCAAATCCCTTGGCCATCCCCACCTCTCACCCATTGCCAGGGGGTCAATGCAGCTTGCCGGGGGCCCTTTCTGCTGGGGGGGCTGCTCGACAAGCGCAGGACATTTCTTGCAGGCTGGTCCCAAGCAGAAGCTACTACTGGTCTCCTCTGGCAGCGAAGGTGGACTTGGCCACTCAGGTGGTGAGTTTGGAGAAGACGGGCAGGACAGTCGTTCCCGTAGGGCACGTCCGTCCCCATCACTCTGGGGCAGGACAGAGCTGAGCCCCCGGGGGTCCCTCGCTCCCAAATGACCTCTCACTTGCACTCGGTGGCAGGAGGACAGTGCTGAGAGTGCCCAGGAGCGTTCCCCTGGCACTTCTCGTCCATGGTAATCATCTAAACCATCTAATGTAAAACCAGACTGTGACTGATAATGTGACTAACAAGAGACAAGGTTTCAGAGCTACAAATAATCCTCCTGAAAAAAGTTTTTTAAAAATAAGGTTTTTTACTCTAGTTTTACTTGGGCTTCTCTGTGATAAAGGCATTTATATTGAGTCAGTTGGATGTTAATGCTACTATGATTTGGAAGTAAAAACCCACTTGAAGCATTGAGCAGAAGTATCGCACAATCACAGAACAGTTGAGGTTGACAGGAACCTCTGGAGATCACCTAGTTCAAAACCCCTGATCAACACAGGATCAAATAAAGCAGATTGCTCAAGATGGGAAATGAAAACTGGACAACCATGATGAAAATTACAGAAATCCTCCTTTTTGAGTGGAGATTTGGCCAGCAATACTACCTGTGACACGTGCTTTTTTATTTTGTGTTCAGCCTGGTAATAAATCAATGTGTCCAGAATGGGAGGAAAGTTCTGCGGCTCTGTCCACTTATATTTTTTGATGGACAATGATAACAACATAACTGTGGAATTAACTATTTGTTTTGACACAATGTAACCATCTCTATTTCTTTATCTATTTATGTTGTCAGGCCATGTAACTTTCGCTGTCTGTGTTCTTGTGGTTTAATGAACTCTGTTTTAAATTATATGAAAACCTCAGCAGGTGTAGATAGATACAAGTCAGTTGTAATGAAAGAATATATAACAATTTTCAGCATCTGAATATCAACCTTTTTTTTTTTCCTTTATCCATGATCCACAGAGAACTAAAACCCATTGGGACAGTGCCTTGAAGTGTGATATGCATCCGTCACATTAATTAGAAACTGAGCTTCAAAATATCTCTTGCTGAACCCAAACAAGTCTAAACAGATCATTTGGGTTTGTGTTCCCAAAGTGTGTCAGGATGTTTCTGGTTTCATTCAAAAGAGAAAGGAAAGATGGTAATTACACATCCTTTTGTATCTGATGATATTAAAAAGATGTGAAGCAATCCAGAGAATATCATTAGATCTATGGCAGACAGCATTATAGTGTTTTTATCTTTTGGAAAGATGTAATTTAGGGGGAAAAGTAGTTTCTTTTAATATTTTCTTCTATTAATTTAGTCTATCTGGAATATTTTGTGATCAATATCAGTTTTCTATTGCTCAAGACGTGTCACACTTGTGCAATTGTTATTCTGCCAAGACTTCAGCCCTGAAAAAGTGAGCAAATGTGAAAGAAGCTTTGTCTCACGGAAACATCTAATATTTCAGATTCTTTCCTGATTCTGTGCATGATTTAAGAAATCCAATAGGTAGCAATTATGAGTGTGAAAAGTTTTGTTCCAAACTGCTGGCAGTGGCACTTGCAGGCCACAGAGAATTTAGAGTAGACTTTTCTTTGCATATTATGTAATTTCATATTGTACTACATCAATAATTGTACTACAGTTACTGACTAGGACTCATCTTTTCTGCCTCTACCTTAGAAGTTCTACTGACAAAAAAAAAATAATAATCTAATTCTTGAATACTGTCATAGTCCAACTTGAAAAAGTTACAGTACATTCTGCACTCTGCCACTCTGTTCCTTCATATTTCTTTGCTTTTTTTTGTGTTTAGGCCCCTAATTCAGCCTGAGATTGGAGCTGTTCCAGTGCAGAAGAGCTTGTGTTTGCCTCATGAAAGATCATATTGGAGGAACTGATTCTGATAAGAAATAACCCAAAAGAAAAAGAGAAAAAAGAAGAAAAAAACCCACATAGTTTTAAATGGGTTTAATGGTTCATAACTGATTTGACCATTGAATTACAGCTGTAGAAGACCCATTCCAAGAAGACTGATAATCGCATGTTATAGAGTTTGGACTATAAAGAAAGTTAAATCAAGAGGTCTTAATTCTGGGGTAATATTGCCCAGTCAAAACTTTTGGAGTTTTGTTTGACATACTCCCTTTTTATTAGCTATTTATTTTTGGATTTTTTTTTTCTTTAGAAAGGTCCCTACAGAAGAAAAAAAAAAATCCACCAGCTGTATTTCAAACTTCATTTTACCTTCAGACACACTGGTGTGATCCACACACATACTGATGAAAACAAAAAGTTGGACTCAAGCTCTATATCAATAGTGTTTTCTATTAAATGTATTTTTCCTGTCCCTTTGCTCTGCTGTGTGTATAAAACAGACTTTAAAACACGAACTGAAGAGTTTTTGCTTTCCAGCTGCAGTGTTTTATAATCTACTATTGCTACTCTTGTGGAAAGTCTAATATATCATAACATACAAATTTATGTATACATAAATATATATGTATGTGTGTGCATGCGCAAACTCAAATACTTTGTTCTCTCTGCTGCCCACATTTCTCTGCAAAACTCTGCTTGTTGTGAAACATCTGTGTATAAAATTTAAATTCATATGATCTATTTCAAACATACCTAATATGATGTCTTTTGTGGTTGCCATCTGTCATGCAACAACAGAAGTGATTTTTTCCCCCAATAGAAAGAAAAAACATGCATAATACCAACAAGGATCTTTTAAAAAATGTTAAAAGATCCACAGTAAAAACATTCAGTGTAAGTCGCAAAGGAGGTGTGATTCTTTCTGAATCTCCATATAAAAAGGCTTTTAAAGTTTACCAACATGTGATTTGAATTATTTGGCTTAAGCTGAACTGATATATTATTCATGTTAAGTGAAGCACATAAATAATACCAACTTTATCTCCAAAAATATTTTAGAAGGTAACTTGAATGCAGCTCACAATTTATGGCCGAGGCTTTACCAACTCATTAGAAGCAAAACTGGGTAAGAAATTTCTGACTCAGTTCAACAGAGAATGAGCTGAGAAGTTATTGTATGTGAAGGTGACTGCTAAATATATCCCCTGAACATTAAATACAGCCACCTCAAAAGTACAGTCTTTGAACACACATATCGACAAGTACACACGCTCTTCCATCAACAAGTTCTGTAGCCTGAAGTAGTAGATGAGTTACATGCAAGGACTTCAATGTCATCGAACCATTTGCAACAGAATTGGTAAGTTTGGGTCTCTGTCGCCACCTTTTAAACTATTTAGAAATATACCCATAATTCATGAAAGCACATAAGAGAGACTGTTGTCATTGGCGTACTAAACACAAATGGGATTGGACAGCCTATTAATGAGGAAATAATTCTAAAGGTAGAAAATTATAGTTCTGCTCATTAACATGCAGTACGGATCAAGGAATTAATTGCTATTTCGAGCCTTCAGGCCAAAATCTCAGAACTGGACACTTCTGTCATTTAGGACTAATCCAGCTCTTATGTAGGGCAGTGGGAATGTGTTAGCAGTTGAATCAGTAGACATTGCCTACTTCAATTTCTTTATATGTAAAAATCAGGAAATATTACCTCTGCAGTGCTGTTGTGAAGCAATAAAGTTACCACTGACTGATGCTGTTGCTATTTCTGTTTTAGCTCGTTTCCTACTGGGCAAATCAATAGATTTCATCTCTGCATTTCAGATAGTTTCCTCAGAATTACCTAAAGACATGACTGTTTCCTTAATTTACAGTCCCTAAAGACTCATCAATTGCTCTTTTAGCCTCTTCTTTCCTTTTGTCGTTATTTGATTACTAGTGCTGACAGACATGGTAAGGAACTATCTCACTTGTCTCTTCATTGCATGGATCATGGTATTTTTACCCCTTTCCGCACTCTGGCAGAGCATACAAACATGTATGTTGTCTCCAGCTTTTTTTTCCTCTTGTCTTCTCTCAGGTTGTGGTGATGATTTCTGTGATACAGATTTATTGGTACCTTTTTCCCCTTATCACCTACGCTAAGCTGAACTTGTCCTCTAGAAACCTCTACAGACCCTCCTGAAAGGCCCTATTCATGAACGTATTGAAGGATAAAGTTAAGCATGTGTTTAATTACATATCTGATGTGGAGTATATTTGCCATTTCTCTATTGTACTTCTATAACTAGTTATACTTTCCAATGCATTGAATCAATGAACCTCGGCATGATGGTCATTTAATTGCAAATTCTGTTCATGTGTTCAATCTTTTCATTTACATCAGTAAGTGACCTAATCCATACAAAACCAGATTAATTCCAAACATTTGCAGGTAATAGAAAATAGTACAAACCTTTTCCAAATGTTACATGAGATACACTGGAAAGTTCAATATAAACATAAACATTCCAGTCTTGTACACATTTGCTTATCTGGACTCTGTTAGGTACTGGATAAGCAATTCAATGTCTTGAAAGAAAGGCTGTTCTTGTACTATTACCCAACTGTAAGGATGAAGCAGCAGAAGTCTGGTATGAAAGCCTGTACTTTCATAATATTCAGTATAATTTTATATTTTCAAAATCTTGAGGAGCTCTGACCCCGATAATTCAATGGTCAAAATTATCCTGCAATTCCAGGAAAGATTTCCAGGCTCAAGTGTTAAGTCTAGATATATTGCAGCTTAGTTAACTATTTCTCTCTGCTATGTAGAACTTGCTTATAAATCTCAGAATTTGTTCCCTAGAAACTACATGAAAACATATTGGCCATTCTGACAAGAGACAGACACAACTATTTTTGCCAGCAGTACCACACGTGGACTGGATCCAGCAGAATGCAGCTGGGATAAACAAAGCTTTTTGGCAGCTCGTTATTAACAGAGGACCCATCCTGTGGAGATCATAAGAAAAATCTATGGTCTTTTCTGCTACAAAAGGTGTCTTGGAGGCTAAATTTAGGTTGTATAAACAAAGGCTTAAGGGCCACCTGTCTCCTCTTTCTCTTTCGCTTTCTCCTTCGCTTTTGCTTTTCTTTCTCCTTTGCTTTTGATTTTCTTTCTCTTTTGCCTTCTCCTCCTCCTTTTCTATCTCCTTTTTTCTTTCCTTCTTTCCCTCCCTTCCTTCCTTCTTTCCTTCCTTTCCTTCTCCCTCTCTCTTTCCCAGAACATTTCAAATTCCACGTGGGAGGAAGGAGGTTAGAGGCATTCTGAGTACTATGCAAGTTTAAAGATGTAATAAGTAAAAATTTTTACCTTTTTAGGCAATTGTTGAACCTTCCAGTGTGTGCAGAAATTATACACAGTTTCAATCTAGAAATACCTTGAAATCATACAGTTTGAAGGATGGTTTAGCTTGAAAGGAGGGGAAGCAAAGGAATGCAGGAATTTTCATATTTGACAAGAGCATCCTCTGGAGATGTCTGCAAGGTGCATTAGATTACGTTGTGAACCTCTCAAGCTATGGTCTGTTGTTCAATATCCCTTTCCTAACTATTCCAGCTGCAATGCTGCACTGGCACGATATGCTGTTTGTGGTTATCGGATCTGTCCTGTGCACTGTCCGAAGCACCCCAGAGTAATCAGCAAAATACGGAATGGAAATTAAAGCTGAACTGGAACAGGGAGAAGTGAGGACAGGCATTTGGGGAGTTAAAGAGAAGGACACAAATAATCACACGATAAACATCTCCATGTTTAACCATAAACACAGGTAAACCAGAATGCCTGGCACTGGTAAAAATACAGCCATCCAGGAGGAATGTACACATACTGCTCTGAAACAGTCTGTGATACCTTTACACTAAGCAAGATGCAGGGTAAGGATATTTAAACACCAGGCTCCAGCATTTTTGTTGTAATACTAATTTATTCGGCACTCAGTGTTTGACTATTCCTCAATGTCAAACAGCAGTTGCACAGAATGATCAGACTGTCTGTAGGAAATTAGTAAGGGGTGAAAAATCTTAAAGTCTTTCCCTTTTCCATTGAAGTGCCTCTTTCTAGCTGTGACGGCTTTTCCACCTCAATGCATCGTTGATGGATATTTTTGTTTGTTAATCCTTGAGAAAGGCAGAGGAATTAAAAAAAAAATCAAAAAAATAGACAGTCTTAGTATTTAAAAACATCTTGGGATTATTAAGTATTTAAAATCCTTCAAAGAGAAAACCTTTATTTGAAGAAGTTCCCAGTTTAAAAAAAAAAAAAACCACATTATTTTAAAAGTATCTGAAAGTTGATGCGTGTGAGAGAGTGACTCATTTTTTCCAAAGGATTCTAGGAAAGCTTTTGGAGAGAGAGGGAGATAAACGGTATAATCATAAAAATATTGAGAGAGAAATGTTTCAGTATCTCTTTTATAAAAATTGAGTACTTCTGCAGGGTTTCTTCCAGTTTGGGTAGATTTTTTATGGTGTCTCTTTTTTGGACTGTAGGCATCTGCACAGCACAAAGCAGATTCTGCAGCACAAGGGAGGCCATCCTCTGCATGAGTGAAGATGTACTGTGATATTTCATTCTGTGCTCCCTTCAGAGCTTCACAAAGTCTTCGCAGGCAATGTCAAGAAGAAAGGGGAGAAACGGGTGAAATGAAGAGAAAAGAAATTTGGAAAGCTCTGCTGAAGCATATTAAACACACATTTATCTCTAGGACCAACATCCCCAAACTGCCCTTAGAGGCTGTCATATGCATTTGCAAAGTGAAGAAAATATTTAAACATTTCAGATGACATACGCAAACTGAAAAGCAGATTTTTCCATAGGAACCACAAATACAGGACTACCTGTACCCTCCCAGCTGGAATTCTCTCATCAAGTGCATATAGAAACGACACAAGTAACCATTCTGTCCTTACCGGCTGTGTGAAACATCTGGGTTAGGAGAAGAACCAGAGCTTGTAGACAGCAATCTGTCCGAGCCCATAACAGCTGCCAGGCTCTTCCGCGTGCTCCCAAGCATGGAGAAAACATCAGCTGAGCCACAGCTCATCCAGTGTGCCTCGGGTCAGTCTCCGCTGCAAAGCCCCTCTTGGATGGAGCAGCCAGGGCATTTAACCCTCTCACCCTCCCACTCCGAGAGAGGGGCTGGAGGAAAGATGCCTATTTGAAAAGTTTCCCTGGTCCTTGCTAATTCCCAGATCCTTGTCCTGAGGATTATTTGGAAAAGGTTTATTTGGCATAGCCCAGTGCCATCCAAGGGACCATTGGAGTAACTGAACAGAATTGGCACTGGGATTCCAGAGCCCGGACCAGCCTGATTTAGTTCATTTGTCCGTAAAAAGAGTAACCACATCCTCATCCCTCCTGCTTCCTTTAACAGCTTCTTAGCTGGTGTCTATATTCCCTAATGCTAACTTCACTCTCTCTGACCTTCGTACAAGTTGCAAACCCCACTACCCTCACCTTGAATTCACTGGTATGAAGCCATTAAGCCTCCATTTTGTGAGTTCTCCAGCACATCATTCACCATGAGCTCCTTTTTAACTAAATTGCTGCCTGCTTTTGAGGTGCTCGTCTGTTCAGCTAACTATGCCTCTCTGAGCCTGAATTTCCCTTTACAGCTATCTCTTGCGGAAAGAGACACTGCTCATCCCAGGGAATGGCTGATATTCTCAAGGAACAAGACAGAAACCATCAATAAAAATTTCTGCGTGCACTTTTTTCAATACTTGCCTCTTGGATCTATTTCACAAACTCTCCGCTCTGTACTTCAAAGGGAGCTTTCCACAACTCCCTTTCAGCCATTGAGACACCTCCTTGCTTACATTGTCCTCTCTTAGTTTAAGGCTTCAGAGTAAATATAGTAAGGACTCAGAGTCTTAGAACTTTGGCATGTGTAAGTGCCTATGGTAATATTATTTCTACAGGTATTTGGGGAAGAGGATCTTTGTGATGAACATAATATAGCAGCCCAAATATATCAAGCTGTAAGAGCCAAAACTCTACCCAAGGAATGGTGAGTACTGATCCTATTTTCTGTCTATGAAATTAGATGGCTTATATAGTGCATATGTGCAGAGAGAATGTGGTAAAGATAGAGAACACCTGTTCTTAATTTCTCTTTATTTATTTATGCCTTGCTAAGACACAAGGAATTTACCAGTGTTGTAAATGGGCTGGGCATCCACCCTGCCTCAAATCATCTCCTAGAGTTCATTGTTGAAGAAATCAGCCAACAGAAGAATGGAGATAATTAATTATAAGGCATCTTCTCTGGGGGCTGTAAGGGGATAGGTGTGACTTTTCCCATTAAATAGGATGAGTTCATCAGGATTTTTTTTTTTTTCCTTTTGGGGACCATATTAGTATTTAACCCAGAGGGAGAGAGACTAACTGATCCAACGTTTACTGGAGTGCCAGAAGGAAAGACACAGCTTTGTATAGTCCAGGACCAGTTTCCAGCCTAAGGCCAATCAGTAAGAGAACGATAAAAAACTTTCCTTGGCTTTCAACTGTCTTTAATGCTAGGAGAGAACTTGACAGGGCTGCAAAGGAATCAGATGGGGAAATATGCTGTTTATTTTTGTGCTGATTTGATTTTTTTGCTTTGTGTTGATGTGTAAAATACGCTGACAATGTGATCTTTCCTCATCTATGAAAGGAGAAATGAAGATTTTTCACACACCTCAGAAAGAAGCACTATGTTTGAGTAAGCTAAACCTATTGCTCTGGGCTGTCCTGTGACACAGCTCCTTTCACTATCCATTAACTTAGATAATACTAGAGAGAGTAAGTCTTCTGCAGAACTCTTTCTCTTCAAATCTTCAGAAGCCTGGGAGTAAATACAATTCTTTCATTTTATAGATTAAGTCAGCAAGGGATGAGGGGCAGATGTGAAGGACTGTGCAGTAAAATGGGGCAATATGACTAAATTTTAAGAAACTACTGTTACACATTACTGTCTACATTTTCCTGTCTCATCACACAGCTTACAATAGAAATGCACTTTTAAGCTGAATAACTCTATGTATTTCTTCATAATTTTGTTTAGAGAAATGGTTGTATAATTTTTGAGAAAACACTACAAAATAATCTGTATCAATCTCTCAATTACAATTTCAGCTGCAACTAGAAGGCTGCATTTAACCACTAAAAACATGCATTTAAATTGAGATATGATAGACTAACTTAACTATAAGCAATTCAATCAAGATTTTCTCTGGCAACAATTAAACGTGTCCTTGAGAAATCAAGCGAGCGTTCTGCTAAAATTACTGGAATGACTATGTTTCACGGGAGTGATGCTGCTTTAGCATCCTATTTGGCTTGTAGCATTGTCCGATCATTCAGGACCATTTGTTATCAATTTCTTGTTCAAATACTACCATCATAATAAGGTAATGCTGCCATCAATAGAAGTAGCATTGCCACATAGCCTTGTCATTGCTCTTTGGGGGAACATTAGCCCATGTTCTGCCTCTCAGTAAAATCTCTGCCCTTCAGCCTGCTGACAAAAGCTATCTATCTCCTACAACAGAGCCAGAACTCCTATTTGTCAACAGCAATTAGTAAGAGGAGAACATACGTGCGTATAAATATACGAATACAAAATTGCCTAGGGACAATCCAATACTCCTAAAATGACAGTTTGCTGTGTTTTATGTCCCAGTTTATGTAAGATTTTCTACCTAAGCTTCCTTCATTGTGTTGAGGTCTGATTCTTCCAAGACAAAATTTGAGATGTCTGCAGAAGGACAGTTCAGTTCCTGTTTTCCCCTTAAAGCTCTTCTAAAGTTTTATGAAGGAGTTAAATACAACCTCGGATGAACCCTATATTGCCCACAATGGTCACAGGTAATTTAAGATGCTAAAGTAGATGAACTAATGTCTAAATGCACTTAAGTATTACATTAAATACAATGGGAATGAAGAACAACTAGCATCTCATTTAGGTTCACCTTGTGGGAACCATTAGGAATATCCAGGGAAAAAGTATGTCATCGTATTTATATTCCTAGGGTTGATATATGAGACTGATAAAAGGTAGGACCATGCGGTCTTGTAGCGTGTGTTCATATCAGGTGGCTCTTAATGTCACTGAGTAAAGAGCAGCAGCTTGCAAAAATCATTATTAAAAAGTCATCTTTTCTATTGAGCCAACTGTAACATTAGTTGCAGCCTATGTGACATAAGCTTATTTCAGAGGGATATCAATTGATTTCACTCATGGGTGATATTTAGCAGTGATGC
This sequence comes from Leptodon cayanensis, assembly GCA_027564655.1. Classification (NCBI taxonomy): domain Eukaryota; kingdom Metazoa; phylum Chordata; class Aves; order Accipitriformes; family Accipitridae; genus Leptodon; species Leptodon cayanensis. Next base: position 21,347,099 of record JANXJC010000026.1, on the reverse strand, counting down.
TCTGTAGCTAATTTATATAACAGGGAAGAGCTAGTCATTGCACCTGGGAAAATTCCCTTGTAACTTGCTCCCTTTCTTCTTGCTTTAATCCTTATGACCAGTGTTTCATTTATGAACGGATCTTTTAACACACAGTGTTGTTTATGTTTGCCCCTGACTAAAAAGTCACCTTAAAATCTTCCTAGGCATTTCCATAAATGTAAGGAAAAAGGAGAGCTATAGAGATGTCTGTTGTCTTCAGTGACCAGATTCCTAATTTAAGATCTTTAGATGCCTAAGTAGGTGAGATGAATCTAAGTATATTGAAATACTACTAGGCTGGAATTAAAAATGAACAGCATCTAATCTGGGTGCACACTGATGAGTATTGTCATTATAGGTCTCATAGAACAGGAGTCTATATGCACTAAGTAGCATTTCATTCTCTTAAAGAGCTTTATATTCCTACTTGCTCAAGGGAAATATATCTCCAAACTGCTTTCCAAAGGCCTGCTTCGAAGTCTGAATTGGGCAGGATCTTTCCCCTACCTGTAAACCTTATCCATAGGCATTCTGGCTTTTGCAGGATATTATTAAGTTTGAAACATATGCACCGAGACTATTTAAATGAGTTGTTAATTAGCCAGTGCTTAAACCACAACACATTTTCTCTAGTGTACTGTTCCAATACTAATAACTCCTGCTCTTCCCATCTGTTTGAATCCACCTGTTATCATTATTTTAAACCTACAATGAAAAGTCTTCGATGAAGGAACCAATTTCATAGTATATGTTCATACCCCGAAACAATGATAATACATTTTGCTGTTATCATAAGGTACATGCTAACTATTTTCCTTTAGTGTTGATATTGTAAATTGAAATTCATACCAGAAATGAGACAAGGATGCTTTAGGGCAAAGAGGATTTTACATTTTTTTTGAGGCAGAAGAGATACTGGAAAGAAAAATACATAATATTTCCACATGACCACATGCTCTTATTAAATTAATGCTTTTCACATATATTTCACTAAATAAGATGCAGCATAACTTAGACTACCAGCATGAGATTAATCTTCTGCATATCTGAGCATCTTCCATATTATATTCTTAAATGTCCTAGATGCAGAAACCTGCAGATGTTTTCATTCTTAATAAGCATTTTTTCCTAAGGAAAGTGATTTAAGCCAGGGAAGATCGGGTAACCTGGGGCAATGGGAACCATTGTTCTGAGCTAGTATTTTTGATCTACAGATTGTTGATATGTCTTAATTCATGCCTGTTATATTCCTCCTTCCAGTTCCCTAAATAATAGCAAACATTTTTGTTTCAAAATTTCCAATTGGAAATAGTTTTTGGTTCATAATTTCTGGTATTTATGGGAATTTTTTTTTTTTTGCAAAGCACAAAGAGACCTCAGTGGGAGACACAGTAGAATAAATGAATTAAATATTTATGTGTACATGCTCACACACTTCTGCAATCGAGAAATAAAGGAAAGAACACCTGGCAATAAATCACAGCTTGTACTATTTTAAAGAAAATCATACTCTACAACTGCAAATCAAACTAATTAAAAAAAAAAGTGGAGATAGGAGAACATTTTAAAAGAAATATCAGGTATATAAAAATAGAGTTTAGTGTATAGGTGTGTGTCAAAGGAGATATGCCTCAATGGAGACCTATGACTTTATTTGGTTTTCTACACACAGGTATCCAGTGACAGCTGAGATGTACCCACCAGCCTTGGCTCCTCCAGGTTGCCACCTCTCTCTCGTGCAGGTGATGTGCCCTATCCGTCAGGCACTGAGTAGCTGTCACAGCCTGAGGGATCTCTGACGGCAGACACCCGTGTACTAAATCACAGCCCTGGTCAACACAGTGACAGGAACCTAAAGAAGGGGTCAGTTGACCAAACGTAGGTGTTTAACACAAGCTCAATCTTTCAGCAATGGCTATGACCCTACTAGAAGTATGTGGCTGTATCCTCCGGTGCTCTGACGTAGCATGTGTGCCAGCCTAGAGGAAAGTTGGTGATCTGCAAATCAGTGAGTGAACTGCAAAGGATAGGCTTGGAGCACTTTATCAGCTCTGACTAGTGCTGGACAGGTTAAGCAGCAGCATAAAAATGGAAAGTGAAATGCGTTAGACTGTTTGCATTAATGTAGGTGTAATAAAGGCAATAGGTGGTACAGCAGTCATAACCTAATTTACTTCACTAAAACTGAAAACAGAATTTTACCCTAAGATACCAAATTGCCTTTCTCAAGGCTCGGTGGCACAGGATACCAGATAACTGAGATGCTACTTATACTATTATCCTCTTCCTTCTCCTAGCAAGAGCAAAACATACGACAGCATATATCCACAAGATACCACACTTTTACATATAAACAAACAGGCACAAAGCTGATCCGTGCCTGGAGCCAGGGCTGTTAGAACAGTATTCACAGAAGGAAGACAATAATCCCACATGCGCATGTTCTTACAGTCTGCTGTGGTGGCCAACAGCACAAAGCAATGAGCTGCTGCCAAGCAAACTCCACGTAAAGTTGTTCCTCCATGTGAATTCCAGGAAACATCCATATCTATGTAATCAACACAAACAAATTTCATTTCTTTTCATCTGTGAATCTAACTGGGAGCTTGTACATTTTTCTTAAAATGTTGAACCACTACTGTTACACTCCTGCCTGTACAAACAAGCACATGCCACTGTTTTGCAGAAACTGAACATAAGGAGTCATGAATGAAGCCAAATATTGCCTTTACATTTCAAGAAGGAAGTCTCAATCTCATGGTCTGCAAAGTGGTCAAACTGTGCCTCAGCCTGCATTTCTGAGTGTTACTTCCCATCAAATTACGATCCAATCGCTTTGGAAGGGTTACTCAAGATTTTCATATGAGAGAAACTTAATATTCCTTTCCTTTATGACAGGTGTTATCCACACACAGCTACAGTATTCCTGCTGTGAAAAAAAAGCATGTTTCTAGCATGAGAATTTAATCTTTTCATATGTTTCCAATTCTTTAATATCACTTACAACTGATGCCACAATCACAGACTGTACATTTGGCAAAGCCTGATCGATGCATATTGAGCAGTATCAAAAATGTCTCTATCATTTGTCAGTAAGGATGTAACATGACATGTCATTCGGTGTCACTAGAGACCTGTCATATGCTGCTGTTCCTGTTTCAGGATCATTCTGGACCAACCACTGTGGTGCACTTCTCACTTTGCAGGGACAGCTTTTTCGTTTCCCTGGCAAGCCACGTGGGATAAAGATGCTGTTGCACACAGGCAAAGTTTTATAAGCAATTTCTAGTTAATTTTGCTGTTTTCTCCAGAGATTTAAAACACAGCTAATCAGAATGAAAAACATTTCCACCCTCCATCATTTCATTTAATTTTACAGAATTACTGTAATTAACCAAAGAACACAGCTTCTGCTATTCCTGTCTAACCTCCAAGAGGACTGAGGATCCAAGCACTGTCATACACAGAATATGTCATGCCCCAAGGACTCTGCAGCTGAGATTGAGACAGCACGTAGACAGGAAAAAATAGCACGGAGGAGTAAAGATGTAGGTAAGAGCAGTCAGACTGAACAGATAGTGCACGTTTCGACAAGTTAAACTGTTAAATGTACTACTCAGAGCATAGTCAGGCTGCATGAATAGTGGGAGTATTTGTTGTGTTTGCTATGTTAGTATGTTTACAGGAGTGATCTGGCATTTCAGAAAAGGTTAAGCTGAACCCAAGGTACTGTAGGTGTATATGGCACAATGTAGCCTTGTCTGACTAAGAACTAGTCTGGGTGTAGGAACAGATGCTGCAGGAGTTACTCGAACCTGGGAGTAGTCCTGAAAGGTATTGTAGCTCCAAGAAATACCTTCTGAAATTAAAAACTGCTCCTGATCTTCCTGGCACTGGAGAATAACTACTTTCCTCGATGGGTACATAGTACCACCCTGAGTATCTGGGAAGCAACTTCATGCAAGCCTCCTCCCACCTTCACCGTTGTTTGGCTTGCCACTTTCTGGTCATAGGAGTAAATTGAGAACAGGTTCTGCTGTCCAAACCGTCCTTGAACCCAAAATACGCAAAAATCATCATGTGTCCTACTAGTAAGACAAAATAACACACTACTGAATTTCTCCTCCATCTCCATTTTCAAAAGCACCAGGAGGTGAAACCTAGTGGTACTGTAATGGTAGTCGTAGTGGTACCAAGGATGAGTCCTGAAAAGGCCTTCCACTGCATGGAATTCAGCTAAATTTTAGCCTGCCTTGTTCTGGCACATAAACATATGTCTGGGATTAAATAAAAAGGAGAATAACGCCACATAAATATTTCTGATTCAGTACAATTAAGGATTGCATTAAATTAACTCTTCTGCTGAACAGGTCTAAGTTTAACTTTGATGTTAAAGTGCAATAGTTCTACAAAATATTCTCCAGGTGACTACCAAATGTTTAGAGCATCATCTAACACTTTTCATAAATCACATTCCTAAATCTCATTCCTAAAGGTAGTGCTTCCATATGGCAGGTACTTATTATTCACTGTAAAACGCTTGAAATATAAATTTGGTTTCATTCTCAGGACAACTCCTGAGAGGTGTCAATGGCCCATGACTTGCAGAGTGCTGAGCACAAACTGGCATTTGGGATCATGCTAATTATGTTGTTAAAAAAATCAGAGACATTGCCACTCTTCATTAGTTACACAGAGAGAAATGCCATTACTCTATTTTGGTTTGTGCATCGTGGTTTCATGTAGCAGGCTGTTTTACATATAAGGTGTGTATTCCTATCTTTTGTGTGTGTGTGTAAATTTATCATCTAAAAATGAGATAGATTTTTCTGAGAAATGTTTATTCTTGGCACATAAACATGAAGTTCTCCAATTAAAACTCACATACTTTTTAGGCTCTCCAAACCTACATCTGAGCAGCACTTGACATAACATTTTTAAATTATACTTACAGCTCTCTGGTACACTACCTTTTCCTATGACTTTTATTCTCTGCTTGCCACCACCATCACCTCTATTTGTTTGTTATTTCCACAATTCCATCTTATCCTGTAGGTCCTGGATATAAACATGTTTGTGCATATGTACACACACAATTAAATAAAATTCTTAGCATTTTCAGGATCAGGACTGTAACTTTGTTAGAGTAGACTTTCTTACTTGTATGGGACAGTGACTGGCATTATGGGCTTCTAAACACTCTTGGAGTTACTGGAAACCAATGAAATATGTGAACAATGAAGGAAGAAAAATCTGAGACCATGTGGACTTCAAATGTTAGTCTTGCTCCCTTAAGAAAACTGATTATTACCCATCACCACGGTGAGCTCCCTTGAGAATTAGATGTCCTTCTTAATGAGTTCACATTAAAAAAGGAAAAATTTTGTACTGATCCTATTAAAAGTAGCCGAGTGCAGACTGTGCCACTTAATCCTGCTCCCCATGAAATCAGTGTTGAAACTCTGACCAACAGAATTAATACCACTGCCACAACTCATGTTACCTCGTGTGGGCTTTAGGGTGAACAGGCAGTTTGTACATCAGTCTGTCCTCTAAGCTCAAACAAATTGCTCAGCCTCAGCCTCTAGAAAGATTTTTTGGAGAGCTTGAGACTTTTTTGCCCCAACTCAGTTTTGGGTACAGGTCAGAGTTAAAAAGGTATCACTCGCCTTTGCTGGAGCGATATCTGCTGAGAAACACCAAGTTACAGCCTGTGATTTTGAAGTTCCATCCTTCAGTTCAGAATGCCCTGTACTTTAAATAACAGCCACTGAAAAATATTACCTAGGAAAAAAATTATTTTAAGCCACTCCACTTCTCCTCTTCACCCATCTAAGGATGCTAACTTATTACTGAAATTCTTTCCTAGGTTTTTTGGAGTATTCTCCTTACACAAAAGGAAAGGTTTGCCGTATTTTTTCTTGAGGGAAGTGGTGGGGTTTTAATGAGACCAGTTCCAAACAGAAATGTTCATACACCATGTTTGAATAGCAACATATGAGAAGCTTCCAAACATGGCAATAGATATTTGTAAAATGAAGAAAAAATCAATATGGATTTGATTTAAAATTTTTTGTTTTCTTTTTCTCTCTAAGGAAAAAGGTTTCTTAGATGGAAATCGTATGGGAATTTAATTAGCTAAAGTCTTATTAAATGTTTTTTTAGCCCAGTCACTTCAATAAATACTCATTATGAGACATGAAAAGACATATAGAAAATGTTTTACAAAGAATATGTTGGAAAAATCGTAAACGTCTGTGGTTTGGGGTTTTTTTTTTTGGTTAGGTTTTTTTTGTGTGTGTGCTTGAAAAAATACAGAACACAATGAAGCTGTTCTACATTGTGCTTTGAGATTATAATGGTGCATTTTGAAACAGAATGTGTCACAGGATATGCTTCAAAAAATTTTGGGCTAACAAAATGCTTGATGACTCTGGCAGAGTGCTGTGGCTTCTAAGAGAAAGTCCATTCCACTTTAGAAATATTGATGATGAACATGTTGCTGGGAAAACATGTAAGGTGAAGAACCATTTTACAAAATTTCCTTTATACACCTTCTAGGACAGCTAAAACACCTGTCTTTTCCGACCCAAACTTTTCTGTATTCTGCTTTTTGAAAGTACCTTACTCCATTCACCACAACATTTTATAGTAACTCTGTAAAGTAGAGGAAAGCAGTCATCCCTATTCTACAGATAGAGGATGGAAATCCAGACAGACCAGTGAAGTGAAGGTCATGTAGGAAGTCTCTGGCCAATAAAAGTATTTAATCCAGGGCCCTAAAATTTGAAAGCAATAACTTCAGTTTCTCAATCATTCATTTTTCTTCATTCCAGCAAAATAATGGCTAGGAACAATTTATGAAGAAAATAAAAAAAAATAAAGATTTGTCTGAGTATTAATATCATAAGCACAATAAATAATAATCCTATCCAACTCTTTATTAAGGACTGAGTATTATCCAGCACTAATAACAAAAGCATGATATTCAGACTGTCACCAGCTGACCACTTGCTCAGCTAACCAGTTTGGGGGCCTAAATTTTAGAAAGTGGCTGTGAATGTGCCTATTTTCATGTATCACTTAATCTCTAGAGGAGCCTAAAATTGATCAACTGCCTTTATTCCAGGCTACAGTGTTCCATAGGTGCCTATGCATACATAACTTCCTTGGTATAAGGAGCACGCAGACCTGAAGAAGTGGGCAGAATTTAGGCACGCTGCAATTTTGAATTGAGCAAGGAGACATCAAAACTCCAACTAAACCCTTGTTAGGTGTGTTCTGAGTAGATGTGATTTACTTGGCCAGCTTGAGGTTTCCTCCAAGGCTAGCTGCCAGTTGCAAGGGAGGTGGTGCCATGCACTTTTTGAAAACTAAGTCAGCACAAATATTCTGCACCTTAGGAGCTGAATATGAACCTCAAGACATACCATGAACATGCAAAGGTGAAGGCAGCCTTAGAAGTGATTCAGGGTAGTGAATGGAGCATCTCCAGAAGGCCCTACTTCTCCATTGCTGCGTAGGGCTGGACTGCATCTGCAGGACCTTCTCGAGATGTTCTGGACACTCCAGCCTCCTCATGCCTTGCTGGCCTCTTTCATTCCTTGGCATCGGTTTTGGACTAACCAGCACCTTCCTCCCAGCACAGTTCCCCCACCTCTACAGAGACACTTGGACTTACAAACCGCACGTAATTCAGGAGCTGCAAGCTAGTCAGTGACAACGACTTCTTGAGAAGGACACGGGAAACCTGGATGTCCGCAGACTTCTGAGCCCAAGAGAAGTAATCCTAGGCTTTTCAAGAGCATGCTCTGATTGCCACACAGTGGTCAGATTTGGGACTTTCAAATTGTCCCTGGATTATTAGTTTTTTAACTCAGTAATCATCCACAGTGAAATGACACACGCAGCCCCTTCGCCCAGGAATAATTCCTACAGGAACTCTTGGAGCAGAAAATGAACGGGGCCGGGGGCGTGGGGGACACAAAAAATAACAGTAAGCACAGTTTGTTTTCCACTTAGGAGGGTATCCTAGTTACTTGCACCTAAAATCAAGATCCTACTTGTGTTCAGTTGTTTCTAATGTAATAGGTTTTTCCTGATGCTTCAGCAGCAGAGGAGGAAGGTGTCCCTTCACACCATGTCTAGTGTTAGGCACCTGCCCCCAAAGAATTAGCGATATCCACTTTCTGATAACTGCCATCCACAGAGACATTGCCTTTGTTAGATCTCAAAACCGAACTGAAATTCATGCTGTACCTAAGGAAAATGCTGGTTTCGGAAGTCTAGAAATGTTTTTAAAGATCACTAAATTATTTAGCCATATGAGAACCAATTCCAGTGTGTATGAAGCAACTAGAAGTAACACAGCCTGTAAATATCTGTTGCAAGCAGTGTTATCCCTCTCCATGACTCAATGCCCATTTTTCTTGTGTGCCCTGATTGATATTCAGGCAGCAGATAGCTTTGCTAGAGATATCAAAGCACAGAGTCTGGATTTCTGAAGATCAGGCTAGGACTTGGTTTAACCTCCTTCAAAACAAAGCCCCTTCCCCCGTGCTGTAGGTGCAATTTTTCAAGTATTATGTATGCCGTGAGGAACTTTGAAGTTAATAAATATTATTGTGTCAAATAAAATAAAATAAAGCCTTCTCAGTGAGACAAAGATCAACTTCAGCACTATATAATATATGGCTTTAGCCTCTGGCAGCGAGTTCTGGGAGTTACAGTGGTTGAAAGAAATTTGAGAGCACAGCAGTAGGTTTGGATTACAGAGTATCTAAGGTACAAGAGAAAATTATCTTTCAAAAAAAAAACCATTTATGAGGTGAAAGAGTTATGTAAATGGTCTTGTAAAGCTTGTAAGAAGAAAAAGTTGTAGTGCATTAAAGCTCTTGGAAAAAAGAGGGACAATATTTTGTGTGCCATTTATATTTATAAGAATTATTTTTTTTCTTTTCTGTCCAATAATGCTTATGAAATATGGAAAAGCTTTAGTTCTTAATTACACGTTATGAGTTTCCATCAAGTCCATTAAGTCCTCTTTTTGCTGCCTATTGCTATAAGAGTGAAATCCGGCAACCTCTGCTTTCACACCATAACCTTGCTCAAGGTGTGAAAGGAGTGCTCCTAAGGAAAATACAGCTGCTCTGGAAGTAGCCTGGCTCCCTGTGAAGCAACAGCTAAAAAAGGCAACAAAACTGAGGATCGTCAGGAAGGGCACTGAGAACAGAAAAGGAGGTAGCATTTGCAACTGCATAAAACCTTGGCTACCACGCATAGGTCATCTCTGCAGAGCAGGACTGAGATATTAAAGAAGGCACGGAGCAGAGCTACTAAAATGACAAAGGGGACAGAACCATGGCCCTATGAGGAGAGACTAAAGAGGTTTGGACTCTTCGGTTTAAGAAGAAGAAAGCTGAGGGAGATGTGTTCAAGCTTTACATCCTGACGGTGGTGTATAAAGCAAGCGCAGAACCGTTAATTGCCACCCGCGCAGTGCTGCATATACTCAAGGGGCATTTTGTGAAACTGGTCTAAAACAGACAAAAGTAGCCCCTTTTTACATAGTACTTAGTGAACTTCTGGAATCTGTTTGCACGGAAGATTGTGAGGCAGGCAATATCAGCGTTTTCAAAAATAAGAGAGACATTAATGAACAGCAGGTCCATACACAGTTATTAAAGGCGACAGGCAGGGATTTCCCTTCCGATAGCACTGTTCCAATGACTGGTGGAGAATGAAGATAACGGGCTTCATGTGCTTTTCCTAAACTGCTTTTCCTACGGGCACTATCAAAGACAGACTGTTAGGCTAGGTGGACTGTTGATCTCATAAACTAATTTAATTCTTATATTCTCTTTTTCTAGTGGAAAGTGAGGAATTTGTCTCCTCATTCCTAGGAAGACATCCTAAGGAAAATTGAAAGACAGAGTTGTAGTTCTGGTCAGAGTTACAAGCTAGAGTAAAATATATGCACTGGAGTGTATGTCCTTGCAAGTGTGGGAGACATGAAGCAACCAAGAATGCTCCACCTCACCCAACAGCAATAGGGATCCAGACAAAATGTTCAAGTGGTTTTGAACAAACGGTCAGTGGAATAAGCGTGCTTTTTTGTGTGTGTATGGTTTGAAATGAGTAGAATAAATTACAGCATTTCAGGGATATCCTGTAAGTTCTCTTGTGAGTCCAATGAAAGAGAAAAAAACAAAAAAAAACAAACAAAAAAAACCCTGTAAAGGCAAAATACTGCACTAAGAACATTTTCCAAATAGGGGTGGGGTGAAATAAATTAATCTGCCTTTCAGTTATTGTAGCTATCTTAAAATGTTTTACGGTAATGATCTACAATGCACACTTTAAATACTAACATGTTATAGGAGAATGAATTTTTGGTGGTCTGAAATCACTCACTTGTGGCTGACGTTGCCTAGGTTGAAGTCATATTTTCTAGTTATAGAAACATTGCTCTCCTGGAAGATGCTTAGATACTAGAGAGCTGCGTGCTAAAAGAAGCTGGAGAGATGAGAAATGAGTAGGATAGTTTTCCATATAATGGGACAAGGGTGATGAGGCAGTGGTCAAACTCTGAGTAATTTGGTAAGACCAGAAGACCTTATGATAAGAGCATGAGACCTTACATATGAAGGCTGATGGCAAGTCTTAAAAGAAATTTTATCTTGTTTCGGTATTTGTAGATCTGTATGGAGGAGAGGTAAGGTGAGGAAAGGCGAGGAGAGGTGTCCTTGGAGAATCCTGCGACTGCCTCTAAAACCTTTTAGCTTGCCTCCCAGCCCGGGTGCCTGTGCAAATTTCGAAGTGCCATCCTCCGAGGGGCTTCCCACCCCAAACTGACCTTAGTTCACACAAGAGGATTGCTTCCCCTATGTTCCTGGCTGATCGAATTTCTCTTGAAAAGCTGGTGGGGAAGTGATCATTCAGATAAAAACAAGACACGTGTATCTAATCTGGAGAAGGATGCCACTGGATTCTTTGAAATCACAGATTAAACTGGATGAGCATGGAAAAAGTTTCTTCTCTTTACATTTGGCCCAGTATCTGCTTGAATTTGGCAAGCAGTGGCATAGTATAGTCATTATTTTCTGTAGTCCTTTACAGAATATTCTTGTTTGGACAAAGTGTAAAGTAAAAGTAAGTACCTCCTAGTAATGAACAGCTTTTATTGCTAAATTTTCTTCTTCCATTGTTCTGAGGCATGGTATACCATTCCTCAGGAAGAAAAAAAAGTCAACAAACAAGCCAAGATTATGCCTAACATATGCGTATGTAAGGGAGGGAAGCCAAGAGGAAAATGTTAAGGCACTGCATGTTGCCACATACATTGTCAGATTTCTCTGTATATCACATTTCTCTATTATTTAACATAACTTCAGTATTGTTCTGTACCATTGATACCACGCCCATGGAAGTCACAGAGATCTTTTTATAGGGTTCAGAACAAGTTTAGACACATATCTTTCTCCTAAATTTGAGGTATGTAGTAAATAAGTCTAAACCTAATGTTTATGTTATCCAAATAGCCAACAGATAGTGCTGAAACTCTGAAAATCTGCAGCGGGAGATCTTGTCTGCCTACTGTAGGTACTTAAGTTTAGGTCAATAGGATCTCATCCAGAAAGCCTAATTCCCCCCATCATAAATAGAGAGTTAAGACACAGTGGCAGGATTGCTTTACCAGATAGTGCCTTTTCTTGCCCTGGTTCGTGCCTTTGCTTCCCCTTGTTCATGCCTTCCACCAGAAAAATTGCTCTGCTCTTTGATACTATGTCATTCAGCTTCAACTATTTGCTGGGGTTAGTAAGTATCTGTTGGGGGTTTTTAACTGCAGTGCCACAAATTCTTTTTCAAACTTCAAAACTGCTGTAAAATGCTGGAGTAGAACCCCATGAATTTTTGCTTCTCACCTATAATACATTCAGAATCTTTTTTAGGATGTAAATTATTATATAAACTATATAAGCACATATCAGATATCAATCTCAGTAAAGCTTTGGATATCTTTCCTACAAAAACTTTTAGATGTTCACATGATCAATTTTTAAATGTTTAAACATTCAATGTTCAAATGTTAAGAAGTCTTCCTGAGTTTATGCAAAGATTAAAATTAAAATCAGTGGTACTTTAATTGTCCAGATCCAGAGTGGATCTTTAAAGATCCAGAGGGGATTCAAAGATTCAGTTTGGATCTTTAATTGTCTTGTGAACTCTTCTGCACTATGTGTTCTTATATTATTAAGTTTCCTTTCTTTTTTTTTCCTGTGGAAAGTGGAGCAGGATGTTAAAGAAGGCTGCAAGCAAATGTTCTAAAGAGAAGACAAGAGAAAAAGAGGCTGAGGATGTCAGGTATAACAACATTTATTCTGGAAAAAAATCTTTGTTTAGCATTGAAGAAAATGGAAAGCATATTTTTTTTCAGTCATACAATACTATTAAATGTTATTAAAATAGAAAAAAGCCCCACACTTCATTGATACTCTAAACTGTTCAAATAAATGTTTCATTTGTGATGGCAATAATTTCTACATGTGCAAATAAGGGAGCAATTACTAACTTGTTAGATTCCTCCCCTCTCCGCCCCAATATCTAGGTCACTAGTTGTCTCCTCAAAAAGATTTATCAGAAATATTTCCAAATGACAGTTCAAGACTATTGAGAGGCATTCAATATTAGTTTAAGGTGAACACCACAAACGAAATGTGAACCAAATTAATTGAGTTCAGCAAAGCCCATTCTGTTTTCCTGATTCCCTCCAACAAGCATATAAGTGATTGAAATCCATCTCCCTGAAGGCTTGCAAAAATGTGAAACGTACATGTCTGAGCCTTCTAAATAGACGTTAAAGAGATTAATCTTATTCGATACAAGGTAGAAGACTCTTTGAAACAGGAAAGGCAGAATGTTCTCCAAACCCTATACAATATCTTTTATATGTGAGCAATTAAACAAGGGCCAGGATTCCTGCAACGGCTTTTACAAAGTGCTGGCTGATATATTTTATATTAAACTGAGGTTCAACAGACTTATGTTTAGCTAAGGTCTCTTCTGAGCAGAAATATTTTTTCTCGTCTTCAAGAATTAAACTGCTATTAACTTCCTCAGATTCACTCTGTGATTACAAAAGAATTGCTCTAGTCTAACAGAGGAAGGGGAATGAAAAGATTCAGCTGAGTAGTGTCTACTTACCAGTGTTATTCAAGTTTTGAGCAAGTATTGAGCATTGCCAAAGGGCATTCATAAACAGTATTTTAACCCTTTTAACGTACTGTTAAAATAAAACAAAATTTAAAAAAATAGATAAACTGTGCATAATGGAAATTACAGGTTGCTCTCCAACAAATTTGTGACCTCTGTTTTGTTGTGTAACAAATCCTTGTATCCCGTCTATACCACGTACCATAGCAGTGTATGCAACAAGGGAAATCATGAATCAAATTAAATGGAAGATACATTCAGTAACTTCTCTTGAAATAGACACCCAGTGTATCATTTTAAATATCTTGTTCAGTAACACTGTATGCTACAAGATTAGTGCCCTAAATTCAGCATGTGTCATTAGGCATCTACCATCTCTTGCACAGGTACTGACCATTTCATTTTAGAAAAGTCAGATGGGCATCCACCTACTCATGAAACCATTTCAGAAATATCCTGTGATTTTATATCTTTACAAAAATATTTTTTAACTGGAAACAGAAAGAAATAAAGCAGGTTCATGTTACATCAGTCCCTGCTCCACAAGTAAATCACAGTAGGAAAAAATCAAGTTGGATGGACGCTGACTGTCTAGCAGCAGATGAAGGAAAAATAAAAAGACAAGTGAAGTTTTTTAAACACCATTCATTGAGATAAAACTCTTCCTGAAATTCATTCAATTGTAATTTCAAACATGAGAACAATAACAGAAATGGCTATAGAGTCTACAGCAGTCTAACCTATACACTCTGCGATTCAGCTAATTTACAGGCAGAGGGTCCATGGATTCCTGCTTCTGCTTTCATTCTGTTTTCTGCTTTCTCACACTTATTAGCATGTGAGAAAGCATTGGCTTCTTTAGCAATTCCTTACCTTCAAATATTCATGCTGAATTTTAAAACATTTTCTGACAATTAAACATTATAAAAATTCTGTTTGGTCCTGCATAAAAAAGAATTTGACATCAACATCAAATAACTGGCAGAATCAGTAAGAAAATGTAGACTACAACTTCCAGTCCTGCTTCCAGTCAGAAAACACTTCCTCATTTTTTAAAACAATAATAATACTCGTAACAACAACTTAATAACTAACAACGTTTGATTATTAAGAAAAAATCCCTTTCTGTTTTTGTAATTCAGTTAAGGATAGAGTAGTCCCAGTTCCCTATTATTCTGGAATTTATGGCTAGACTATGGAAGAATTAGCACCATACTTTACTGAATAAGAAAAATCACGTTGCTTGAAAGTTAAAGCTGATGCTGTCATAGAGACAATCTTCTGTTGTAGTTACTGCTACCACAAGGGCTACCATGTTGGCTGTCAAGAAACAGACATACTTCATTCAAAGTTTAAAATGCAAATTCCTTCCAGACCGCACTATATAACCAACTGTACTGCTAAATTACTAGCTGGGTAAAATAGAATAATTACTGACAAGGACAGACATTTTTCAGTAAATATTTCTGTACTGGAAAAGAGTTATTAATGTAGCCATAAAATGTACAATGAGTGAAACACTATTGACTTCAACAATAACTAATAGTAATATTTAGTGACAGTTACTAAAACTGAGGATTTTAAGATAAGCAAATTGAATAATACTCATCTAAGAACTTAAAGCACATGGCCAAAATATTCTCTGGATCACAAATGTCAACTTTCCAATATATTCTGTAGATGTTCCATAATAAAGTCATGCTTTGAAAATATATAAGAAACTGTATTTTTTTTTCATACAGAAAGCTAGAGATCTGCAGATACAGCAGCATCCCAGACAAAATCGTAGGATGGCTAATATATATAACTCAATCAATAAGAATTAAAATAATGCAGTCCTATATTAATGCGATGCTACATTTGTAGAAAATTAAAGCATATTGGCAACATTTTGCTATGTTTACAACTTTGTGTGATGAAAATAATATTGTTGCTGCAATAGATTTTTGTAATACGCTTGACTTGAGACCACACGACATCTTGAGTGACAAAGCTTGAACAATTTAACATTCACATTTTAAATGGATTAAAAACTTGTTAGATAATAAGATTCAGAACACAATCCTGAATCAGAATCATTGTCAACCAGCATTTCAAGTAGAAACCCACTGAGATTTTTTTAGTTCTTTTTGGCTCTGTGTATCTTAATCTTATCAACGGTTTAAGAATAGATAAGTACACAATGAAACCACAGGTACAAAAGGCACCGATTCTGTTGATGACCAAATGCCTAGGAAGCAGTAAATAAAGGAGGAGGACAGGTCATCCCTGTAGCCTGTAAGCAAACCATATGTGTTTCAAACCTAAAACCACAAATCAATGGCAAGAATATAGGCCATGGTCATGCAATGGTATATTCTATCTTGAAAGCTGTGATTCTGAAACGGTCTTAGGATGACAAAGGGCAATAAACTGAGAGTAACTTCCCAGTACAACTTTGTAAGCCAAAGGGTTAATATGATCCTAGGATTTTAAACACGGAAATATACTGCAGAATAAAAAAAACCCCAAACCTTATGTTTGTCAAAGTTATAACTCCTGCTGTAGTTCTGGCCACAGTTCTGGTCTCCATATGTTAAGAAGGATACTAACACCCTTGGAAAGGATTCAGAAAAGAACCACTGAATGACTGATGGACTGGAAAATATGCAAAACAGTGAAAAAAAGGGTGAGATCAGTCCAGTTAGCTTATCATACAGACCACAAGGGAGAGACTTGGTCATACACCATACGCACCTATAAGAGAAACAGAACTTTGACAATAGATAGATCTTCAGTCTAGAAGGTAAATATATTAAAAAGGCCACTTGGAAAATAGATACATTCAGAAGGGAAATAAAGTAAAAAAATTAACGAGGCCAATATTGCCATAGATGATGGATGTTCATTGTCATTAAAACCAATTACAATTGCAGTGCTTATTCTGTGAATTTTTAATACAAAGCATTTCTGGCATTGCATCTTGAAAGATGGAAGCTGTTACTGTTAACAGCACCCTGTACCTGGAAAAGGAAAGTCTCATAACAACATAACTTCCAGGAGTATTAATTTATGCACTGCGTGACAGCAATTTGTAGACTTCAGGGCCCACAGAGACTCCTGGAACTGCTCTTTCCAGTTCTTTACCAGAGAAATTTTTAACATAGTTCCCTATTTTATCCTTTTTATGCCCTTCTGTGTGTAAACAGTTTGCCTTATGAATACACAAAGCTATCAAGCCACATTTACCTGTCCTGAACAAAGACATCTTTTCCTATCTGTTGCTGCTACGATTTTTGCATAACGTACCAGAATGATCAAAATAGAGTAATTTGAGGAAAATTTTCACTCCCACAACACACTGACTCTAAGGATTTTACAAGGTGCTATAATATATATAGAGTGAATCACAGAATGGTTTGGGTTGGAAGGGACCTTAAAAATCATCTCGTTCCAACCCCCCTGCCCTGGGCAGGGACACCTTCCACCAGACCAGGTTGCTCCAAGCCCCATCCAACCTGGCCTTGGACACTGCCAGGGATGGGGCAACCACAGCCTCTCTGGGAAACCTGTGCCAGTGCCTCACCACCCGCACAAGGAAGAATTTTTTTGTAATGTGTAATTTAAGTCTACCCCCTTTCAGTTTAAAACCGTTACCCCTTGTCCTACCACTACACTCCCTGACAAAGAGTCCCTCCCCATCTTTCCTGTAGCCCCCCTTTAGGTACTGGCAGGCTGCTATAAGGTCTTCCTGGAGCCTTCTCTTCTCCAGACTGAACAACCCCAACTCTCTCAGCCTGTCTTCACAGGAGAGGTGCTCCAGCCCCTGATCATCTTCGTGGCCTCCTCTGGACTCACTCCAACAGGTCCATGGCCTTCTTAATTTGGGGGCCCCAGAGCTGAACACAGAACTGCAGGTGGGGTCTCACCAGATTGAAGTAGAGGGGCAGAATCCCCTCCCTCGACCTGCTGGTCACACTTCTTTCAATGCAGCCCAGGATATGACTGGCTTTCTGGGCTGCGAGCACACATTGCTGGCTCATATTCAGTTTTTAATCCACCAGTACCCCCAAGTCCTTCTCCTCAGGGTTGTTCTTAATCCACTCATTGCCCAGCCTGTATTTGTGCTTGGGCACAAATATGTAATTAAAATATACAAATATATATTAAACATATATTTAAAATAAATATATATATTTAATATATTAAAAATAAATATATATTAAAAATAGAGCTCTTCTATTTGAGTTCATACAACTTCATGTAACTTACCAGGATATTTAACACTATCAAGTCTACCAGACAGTCTATGTCAGAAGGTGAGTATTGATCATTTCTACCTGGATAAAAAGGCCTGTTTTCTGATGCTTGCTCAAGATAAACTAAATTTGTAGGTTATTTAACTTGTGTAAAAGGCAACGTCTATTCTGGCCATTATTTTGCATTTAGTCGTCTGGCAAATGGATCTAGCAGTGCAGAACTGCAGATTAGAAAGCCATTTCCAGTTAATTCCAGTTTCCTGATCTACAAAAGAAGGAAGATGAATATAGCACCTGTCAGAAGAAAGACTCTGAAGGGCAACATCAAGTCAAATCCTTTAGGGTACTGAATCCTGGAAAATGTTTTTGGATAAAATATTATCAAAAAAAGCATAAGAACAGATAGATGCCAAAACATCTGACATGTTATGCTACCATTCAGATTCATCCACTTGAGCCAGCAATATCCCGTAATCATCTACTGCAACTCTTACCACCTTTGTGAATCTGAAACTATACATATCATCAGCCCACACAAAACACCAGTTGGCGGAGAAGATACCAGATAGAAAGATGGCCTCTTATTTAATTTTTACAGTATGTATGGCATATGATAGAAAACACAACCATCATGAAAATAATCTGCATCAGTTTGAAAATTGAGACAGAGTTTGCTTCTTCTCCATCTTTCTACACGTGCAGACAGAGCTTCTGCCTTTCATGATAACCTCAAAATTAATAGGAATTTTCACCTGTCCAAAAATTCTGCTCTCTTTACAGTAAGGTTGAACTTGAACATTTAAAAGTGTATACAGTATTTTGCCCTGATTATCGCAAGACCGATTCTGAATGGAACTATTTTGTATTTGCTTGGTTGTTGCTTTTGAGGAAGAAGATTTTGAAACTGGTATTTTAGTTTCCAATTTTGAGTTTTCATCATATAGAAGGAACATATTTTCAAGCTTTGCCTCAATGCTCTGAAGGCTGCAAGCATTTTTCCCCAATGAAACTTGTGATTCGTATATAAAGACTTGCCTTCAGGAGCGAATGCTTTAAGTACATGCTTATACATGATGAAACATGGAGTGTCTGATCAATTAACTCCTGGGAGAAGGGATGTTGACTGTTCTTATGCCTATAAATGAGCTTAATGGCATCCCTACTTCGTTTCAAGTAGCTTAGAGCATTCTCAATAACCGCCAGTTCTTCACTCACACTTTTCAGCTATTTCTGAACACTATTCGTATCTTTTAGCACCCAGGATCAGTCCTCACAGATTTTATACTCTTTGCCGAAAGCTCACTGTCCTCCACTTGTGCAAAATTATGTACAGGTCAAATGAAGCTTTGCTCTTCGTGCCACGCCCAGGTTTAGCAAAAGCAGTGCTGCAGTTTCATTTCCTGCAATAACACACAGAAAAGGACTCAGCGTCGTACCTCCAAGAAATGTTGCTCTCACTGAGAATCCAGATCAAAATGATTAAATCTGGTCGTCTACATACACTTGCTTTCCAGTGTTTGAAAAGCTGCAGCTGCAACTGTAGTTGCTCAAATATATTAAACTTTAGGTACCTCTGGATCAATTTGGGGACTTAATTAAAAAAGGTCAAGGTGCCTGAGTAGATATAGCAGCAAATTAACACCCAGCACTCGTGGACACTACTCCTCCTGCTTGTGCCACAAGGAGACAGGGTTTCTTTGCAAAATCTCCCACCACACCATCCACTAATGGTAGTAAAGTAGAGCTACTAAGAGTGGCATCTCCTGGAAAGTGCCCTGAGACCTTTCAGTAAATATCAAAGTGGAAGTTCTACAGATTCATTAATTATTTTAGATATCCAAAAGTAAACATATCAGTTTAAATTGACAAGTGTATAAAGTAAGAGTAATGAAAAGAGTGGAGTGGAATCTGTATCTTCAGAAAACTTTTAGTTTCTATCTGGGATAAGATCCAAGTTCACTGAAATGAACAGATAGGGGCCCAGTGCCTCCCTCAGACATTTGTATTACGATGACTGCACAGGCGAACGCAGCAGCCGTTATTTCCTCAGCAACAGTGTAAATGCAGTCCCAGCTTCATCCAATACTAGATATGCCTGATTTTCTCTCTCTTTGGGATGTCATCATGGAAACAGTCTTGATTACTTAATGTTCCTTAAAATGGTACTAGCTTAGCTAATCAATGTTATTCTGTTGTTAAGCAGGATTTTTGTCCTTTCTGAAACAATATTGATTCCCTAATTATTGCCATTAAAAGCACCCAAAGCCAACACACATTCAAGCCAGCGACAGCACGGCTGCCATTAAAGCTTTCACCAGTAATACTATTCTATTTCTACTCAGTTTGCAGAGCTTCCTTATTTTTGAACGCCTTCAACTCTCTCACTGTCCTAATATTTAGCAACTTTCTCCCCTCTCCCAGCTTCCACCAGCAGACAGTGCAAAATTAACTACAAGTGACAGGATCCAACAGCTTGTTCCAGAAAGCAGTGACACAAGACACAAAGACAGGGATATGGCAGTGGGTATAGACACAGCACCTGTTTCTAATTTTTTAAAGTTAAAACTTAATTCCACCTCATTCAAACTTATTTTAGAAAGCAATTGACAACAGGAAAAATTATAAAATTGGCAGGAAACTAAGACTTGGGTGTTGAGAATTAAGAACTTCAAACTGTGAATTAGAATATATATGTGTATCTATATATATTGCTATTGCATCATTAGGAGAATTTGGCTCTACAGCTGTATTTATAATTATTGAAGGATTCTTCTGTTTATATTTAGCCATAAAATTGCACATACTTAAAAGCTCTGATACCTCTTTAAGAAGGCAGCAGTCAACCTGTCTGTCTCTGTAATCATGGGGTGTTTTAACGTGATACTCAAAATGCTTTGTGGGATTTGCCCTAGAGGACAAATCACTCCCTTTTTCTGACTTTTCACTGTGGGTTATGTGTGTTTTGTGAATCATGAATTGTATATATGAGTGCATATATATCTGTGTGTGTGTATTCCCTCATGCACAGTGTAAGTATTCTACATATACTCTTGCATTATCTATATATAGAAAATGGGCTTATAGTATCTTTTTTTAGTTGGTGTATAGCATATATTATAAACAGTGGATTCACATTCCAGATATAGTATGCATAAAAAATATACCGTATAACATCAGAGGAGTTTTTTAAGCCCCAGCTGCACAAATGATGCCATATAGGTAGCCCACACCAGCCTCATGAAAGCCCAGTAACTTTTAAAAAAGGGAAAGGTGATGATCTGTGAAGAAGCTAAAGCGATAAGGTCTTTAGGCTGCAACATCACTGGAAAAGGTAAGTAGACATGGTCCGATATTTTCTTGGTGAGGTCTGACGTGCTTTCAGGGGTGTGCAAATTCCTGGTGAGATATGTCAGAAAGGACTTTAAGTATGCAAAAATAGAGTCCCAGAAACAGTTTTTCCTCCCATGTGGCGTAAGATGTAGAAGGTGGACTGAATTCCTGAATGCACCCTAGAGCGTGTCAGCCAGGGCCTCAGCTGTACAAATCCATAGCAAGTGATGGTTCTTACCTATACAGCTACGGACTAAGAGCTGCACGAACTTTTTTATGCCTGAAGGAGACAGAAAGTCCTACCTACAACCTTCTTGTTTTGCTCCCTCAGCCTCACACACTTCGGCAAGAAGGACAGATGAGACAGACTTATTCAGACTTGTAAGCAGTCTGAATACAGACCTGAAGGACAAGGTGGAACACAAAAATATTGCAAAACAGGTCAGAAGAGAAGAAAAATTGAAAGATTTGCAGCCAGGCAGTGCTGGTGGTTACAAGATTCATCCTAACAAGCCTCAACAACAGCTTTCTATATAATCAACCAGTGGAACTGGTTAGTTGATAAGCAATGTGCAAGTCAGCAAATTGAATTAAATTTGACTTATATTCATTTACATTCAAATAAATTCTTTTGATTTTTCAGTTTTGGTTCTGCTGGAAGAACAGATTAAGTAAAAACATTCATCTACCACAACATGACAGCGTTCTCCTACGATAACTAAAAACGCTCACGTTACTACCGACACCAAAAAACCCGGAGAACCAACAGCGTACCAGAAAGGGGAACGGGGGGAAAGAAGGACAAAGAAAGAGAAAACTGTTACATTTCTTTCTCCTTGGTACAGTTTTTCTTGCCAAGAATGGACTTAAACTCAAGTTGCTTCTTGCTCTGGGCCCTGGCGTACTGCCACATACGAGTTCCCGTTCACGAGCAGCATCAGCATGCTGGCCACAGCCTACTTCAAAAACAAATGAGGTCCAAAAATATCCTCCCCTCTAAACAGGTTGTCTCTGTGTATGTGTGTGTGTGTGTGTGAGCATGCTTGCATATGTGATTTATGCAAAAATCCTGTCAAAATATTCCGGTTCATCAAAAGTCTAATTTACATACATTTTTGGGACACTGTAGAGGCTGATTAACATGACGTATCGCAATTCAGAAGGAATGTTGACTGAAGCATTTTAGGAGCTTGGGATGCGGGAGCATGGGGTAGATAAGCATATGGAGCTCAGTGAATGAAACAGGAGGCTGCCTATTCCGCTATGATTTATGTTCCTCAACTTGTGAGAACTTGATGGCTTTCCGAGATAAGAGATTTTGTTTAGAAAAATCTAGTACAATGAAAAAATCATTATAGAGCTTTCTTTATTCATCTTTGATATGCCCAGCTATGTCTTCCATCACCTTTTACAGACTTGGGTTTTATTAAAGAGAAAAATAGTCAGGATTTTAGCCTTATTTATAAATAATGAGTTAAAATATTTAATCAAAAGCATTTAGAAATTATTTTTTATCATCTGGATTTAGAGAAACCATAGCAACATTCATCCTGCAAAATAAAATTGAACGACATTTTATATTAGGTCTTTTAAATTTATGCGATAACTTTCCCATGCATCTGAAACTAGATTAATTTCACATTTTCTCATTATTTATTTAATTCCTTTATTTAATTGGATACTGACATTTCTCCAGAGTCTTAGAATATGAGGGAATCACATTATTGTTCCCTAACTGCTTTCTGTAGCACCAAAACAATGTAAATACCACTCTCTTGCCAAGTCCAAATCTCCAACTAGCGGAAACATTTGCTAGTAGCCTCCCTGAAAGGAAATCACCTCATGCATTATTCACACTGCCATAGCTCTGCTTAGTAACTTTACAGCAAAAACCAGTATTTCACTGCAATGAATTATTCCTCCTCACCCCCAGCAACATCCACGACAGTTAATTATTGGTTTGCACAGGTTGATTGTCCAGAGCATAGGAGACAAAGAGGAAAGTACTCACCATCCCAGTGTCAAATTATCAGCTGATGGGAGACAGAATTTCACTTTATTATGACATATAGCATTGCTTATTGCTTTATAAAGGGGTTTTTGTGCTGGATTTTTTATGACAAATATTTAATAATTGGTGACACCCAGCTATCCTTCCTAGGAATGAGAATTGGTAAACAGGAGCAGTTCCAATAGGACAGAAAAAAGACCTTTTGGTCAGGTAAGAGCTACTGTTCCTCAGGGGAACCCTGGGACAGACTTCTGTGTTTCTTCATTTCTGACAGGATATAATTTAAAGATGACCTTTATTAAACAGCCTGTGATGCCCTAAATCCTTTGTCACCTGTACAAGCCCTTGGATTGTATCCAAGCAGAGGCTCTTTACCCTCGCCCTCACTTCAGGCATTCATTCATAAATATTTGGGTTCAAAAACCAGGTGGCTTTTGTAGCATTTCCTGTGATAGTCCTAACAGGGATACTGCATTTGTAGATGTACCTGAATGTTAAGCACTGATCCCATCTAAAGTAAGCACTATGATTACTTCTATGTCAGTGGAGAGAGAGAACCTTTCTAAGACGGTCCAAGGGAAGATGTATTCAGCCTAAGCTGCCCTTCATGCCTGATAGAGAAGGATTGGATCTTTGCAAGAAGCAGCTGGTGGCAGCAGCTACTCTCTCCATTTTTATGTGATCGACCATTAGGGCTCATTTCTGTTGCTTGACGTAGAATCCAGTGTTACCTAAGAGGCTGCAGGATGCTCTCTGTGCCCTCAAGTTTCCACTGCAGAAGGAACCACGTCTCCCATGGGTGCTGCGTTATATTGTCCCCATGCCTACCTTGCCCTAGAAGACTAAGGTCCCATTCTAGCCAATAATGATCTGGTCAATGCAGTCAGCAAAGCCTCCAAAACTATTTAGCTGACTAGATAGATGTTTATTTTTAGGATTAATCTGGAGCTGAATCCCACATTTAGCTTCTGGTTATAAGTTACGCTGTCACAAAGGTAGCTCAAAGGAACTTGCAGGCTAAGCAGGGAGGCATGATGAGTTTAGTCGTCAGCTTAAGCAGTGCTAGATGGTAGATGAACTGTATCACAGTCTGAGATTTGGATGTGGTTTTTCAATTCCCTGTACAGCAGGTTTTGGATACACCCAGCACGTGAGATAAAGAAGAGGAGTGGGACCTGCGGTTCATTCCCGTATGTGTACAGGTTATAAACCCACTTGCAAAGCGGTATAATCTAGGCCAAAATGACCAAGAGATGTTCTGAAGACACTTTACTTAAATAATATTTCTTTTTAATAATTTGCATTCAATCTGTGTCAGGTAGTGACAGAACTGCGAGTAAAAGGAGGGACTCATAAGCATCTTGTTGTTTGAGTTTGACTTCCTGACAAGACTTCTGCTGAGAGAGAAACAGACTTTGACTTGCTAAATGATAGTATTGTGGTTAGTCTCCGGATGTGATATGAACTCAATACTGCTAGCAGCTGCTGGAGTGTTTCCCGAGACTCTGCAGCAGATATATTTCTCCATGAATACAAGTCTCCATCTCAGAGAGGCACAGCTTGGCCCTCACTGCAGATGGATGGCAGCGCTTTCGCTATCTAGTGTAGACATGAGGTGAAGGTTCCTGATAAATTATGAAGCTAACGGGAGGGCACTCATTTTTCCCACCCCAGTTTGCAGGAAGGCACCCAGGAGGTCCCACTGGCCGGCGGATGGGTGCTCGCCATCACCACTGGGTGTCTCACGGACCAGCTTTTTGAGGAAGATGAGGCCAGTGATGGTCCTTGCTGTGGCTGCACAAGGATGGAAGAACAAATTCAAGCACCAATGGCAGCTTGCGAGAGGGTAGGGCTGGATCTGCAAGTTAAAAGGGAGAAGCACAACTCCCTGACATCCAGTCTCAGAAAAGGTTGGCATGTGGACACCACTAGCCCCAGGTTTGAAACTTCCCTGCAGAGAATTTCAGCTGTTATTGCAGCTGCATTACCCAAAATGATTTCTGACGAGAGCTATAGCCCAGAAGAGTGAAAACCTGTTCTCCCTCCAACAGGTTAATTCTCTTCCTTTGTATGTAAATCGCCTTGGGTTCCTGCTTTGCACGACACTGTGAATGCATGTGGAATATTCCCTGTTCCACTTAGAGTTCAAACTGATGCGACTGATCATGCAATCAGTTAATTAGCTCTGAAGGGGTTAACAGAGATGGAGGAAACTTCTCCTGCTAGCAGACTGTGCCTGCAACCACACATTTTTATGGCATTACCTTGCAAAAAGCATCACACTGAAATAGCATTAAGGAAAGACAAATTAAACAGGAGAGTAGTAGCCAGGGGAGTCTTAAAGTTAATCCAGCATATTGCTGTAAAAAGGCTTGCCATCTGGATCCTAGTTTGCTACAATATTGAAGCTTCATGGCATTTCCTTCCCTTCATCTTCATTTTCAGCTATCATTCGTGACAGAGCTGAAAAACCTGAGCAGTATTCCAGTGTTGCAGCGTGTGTATGTCTTATAAGATGCTTTCGGAAATCCCGGTTAAAGTGTGCAAACAGATAACTCTTATCTACAACAACTCTACAGCTGTTTGTATGTCAGTAGCCTCTGAGAGACTCACAGCCACGGAGCAAGTGGGGTAACTGTAGAAGTGTTGGTGCTCCAAAAGTACCCAGACCCAGGCTCTCACTTTTTCCAGGCAGAAGGGTGGATGCTGGCTCGCCTTTGCCAGTCACTCCAGATTCAAGTAACCCCACTAAGCTTTTACGAGCTCTTTCAAATCCGCCTCTTTACCTCTGGTAAAGGCGAGCGACAGCTAAAGGGACGTCTTTGCATAAAATAACTCAAAACACTAGAGGGCTGGTTGGCTTGGGAAGCGGAGTGCTGGGGCTGAGAGACTGGAACTTAACGAAATGCATCTGAGGCTCCGGATGCCGGCTTTGACTAGCAAGGCAAAGGAGAATCGCATCAGCGGTTGCATTTTGTATGATCGACAAATCTGCTTTGAAGAGGCTCAGGGGTGAGGTGGCCGAGAGGGCAAAATGAATTACCTCTTGCTTCCTCCAACGTGGTGGTGGAGGTCAGGAAGGAGCTGACACGCATTAAAGCAGAAGAGAAGAACTTATATGTCTTAAAGGGAATTAAACAGAGAGGTTTGGGAGGGTGTTTTTTTGTTGTGGTTTTTTTTTTTTTCTCCTAGGCTTTGGTAAGGGGAAAGATAAAAGGTGTTTGCTCTCAGATACCTGCAGTTGTCACTGTACACAGGCAGGTTTTCATTCCTAGTGAGTGAAAAGACAAATTCTCCATTTTGGCTACTTTTCCTGGAATAAAACCAAGCTTTAAAGGAACAGAGCCAGGTCCTCGGGTCACAGAAATTCAAACAGCACCAAGGGAAAGTGAGATTTTACACCAGTCTGCACCCGTGTAAACAACTTCTGTTCATGTAAACAACTTCCTGCTGATTTCAGGAGGGTAGTCTGATTTCCTCTCCCTGGAAACAGAATATGACCCATCAATTGTTTTTTCTCATATGTATTTAAACGTATTTTGTGCCTGCAATCCCTGCATATCACAAGCCACAGCACGCTATGACTACAGGAGTGGAAAAAAAAAAAAAAAAAACAAACAAACAACAAACCACAACAGAAAGTTTGCACCTAAGCACCAGGCTGATTCAGACGTCATTCAAAATGAAGACAGCTGAAAGGCACAACCAGTTTTTTGCCGTCCCCCGAGGACCAGAGCAAGCGGAGGGCTAGCGCAGCCGGCAGGCACAGGCTTGACCTTGCCAGCGGTGAGCAGCATGGGCCAGCCCCAGCCAGGACAGATTGCCAAAGAGGTGGCCCTGGACATTAGGAAGCTTAAATTCACTTGGAACGCACACGGAGAGCTCCACTCGTCACGCTTTTGAGAGGGCAGGTACTCTGCAGCTCCCAGGTACTGGGAGGACTTTCAAAGAAATAATCACAATCAGCTTCAAGAGGTTTTCTGAGGAGGTTTTACAGGACGTGGTTCCTGTCTGGATGTTTTATTCTGCTGTGTAGTTGTGGAGATTTGCAGTGTGACCCATTAATAGGATATTTTTTAGTAATACAGAAGTCATTGAGATCTACAGGCAGCTAGGATTATTTAAGTATTTAGACGAATTATCTCCAGACACACATGCACATGCACACATGCTGCCTCTGGATTTTCAAGACCATTCTACTTCTACCTGCAGGGGAAGACCGTCTCTGCTGCTTGTACAATTTTGATAAATTACAAACAGGGGAATTTTCCTAGGGGGAGATTAGTTAAATCACCTTCCATCCTTAAAGTACAGTGAGCTTGCAGTGGGCTTCTCTGACCCTAGCAACAACCCAAAATAAGTTTTCAGTCAGTGCAAATACAGGATGTACCAAGTTAAAATTTAATCACCATAACGTTAGCAATGTCTTGGATGGGCTCAGACGAAGCTGTATAGCGTTAGGGAAATAATGTCCCATGAGAGAGCAGTATCTCAACTGTACTTCATTTTCATTGCTGATGACCTGTTAGCAAAAGAATCCACAAGTATAAGCAACAGATCGAGTTGGCTGCGAGTAAATAAGAGGTACAGTCAGCTGTTTACTGCAGTACATGCTTATCTGTATTGTCTTTATTTGAGGAAACACTTATACATTGCTTATCACAATATCTCAACCTGCAGAATTCTTTGATCTAAGATCCCATCCCCTCGAAAAGTCAGAATTATCATAAAAATCTTCGGAGCAAAAATCCAAACACTATGAATATTCATTCTCTTCACAGCTGTTACATTTATGGAAATGCAATAACAGCAAACTTCTTGGATTTGGCAAAGACTTTTTACCAGATGAATACATGCCAGTAAAAGAACTTAAGTGAAATGAAAAGCCTGGCGCACTCCCCTTTTCTAAAGAAGTGTGCTGCAGTCCAGAGCATTTTGAAAGTTAATGAAAGAGGCTTTTTTTCAAATTTCAAAACATGTATGCAAATTTCAGCTGGCAGTGCATGCACGGACCGTATTTAATAAACACATCAATTTGAAAGCAATGTTCCATGTCCACAGTTAAGCAACCAATGAATGGAAATTTTGCCCTGATAGAAATAACAGCAGTCTATTTGCTTGTGATGCAAAATGCAGTCAGAGTTGTCGTCTTCCCTGAAAGTTTAATCCAGCCATGTAATTTTACCCCTTCACAAACAATCTGCATGGCTAACTGAGGCAGGGGTGGGGGGGTTGGATAGGTACCTGTCCATTTATTTCTACTGCTATGATTTGCTAAAGCCCTGCTCCAGCAGCTCTCAGTGGAAAACTGCATAGACCAGGAATGTCTGCAAGTGAGCTGCACAGAGAGAAACATTCAGCACAAGACGTAAGGTAAAGAAGACCGCAACGTACCTTCAGCAGTGTGCTCCTTCCTTCCCAGCCAGCCACTTCTCAAGAACGTACACTACTGACGGGACTAGGAAAAGAATTGTAAATGGACTACTAATAAGTAGCTTCATGCAACCAGATGTGACAGCAGGGTGTCACTAGGTCCTTTTTAAACTTGCCTCCAGTGCTGTCTCCTAGTTCGTCCAGACAGAATCGGGCAGTCGCTGCTAGGATCAGAGCTGAAGAAGCACGGGTGCTTTTCGACTGCAGTTGCTAATGCTCCACTTTCAGGGAAAGCGCAGAAGTATGTGTGTGCCTGCACTAACTGCACACACTCATCAGCCTGCTACAAGCAGGGAGATGTGATATGCATACTGAAAGAGCTGTGCAGGGAGGAGTAGTTCAGAAGCACACCCAAGCCTCTTCTGCTGGTAATTGCACCCTACTGACCTCCCTGGGCTGGATCACTGCTGTGTAATTCATCAATAAGTCGATCAGTCAATAAGCGATGGATCTGAAATAGGGCATAAGGGGAGGGGAGAGGAGGGGACAAACGCAGCTTCAAGCCTTCAAACAGCAAACTTTCAAGGTAGCTGGTTTACATTTCTCTGCCCTTAACGTTCCGACTGCAAATGTCATGGTCCGTAGGTAAAGGCAATTGGATCTCATTTTCATAATCCGAAAGAGGAATTCTTTAGCCATGATAAAGCACATTTTTAACAGGACTCCTTAATGAGAACTACTATTATTCCAGGGGTTATAGGAGGACCAAGTGATCCCAGCTGTGAAGATGGCCCCACAGAGCAAGGTGGTGTACCGACTTACGCTAAAACCCAGAACTTACAGTCAGATTGGCTATGGCAAATGCAAGAAATATCAACATCTTTGCTTTCTATGGGAGAAAATGAGCTTCAGAGAGGGAAGAAGTATGTCCAAGGTCACACGTGGAATTTGAACCCAGATCTCGACCATACTATTCCAAATTCTTGCAAATAAACCCAGACCGCTTCCATAGACACAAATCACCACAACATAGAATCATAGAATCAACATGAAGCAGCCCAGGCTGCCACTAACAACCACCTTTGGTATGAACCAAAGTGGCAACTGACCGTCTTCTATCTTCATGTCTTCTTTTTAGATGCAATGTTTTCAGATGAATTTGACCATTCAAACTTGACAGGTAATTCTGCTGGAATGTGCTCCAACCTTCTCCTGGAAAAGTCAGCTGTCACATTAGCTTGCGCACCTTTTTAAGCAAAGCTGTAGGATTAAAATTCCTTTGGCTGCTCAAACTCTACTCTCTCTATATTGAAAGACTCTCTTCCAGAGCCCACAGTGGGTCATTGACTTCAGAATGGACTGATGGGAAAAAGAAAAACCATATAACGAGCAATCAGCACAAGGGTCTAGCAGCCCTGGAGATCATTCATCCCAGGACTGACTGTGTCCTGCTTTATTCCTGAGTTGTGATAAGATCACAGCTCAAGGTGGTGTGGCTGCAGGCCATAAAGATAAACAGTAGGATGTGAAAAATCTTCAGAGACTCCTCCAGACTAGCAGCATGTCTGCAGGGAATATTTTCTGAATTAAGGGAAGAGTTTCTTTTTTGCTATTGTTATTTACAGACTACTGGACAAAACAAACAGCCTGAGTCCATTATGTTTGCAGCCTTAATGAACAAACAATACAAGACCGTCACACTGTAGCAAAGCTTGCAAAATGAAGTAACATTGGGAAAAAAATAAAACCCAACACTTAAAAATACATTAAAACCACCTACATCCTTTTTTTTTTTTATAAATGCATTGTTCTTAAATACTATTATATTATCTCAGTAAAATCATCCAGTATTATCTTAGTTCAGGTCTACATTGACATTAGTGAGAATTTTCCATCAAGGGGAAGAATTTGGTCCCTGAAAAGTAGTTTTGGAAATCCAACAGGAATAGTTCTGTGGAGTGTTTTCAGATATGCTAAATATAGCTAATTTAATTTGATTTTCTATCAGAGTTAGCTGCAAGCAAACACTTCCGCTCTTAGCCTGCATCAGACCTGGACATTCTGGGCAGTTCTTTTTATTATTTTTTTTTCTTTTTACTCCAGAAAAGGAAACACCTGAGAAAGCTCCAGACCCACAAACATTTAATCAAACACGCAATACAGAAAACCAGGCAGCCCAATAGTACTAGTCCTGGGAGCAAAATCACTTCTTATAAGGTGTAAGCTTTTATGGATATCTGAAATACTGACGTTATATAAGGTTGTCCTTATCTCAAGACTGGCATTTACTAAAGACTCTAGAGATGCAAGTAAATGTTGGAAAGAGTGAAGTGGACAGTTCCATAGGTGAGGAAAGAACTGTGTAGAGCAGTTTGGACACCTGGGACCGAAGTCACGTGAAGGATGGAAGTCCTGTCCTCCCTCTGAGCTGATTGGCATCTCCAGGAAAAATCCATTCCCAATTAGTGTTGCTAGTCCTGCCTGAACTCAAGAGTTGACTTAAATTTATGTGGATATTGTCAGCATGGCACCATGCTCAGGGCAGTTAATGCTGCCTCTCAGTAGTGTAGACTTACTCAGGCTCAGTGCCAGGCTAATCACGTCATGGATCGTTGTTGTTCTGGTTATTGTTACATCTTAATTGTTAGAGCTTAAAAAAAAAAAAAAGGCATAAAGGAGAAAAAAATCTGAGAATGGGTTTTATTGCATGTTAACTTGGGTTCAGGAAGGATTCTAGGAGTTCTGGGATTTTTGCCAAATCTTTAAGAATCTGACAATATTTAAAAGTCATATTAAACAGTAAATAAAGTACTAGTGATTTGAAAAAAAAAAAAACAAACCACCAAACAAATCTAAACATTCATTGAATCAATATCTCTTTACAGAATAAGCAAGCCTTCTAAAAAAATTCTTTTTTTTCCTGCAAGATAGGCACTTTTTATGAAAAGGAACAAATATCCTCCTACTCTAGAAAAAAAATGCGATATGATGCATATTGCACTGTGATATGGAAAGCTCTCCATAGAATATTTAGCAAAGCAGTGACAACAGCAGCTCTATACAAACTTCTTTTAAAGGACACTGTATTTTTCCCTGTAAATACATTATCTGAAATGAGTAAAAGAAAAACCATTTGTTCTCATTGTTTTTAAATGGAGAAACAAACACACCAAAATGCCAACTCATTTGGTCCAAGTTTTCTTTTTAAAACATGTTTCTTTTGGGTGCTTTATTTTAAACGATTTCTTGAAACATGATTTTACAGAAACAGCACCTGGCCTGGAAATTAAACTTTTTCAAAATGGTGCAAATAGGGTACCCAAAGACAACACTGGTGTTGAAAATCTCAACTTTGGACTTGTTATGTTGGACAATTTCAAAATATTTAAGAAGATTAACACCATTCTATTCTAAACTAAATGGCTTTTCTCAAATCTCCTTAATAAATAAGGTCTGGAATTTACAGAGGAAGCAAAATAACAAGGTATCTCCACTCCTGATTTTTCATTAACATTAGGCTAAATCAATCCTCAAATGAGTGTTAAGAAATATACTTGAGCCTAAAATAAATTAATAATTTTAAAAGTGTTGTTTAAAGGTTGCATGTGCTATTTAATGCCAACCTATATGTAGGTTAGTCTACAGTGGAAACACAAGCCAGGACAGAAAATCATTGTTTAATAGTCATTCAGGGCTTATTTTGTTTCATTTGGAAGATTCAAGGCTAAGGTAGACTTGGAAGGTTCTATAGCAACAAACCATTTTCAAAAGACTGAAGAAGGACTAAGACAACCCCCTGAAGCTGTAGGTAGGGCTGGAAGTAGGGCTTATATAAAGTTATTACAAGACTCATAAAATCCAGAGTCTATTGTTTCCCAAAATTCAGAAATTAATATAAAAAGTGTGGGTGAAAGGCAGCAGTGACCATTTCTGTTCCTAATGAACCCATTATGTCTGCACATAACTTTTATGCCTTTCCTGTGCAGAGAGCCCTGCGACCACCTGCAGACACACAGAAGTCAACGGAGCGTTGCCCACCTGGAGAGCCTTGCAGCTACCAAGGTGCGGGTGTACTCCCAGGGAACAGGCTCTCTAGAAAACAGTATTCAGAGAAGAAATTTCAAAAAAAAAAAAATTGGAGAAGAAATTTTGAAAAAAAGATTTGAAGAAGAAATTACGAATTGACTTTTTTTACAGTTATTCCCTAACTGATTATTCCATGGGCTGTGCTGACAGCCTCTTAGTGTAAATCAAAAGGACTAACGTTTTTGAAAACCATGTGGCAAGTAGGTAATCTGCAGTTTAAAATATTTCTTTTTTCGAATGGTCTTTAATCATTCCATAGTATCCAGTCTCTTTCTGTCTGTGTTGTAGGTCTTTCTCCCTTCCATTCAAACTAGACCCTTCCATCCTTTCAGCTCCCTTGAAAATCCCAGACACAATGTTTAGTTAGTGCCTATCAGTGGAACCACACATGTTCAACAAAAAAAAAGGAAAACGTTATAGCCCCCCCAGCTAGGAATTTCTCCTCCTTCAACAACAAATCAACACATGTCTATACAAAGAAATTTTGCAATATTTGTCAAATATATAACGCATACAGGAGCCCTAACACCTTCCCTAGGTCGTAGGTGGTCATTTTCTGCAAAGATACAATGATTCCCAGAGCAAACAAGCTCAGGACAGAGCCCAGAGCAACAGCAGTCACTTTAGGTGGTAAAGCACCTAGAAATCACATCTCCCTTAAGAGTGAGAGAAAAACTGTTCTATATAGTACACCCAGGTCATGTGTTTGTTTGTATGTATAGATACATGTATGCATAATATTAATGATCCATTACAAACAATCCAGAAGATCAGGGATGTATATATATGGCTATATACATACATATATATGTGTATGCATATATATATTGTATTTATTTAATTTGTATATATGTATATGTGTGTTTATATACGTATGTGCATGTATATAACATATGAACTTATGTATTCAAACAAACTCTTGTCCTGACGTTTTGATATTTGTTAACTTGCCTGACAGAAATATGAAAATATTATTGCCTGAGAATAGATGGTATTTAGGAACTTAAAGCCCATATCTTGATACTATATTGCTGTTAGCATTCCACATTTCACGTTCTAAAGATATTGACTTTTTTCTCCTCATACTTTCAGAGCGAGGGTATATGAATGTCATTTGAGCGAGGCTGTGTATTTAACCTAGAAGACACATTTTTTCTTTAACACTGAACATTAATAATTTACCCTCTAAGATATTAGAATAGCATCAAATTCCACTCATATTTTTACAAGATTTGTATGTGACAGCTAGTCTTCCAGGTTCTTTTTGTGAGCAAAGTTCTTTGAATGTGGTCTATACATAAGAAACTGCTTTTTTAAGTTATGAATAATAAGTGATTTTAATACTATATTTGAGTTTTCAGTAACATTTGTATTTATGAAAATTAGTGCCTGACAAAGACCTGTGAATTGGAATTCACACCAAAAGTCAAACATTAAAAAAAAAAAAAAAAAAGATAGGGAGAGAATGTGATGTTGTGACTGCTTGATTACTTTGTAATTTTTTTCCTCTATGCTTATGATCTATTTTGCAGTCTCCATTTTAAAGTCAAGATGAAAGTCAATTCAGACTGAAGTCACAAGGATAAAGAGGCTGTAGTTTAGAGGACTGATTCTGATCTCATTCACAACCAGCTTCACAGAGCGATAATTCTTCGGCTTTCTTATATGACACTGTGTCTTCTCCAACAAGAACTGGTGAAAGATCAGGTCCAATTGACTACTAATGAAGGTGGGTCATAGTCTTAAAGGAGTTGTCCATTTACAAATATCTTCTACGCGTTCATATTTCTGATTTAAAGTCATGTCTCTGAAATACCAACTGCAAGGGATTTTTTTTTCCCCATTTGCCCTAGCTAACATGTGCATCAACATATGTTTTCCTGAGTAAGGCAGCCATTAGAGGTATAAATGTCAGACATGAAGAAGATACTCGGTCATACATCCTCTTTAACAGCAATGTGCACACCCATCTGTCCCTTAAATCTCCCTGTGAACCTGTTACTGTGCTTTTGAGAAGGAAACTGGACTGCGTTACTATTGAAGCATTACTGTGTTGGGCTGTAAAATCCCATGTGTCTACATGTTTAATGAAAAATTTATAGATAGGAAAGGTATGAAGAGTTTTGGTGTGTGTGTAAACTTTCAAAAAAGCTTCATTGATTTGGGAGCAGAGATGTGTTCCTAAGTCATGTGGGCTTTATAAGATGCACATCTTAATTACCCACGCTTAAATTAATTATTAACCAGAGATTAAATTTGAGCCCTGGACAAAGTACATGATCTTTCAAAAATATTTTCTTCCATGTCAATCATTCAAACAACAAATTTTAAAGCCTTTCTCTCAAATACCCTTGTGAGAAGGAAAATGTAAGTAAAAGTTTACCTCTTTATCCATAATAGTCAGAAAGCACTGCTGTCTCCAGCCTCAATAATTCAGATAAAAGCAAGCAGATTTTAGTGAACAAGAGCCTTTACTGCCAATTCTAACTTTTCACCGGAGTTGTATGTGTGTGTTTGGAGGGGGGAGGTTCTCCTGACCCAATTTAACTTTGAAAAGTTGGATGAGATCACAACCCCAGGCTTTAAGTAATTCAATATGCTACAGAGCTAAAACCACTTGATCTGTGTCTGCCTTGAACTATAAATAAAAGGTTGACCATACTTTTTCTCTAACTTTGTTTCTCAGTAGTGTTCCATGACTCCTTAATCTAATGGGCATTTTCATCCCAAAGGAAAGAACATTTAACCAGAGCCTCCTCTTAAAAAGCAGTCACCACAGTCACGGAAACTGTTGTTGGAACAGAAATATGGAAATCCTGGCATTCAAACTCATGGTATGAAGCCTATCAATCCTATTGCCACAGTCCGAAAAGCAGCAGCAGAGGATTTCATACATGGAGAATTTAATATATTGAGAAGGCTCAGTAAGGCATACTATTGTAAACTGGGCTATTGCACTGCGATGTAAAGAACAAAAAGTCATTTCATATTCACCATCATTTATGTACTCAGACAGCCCAAGTATGCCCAGCACCAATGGATAACCATAGTGTGCTATTTTATTGCTGGGCATTTTAGATCTGGATTCCGCAAAATATTTTTATGCACTTGCTTTCCTTTAAGTGAGAGAGTATTCCCATCGCCTTCAGTGAATAAGGGGAGTATCAATAGGAAGCATAACCGAGCTGGTGTAAATACTGCTGGGTCAGAGGAAAGAGGCAGCCGCAGCATAGTTAGTGAGGTGCTAATTGGATAATGTGGTGACAAACAGAGCTAAGTACAGAGGAAGGGCAGAAGGCTTAGATAACTAGAAAAAATGTGAGCACTGAGCTCTAGGAACAGATATAAGAGAGAAAAAATGGACTCAAAGTTTGTTTGATGCAGTAAATCATTACACTGGAAGAGTCAAAGGAAACAGAAAAGACTGAGTGCTGTAGACTGGAGCAGAAACTCCCAGGCTGGACTCGGCTGATGACTCCTTCATTAAAGCCCAGAGAAAAACAACTACATGGCTCTTCCAAAAAGGAAGCCCAGAAAACCAAGCCTAGATTTTCATTGCCTAAATATGAGATTCATATATGAACTGCTTGATGCTTCTTACTAAATAATCCCCTTTTGTTGTCATTGATATCGATAACTGCTATTATAAGGACGCCAGAGCCAGTCCAGTCGCTGCTGTTTAAACATGATGCTTAGCCTCCCTGGCTGGGCTTCAGACTCCCCTCTTTCAGGACACTGGGCAGTCAGAGTGCTACCATGCAGAGCATAAAGCCTTTCCCAGTGTGCTGGGCACACAGCCCAGCAGATGGGAGGCAGGCAGGCTTGGGGTAACGTTTTCAGAAGTGGCTCATGGTGGGGCTTATACTCCGTGTCATGCAGACTTTTCTTCCTTTCTTTTAAGTTTGGAATAGAAATACAGATCTCAGTCAAAAGCATTAAAAAAATAAAAAAAAAAAAGAAAGAAAAAAGAAAAGATTATGTAAATGTTTTTTTTCTTTCCTCAGAATTTGGTAAGACTGTGGATTGTCTACAGAGAAGAAACATGGAGGCTTCACTGGTCTGAGACACATCAAACAGAGCTGGAAAGGCACGACCAGGAGTGTTTCTTCAGCCCCAGGGGGAGGACTGGCTACATGGGTAGGTACTGCCAATCTCCAGTTCCTGTAAATTCATTTGAAAATATCCCTCTTCACAAAGATTCGTGCCCTGTTGCTAAGCAGCAAATCTGCTCGTTCCTGGTTCACGCTTGTCTCAGGAAGGACCAGAGCAATGCCTTGTTTGCCATCGAGGAACTCCAGAGATCAATTAGCTTCCCAGGCTGCCCTAGGTGTAACTTTACAGCGCTCAAAGTTACAAGCATATCCATGAAATCAGACGCTTGTTCCTATTTGTTTCTACCTGGCAAACAGAACTCAGCTGAGAGGAAGGAAAAACAAGTTAGAGAAGTGGTGACAGGGGAGGGTTCTTATTCCTAAGGATGTCACACTATCTGTCCCTCAGACTATTTTTTTTTTTCCCTGTGAATTGTAAAAAGAGGTTGTTAAAAGCTATTTTGTACATAGGACAAGGTCTGCTGTTGGACGCGCTATGTAGTAGGAACATAGACAGTGTAGTGTTGAAAATTTCTTTCTGGCAAGGAGGTAGAAAGAAATTTCCCCATTTCTTCTTTCCCATTTCCCCAGTGAGCAGAGGATAAATGCTGGCTCTGCCCAACAGAATCCATCACTAGACTCTCACGTTTCAGGTCCTTACCATTGCAACTCAGACCGGGCCTGCTTCTTCAAGCTAAAAGTTTTAAGACTTTCACTCAATAACTACATGAAAAATGGACAGAGCTTTGTCATAGTTTCTGGAGGCATTGACAAAACAGTATCCTTACAGTTTCTATTTTATGCCTGCCTTTTTCTGAGAAGTGTTAAAAAGAAACCCAAATACACCCCAACAAGTAAATAATCTTGACTCACTCCAAATTCAACTCTATGTCACCAGGATTCGTTCTCTGCATAGCTCTTTATGAAACTGCCCTCTAAGAGGTTTTTAAGGGTCTTTTCCTACCAATAAAAAGCATCAACAAGAGCTCACTGTATTTGTCTGAGAAAAGGAAAAGAGAGAGAGGTATAAAAACAAGGTAGCTTGCAGAAGAAAGAAAGTGATTCCATAAATTTCCAAATATTGCCAGCCTGATGTGAAGCTCCCAGAAAAGCTCTTAGGTCAGCGATCCCAAATAGCAACATTTGCATTCATAAAAACTGGCAAAGAGAAAAAGAAGGAGAAATATTTTTTTTTTTCCATAAGAATAGGAACTAATGAAGTCTGGTTTTCCACACCTTGTGTGTGGTGCTAGACCTGTTTGGAGGTTATTTTCCACAGCTGGTCATTCCACAGCTTGCTCATTTTGATATCTGCTGTTCCATAACATATGTGCTAATGTTGAAGTCTTTCCCTCAGCCAGATATGTATGGGGAGCATTTGTAAAATTTCTCTTCCCCATTCACACACTTATCTTTAAAAAATTGGTAATGATTTCATTATCTTTGATCCCTTCTAAACCACTATCAAATCTGTCTAAAAAATAAACCAGTGAATTTACAACCCGCAACGAACATAGATGTTTGTACATATGCACAAATATACTATGTGCAGCGTAAGAAAATCTTAAGGAAGCCTTAGAGAAGGAGGAGGAGGTGACAAAGACCGTATGTCCCCACGTACCCATGAAAGTGAGGTTGTCCAGGTCTGAGACGGATCATATGAAAGGTTGAGGATCCATCAGGGTATGCAGGGCTTAGAAGATACCAATTTCAGAAATAGTGGTGAGAATGACAGAAAGCACCGCAGTTCTTAACAGCAGTTTCTACCAAGCACGACAGCATGGCCTTGACTCATATATGCAAAGTAGAGGTCCATAATGTTGAAAAAAATAGAAAAATATTTCAGACACACAAGTTTCATGTTAGCTACCTGCCTATGGTGCAAACAGGAGACTCAGACACTTACAGTTCATATTTGTCTTATGACAAAGTATGTGTCTGAAAAGTTTAAGGGGTTTTATCCATTTTACTTCCAGAAAAGAAAAATGGACTAGAACCTCCAAACAGCAAAAATCCCAAGTTATACTCGAACCAGTGGGATCTTATCACCCAGGGAATAGTCAAAGCTGGGAAAACTATACAGTCATCCACCCCTAGACTTGGATGCTGAGTCACTGCTCGTTGCTGTTTATCTCTGTGCCTCAAGCACAGGATGGAAGGGGAAAACAGGCATTTGCCCAGACAGAAGGATAAATCCAATCAGTGGTATTTGCCTTGTAGGCTACAAGTGTGGAGAAGAGTATGGAGCAATGTAAGCATTTCCATCCGGGAAGACAGAAGCCCTCCTCGGACCTGGGAGTGATATAATAATAACATTAGACAACAGGGAGCTATGTTACATCCAGGTTACCAGAAATGAAGTTTTTGGCTGCTTTATGCCCAGAAGGATGCACAGACAGTATGTGCTGTATAACATTGTGTCCTGCCTGGCTGCACCATGTGCTTAGGGCTGAGGCTTCTTGCAAGCCCACGCTTGCCTGCCTATGCAGATGAGGCAGTTACTATAGAAGATCTTGCAAGCACGGTTTATTGAAAGGGTTTTACTAGGCATGAAAAATGTTCATATATATTGTGCGTTGTAGCACCATTTCCTTCTGTTACATGTTTGTGTTTGGTCGGGGATTGAATCTCTATGGCTTCACGTGGGAGGGTAGCTTGATGTTACTACTACACAAAATGCCTACAGATCTTGGCCATGATGTACAGGTTTTGTAGTGGGATATTCATATAATTCATTTTACTTAACCAAGGTGCCTAGGAAGCTCTTGAAGCTCTGTAGTTTCCCTCTATAGCCAACAGAAAGAGACAGGTTCCCTGAGAGGCTGATTCAGAGTGGATAAATCACACATTTGTCAGGACCTCAGCTGGAGTGCTCTGAATTCTTCCCTGAGAGAAAAGAAGTTTCTGAAAAATTTGGAGTCTTGTCAGAAGAGAGGGGGAAGGGCTCAAAATGTCACTGTCTGACTGAGAGGGTTGGATGAAAGAAAAAAAAAAAAAAACAACACAAAAGAAAACAACAAAAAAACCCTACCAAAAACCCCACCCCAAAAAACACCTTCCACAAGCATGGAATTTCAATAACAAATTAAACCATTTCTGCTCAACTCCCTGAATGTTTTGACTCCAAACAAACTTCTTTAGTTCCAACTTCTGTATTTGCAGTGTCTTGCAGGAGCCATGGTTCAGGCACTTCACATCCCTAATTTCACTTTGGGGATGAGTTCCCTGACATAATGCATCATAGTTCTCAGTCTTGGTAGGAGGAGGTAATGCATCAAATATGAGCTGAACATCTGTCATGCATTAGGGGACATGAAGTCCTGGAGATCTTCCTGGCTGTATAATAGAAAGAGACCAAAAGTCACAGGAATTAAAGTTCCTATGACAGATAGGGCTGGATTCCTTTAACCTAATTTTAGAGATCTGCAGCGTAGATGGCCACATTTGAACTAGTCATCTAGACTCTATTTATAGCCAACGAGACAGAAACAAGCACTTTTAAAGTGAGATTCATTTCATTGTAGAAATCTGTAACTGGTCAGGTGATTCCTCTATTTCTCTTTATTGATTGTAAGGAAAAGCAAGGGGATTTTGGACTAAATGACTGCACAGTAGGGACATAATTAGGTGAAGTGACTCTCGTTCATTGTGAAAACATTCACAGGAGAATATTTTCTTTTTCAGAATTGTTCTGTCTGGGAGTAATTTTGTAAAAGAAAAGCAGAAACTTTCTCTGCAAATAACATTATTTTCAGGAAGAAATGCATCTAATCATAGACCAACTTTTCCATCAGAAAGAGTTTTAACAGAAAAATTCCAGCCAGCTCTATTTCTTAGTCTTATACATTTACAAGTAAAAATATGAAGGTTTTTTTTCCCCTCTCTCTCTAACTGCAAGCCTACAAACACACACTCAGGTATGAGAGTCATGCTGTGTTTTTTCCAGATTGTGCATTTTTATTACTAGAAATAAAGGGAATTCTATTTATTTTGTCATTTTACCAGATGACCTTTATTAATATTAGGTAGTGGGTCAAATATTCTTACTGTAGAACAGAAATATCTAATCTCTGCCAATGGTTTTGTAGTTCACTTGTCTGTTTATCCATAACCCATGGAAAAGACAATGGGAAAGACTCTTTTCCTTCATGTTAGTAACCACCTCCACATGGTTATCCTCAATATTTCCCTAATTTCTGGGACAACAGATACTTGACACCTCATTAAGAGGTTCTGTGATCTAAATAAGCTATTCATTTTCATTGTGGTGTATGTCTGAAGAGAGCTAGCTGTCTGAAGGCTAATTGGAGGATAAATCTAGCAATATTTATTCTATGGTTCTTCTATATCTATTCTATATTTGAAGGCAGACACTGTTTTTTTAGTAAGAAAAATGTTTCCTGTATCATAATACAGATGCAAATCAAAATTTCCTAGGATTTAGTGCCATTTTTTCTCAAAAATAATCAATTTCTAAATGGCCCTGATTATAAATTCTTTTAAACCTTAAGGTTATTCAAATGAAACAAGATCCAAAGGGGTGGTCATTGCAATTCAAGAGGAGAGGCCTGTCCTGTGTACTTCTGTCTCTTCTTACATCTATACCTATTTATCTAATTTCAGAACCCCAGGCCCTTTTCATGGATAATGAGCTTCCCTTGCATTAGGGCAAATATGCTCAGTATTGTGCCTTTCCCCAAGGTTTTGGATTTGCAGCATGTGATGAGAAGCAAAATAATCTTAGGAGCTGGAATGACAGGCTGTGAGTCCATTCAACTCTTCATATCAGAAGCAGTCCCTGTACAAAATAATGAAAAAGTCATAAAGTCACAATTATACTGATCTGATTTATAGTCCTCAAGCCAGATATCTCATGACACCTCAACCCCCCTGCTTCTGCAGTGTTTTTTCCAAACATTGATTTTGGGTTAAAGCACTAAGCAAATCCTGAAAGAATCACTAAATAAATCTGACATTAGACTTCTCTTTATTAATATAAACATCAATAAGCATAAAGGAACACATTCAGTAAGAACAGGTAAAGCGTTATAAAGCAGATATCTTAATTACAACATCAATTAAAATTATCCTTCAGGTCTGGATGACCTCTTGCATGTAAATCACTAGATTAACTCCATCCTTCTCTAACTCAGAAAGAGCACAAGTCCTTAAAATTACCAGTAATGAGACTGGTATTTTCCCTAATCTCTTTGACATACTATCTAGAAGTGAAGGCCATAGAACTGGAAGGGATGTCTGAGCCATTAATTTCAGCGTCCTGATATTGCAGTAACCATGCTGTACAAACCTTTCATAAAATTAATAAGATGTGTCGTAAAACTAACTAAGTTTTGCACATATCAGAAAGCTTTTCAGGCTCTAACTGCTCTGTTTCATGTCAGGCTATGTCTATTTATTTTTGTTTCAAACCAGTATTGAGACCTTGATCTTAAATCATTTGCCTTCCCTTGCTCTTATTCCTCTGATATATTAAAATAATTTTCCCAACCAGAAATCAGCCAATACAGCTGTTATCACATATCTATGTCTTTCTCCTGTGCTATTAATTTTATCATCACAGGGACTTTTAAGAATAGGCTTTTTCTCTTTGAGACCCTTTCCACAGGTTTTGTTTTCTTTCTGTTATGTTCATTGCTATCCTTCCATCATTCATTCACAGTCACCTGCAAAGCTAGTCTAGTCAAATCTTGGACTCTTTTATATTCTTTCCTTCGTTAATCTTTACTAGGAGATTTCTTTGGACATGTTGATCTAGGTGTTGCAATAAACACTTTTTACAGAGTACTCACAGTGAATAAATGAAGAGACTGTTGTGGCTACAGGTATTGTAGCACAGTATTAACCCTGCAGGTTTAGAACACCACACAAGCAGCTGTGCAGGCATCTTCCTCTTTCCAGAGCTCAAAATATTCAGTGCACCTGCAGAGTGCCAGGTTAAAAGTAATACACTGCTGATTCGTGCCACTTAAACTTTTTTTCAACTTGGGTAATGAACTGTATGCATGCGTGTAGAAGATAAGCTAAGCTTCAGAATACAAATTTATTTATACATTTATATGCAGGAGCATTTCAGAACTCCAGTGTTTTAGGAGCTATATGAGCTAAGAAAAACAAAGAGACAAAAAAAACGGAGCTCAGACAGAAATGTTTCTATTTATCTAAGTATGGCAATCGCAAGGAAATGGTAAGGCAAATTCAAACATCATGCCAGCCTGTGGGTTCTGCTCATTTGCTTTTGAACAGATCTTAAGTTTGATGTAGATATCATTCTAAAAAAAGATTGGAGAAGCATAATAAAATTGATTTCATGAGCATAGTGAGGCATACAGGAGAAAGCACAAGAGTATTTTTGGGCAACCAGAGTCACTTTTCTCTTCCCCAGATTTGCAGGTTCAAGGGCTGGAACTTTGGTTCAGTTACATCCTTGCACTGTGCTCATTGCTACATGAAAATCATACACAGACTTAAATATTACATGTAGTTGTGTAAGTCCTTTGATCTGAAAATGCTACTGTATACATTGTGCAGCCCTATCATTTATTAATATTATATCTAACCCTCTGGGAGCTCTTAGCGCTCAGTGTTGCTTGTATTATTATGTAGTCTTCTTTACAGAACTGCTTTTTTCCTTGCTGCATGACTTTACTCATCATTCTTGTAATTAAAATCTCTTTTGATTCCATTTGGCATTTCACCATCTGCACACAAGGAAATACCTTGGAACTGGCCTGCCTGTGACTTCACACTGTCCACTAATTAAACTGGGTTTTAATTGGAGATTCTTAATCACCCTTAATTTTCTGACTACAAGGTGGTTGTGTGTGTACTCATTTCCCCAGTGACTTCTTAAAGGATGGATGTATAAATGAAAAGTGACTGTAAAAATGAGATTGCAGGGTTCCATATTTATTCCTTTGCAATGATTCCTGATCAGATTTGCTCCATTTACAAGAACAGTCATTATTTTTCTAGCTGCTACTTGGGCAGATTTTATCTGGAATCCAGAATTCAAGCTGTGTCCTTTGCGTATGCACTTTCCATATAGAAAAGCAGGAAGCAAGAAAACCAAAACAAAACCCTCTTCAAGAGAGATTGTGGGGAATAAAACCTGTGTTCTCATTATTGTGTTAACATGGAAGTTTTTTACAAAAATGTTCTGGATTTGAGCAGACCCCCCCTGCAAACTCTCTTGATCTTTCGGAGACTGAAAACTTTAAAACAAAAAGCTGAAAAGTGACCCTGAAAAATGTTGTCATAAAAACTTTTTTTATCACATTAACACCTGAAAAGACATTTTTCCCAAGTACCTCCTTTATACTTACAAGATTTAAAGTTTAATCCACTGAAGTGAGGGTAAATTTATATTGTATTAAGAAGGCTCCTTGACAGATGATTTGATCAGGGTGGAATCTTACTGTAGCTGCTTTAATGTTACAGAGAAGGGAAAATTATAAAAGGAATAGTACATTGGGTATGTTCTTGGTTGAGAGGTATCAGTACCCAGAGAAAACACTGCACACTTGGGCTGTCTTCTCAGCTGTGTGATGCTGAATAAATTATTTCCATTCTATTCCCACTCTTTTTCCCCTTTCTGCCCTGCTTTCATCTCGTGTTTTGCACTGTGAGCTCCCCAATGTGAGTAGTTTC
Organism: Leptodon cayanensis; assembly: GCA_027564655.1. NCBI lineage: Eukaryota > Metazoa > Chordata > Aves > Accipitriformes > Accipitridae > Leptodon > Leptodon cayanensis. The sequence continues at coordinate 21,303,069 of JANXJC010000026.1, read as the reverse complement.
TTTCAGCTTGTTTACACATCTGGTTTATCATAATGAGACATAATTCATTATTCAAGTTGTTAGTAACTGCTGTATGGTAATTCATTATTATTTTTCTGTTTCCATTTTTTTCTGGAATTGCAATTTAAAGGGCTGTAAAAAAAATAAAATTCTAAGAATGTCTAAACCACTCTGTAATCGATTATATTGTCCATCTACACTCTTCCGGCTCATTTGTCCATGTAATAACTCGTGGTATATTTTAAAGTTGTTTGCCATCTCTTTCCAGCACACTGCATGATCAATGTATAGGCAAATCATATCCCACTTTTATCAGTATTCACCATTTTCATGAGTGCATTACAGTCCTCTTGATGAGAGTTTCAGAGATCCTGTCCTGAAAAGACATTATTCAACCTTCCCACCTCTTCTTTGTAATGGAGCCGTGTCTGATGCCAGCAGATGAGAGAAGTACACTTCCCTCTCCTGACCTTTACCTCGTGCCTCGGATACTGGCCGTTCTATTCCAGCTAATTCTTGTTTTCATTCCAGCTGCCAGTCAGAAAATGCTGAAATTCACCCCCTCTACATTATGCACGACATGATATTAAAAACACAGTAAATACCAGCAATCTGATGGCTGTGGCTCAGCTTCCCTCCTTCAGTCCTAAATGTCCTTCATTTCAAACTCTGGTAGTGGTGGTATAAAATCTTCAAGTAATAAATTTGAGCAAGTCAGACTCAAGGAAAAGAGAGACATAATGTTCTTAGGATTTCAGACTTCGATTCAGTCTCTTGCCATGCCCAAAACTTCATTTGTGAGACTGTGTAACTCATGGAGAAGGGTCAGGACAGGCTGCAAGTGTCTATGCTGGTTAAATAAGTAATCATAAAATTAGAATAAAATAGAATCATAAAATAATAGAATAGCCCAGGTTGGAAGGGACCTTGAAAGATCATCTGGTCCAAACTTTCATGGTAAAGGGACCCTAGATGAGATTATCTATCACCCTTTACAATTGCATCTTGAAAACCTCCAGTGATGGGAGTGCCACCATATCCCTGGGAAAGTTATTCCAGTGAATTAATCTTATTACTGTAAAAAATTTCTTTCTTATGTCAAGGTGAAACTTCTGCTCATGCAACTTGTACTTGTTGCCCTGTGTCTTCTCCAGGTGGTCCTTTGTGAAGAGAGAGACTCCATCTTCTTTGTAGCCACCCTTTAAGTACTGGAATACTGTGATGAGGTCCCCCCAAGCCTTTTCTTCTCCAGGGAAAAAAGGCCTAACTCCTTCCATCTTTCCTCATAGGCAGTCCTCCTGTTTCTTGTCTGTACCAGGCAGTCGTGGGACTACGTACATTCTGGAATCCCACTCTAGAAAGTATGAGATGGAAGAGTTCATTTAAACCCTGGTCCTAGCTGCTGTGTCTGGCAAGGCACTTGTACCATGCAGCTGCCTTGCAGTTCAACTACATCCAAGATACGTCCACCTTAATCTCCCTCCCTTCTGGTGTATTCCTCAGGGTTGTCAATTATTGACTATGGATTAGCATTTGTAGGTCAGGAGCCTTATTAGATGAGGCAGGAGCTGCCTCCTGTGGTGTCCTGAGCAGTCAGGGGGGAGGAAGGTGTTTAAGGAATGCTCATTTCATTATCACATTGTTGTAGGTGGTGGGGTAAAATACGTGCATTGATACAGCCCTGTATCAGCACATTTAATGGGGGGGGAGCTGGGAAAAAAAAAAAATAAGAAAGCAAGTTCAAAACCAGTGGGAATTATACAGCTGTCAGAAAAAATCTGCCCTCACGCTGTCCACGGGCAGGAGGAGATGTGAAATGTGGGTAACACAGCTTATTGCACGTCGGTGGCAGAATTAACACTGAACTGCACATCATAAAGATACGGATCATTGGCAGGATACTCAAAGAATAGTGGTGGCTTTATTGATGTCATTGTTCTCCTCCTCCTATTTCCCCAATGTCTAAACCCAGGAATATCTCATTAAACCAAGTCTTTTCAGGGAACGCCGGGGAGTATGGGAGTACAAAAAATTGCTAGTAAAACAAGAACTGCCAACTGAAACCATCAAGATCATTATCAGGAAAGACTTCAAATGCTGCAAGTATAACAGGGACGGTTCTGAGTGCTAATGAGCATCCAGATAGGACAGGCATTTTCTCACCCCCTGAGGAAGGGTCAAAACTAACCTGACAAACTCAGTGTGCCTCAGCATTGGAGGAAGAATACTCATGAAAAGGTCCACAGGTGTCAGAGGTAGAAAATCTTTAAAAGTACACTGTGAACAGAGAACTCGGATAAAGGCAGGTCTGGGGCAAGAATGCATACAGACACATGCACATATATGTGTATGTACACGTGTATATATATACATACAAAAATGCAGTATAAATTTGTGCAGACTGTTTTGTGTAATACGAAAAAAAAAAAAAAAACAAACACATCATAATCCAAGATTTTATGGGGATTATACGAAAAGAGCAAAAATAAAAAATAGTAGGCTAACAGCCTACTCATAACTTCTAGTTCCGTATTGTCAATACTTACTGATTGCATTATCATACCATAGGAATCATCTGCCCAAACATGTCTGTTCACTGTATTCACGTCAGTTTAGCAGTCTCAGCCATCAGGCTTCCATGTCTCTTGCAGGATCTTCCCTCCCTTAGCGCAGAGACTTCTCTGTGGCAGGACTCAACACAGCAAACCAAAAACCCTGTGGAGAGTCATCTGCCACTACAGCAAAGGCTCGTCTCTCTATCACCTATTATTGTTCAATGTCCTGCTGCTCTGGCTTTTGCTGTCTGACATTCCCACTTGGTGACTAAAGCTGTTGAGTGCTGGCCATCTTATCTCACGATGGTCCTTCGTCGTGAAGCCACAAGACTCTTGAGCGCAGTTGTGTCTCGGCACTACCTACTTTTCACCTTCCCACCTCTCCTCCCTTGCACACACACACACGCACACGTGCACTTTGATATGGGGTTCATAGTGGAGCGTGGCACACTACAATGTCTCTCAGCATCTTCCACCCTCTTCATCCTGTTCCATCACCCTCCGTTTTCCTCTCTGCAGCTCATGTAGGCTGCTTTGCCTGCACTGAAGTCACAGGTGCTGTCACTATCTTTGTAGCCCAGGCCTTTTAATTTCTCCCATCCTAATCATAAAGACATAAAGAAAATGCATAGACGTGGGATCGACCTAGCACTTCTGCTAGGAACACGTACCACTACCCAAATAAACTGACAGTGACCCACAGGCTTCAAAGGATCAAGTAGTCCTGCTCAAATCAAAAAGGATTATTCACACACCTTGGATTTCCAAAGGTTTTTTTATGCTGTTATTGATTAGCATCATGTTTCTGATTCCTGTGACTTAAAATGCAGTTTATCCCCAAACTTCATGGCATGTTAAAATGATTTGCTGGGGGGAGGGGAAGGCAAACATAATAAACCACAAAAAAACCACCCTAAGACAAAAGAAAGAAAATCAAACAGGATTTGGGAACTGAATGCAATGAACATGTTCTTGAATACATTTATTAAGTATTCACCCAGTTCCCATACCAACAGGGAAAAATAGCTACTTCCACTATAAAATGTAGTATATAAGCACCAGCTCTCCTAATACTTGAAAAACAGATTTTATTTCAGAGAATAAAGAAGCTCTGTTAGAACTATTAGCTCTATTTGCACCTACTTTTCTCAAACAGTACTATAGGTAAAAGGATAACTTCTAAATAGTGTATTCTCCTCTTAGCCAGTATCTTCCCAGCTGACAATTCACACAAATCCACTTGTCAAAGCTACTATAACTTCACTTTATCTGAAGGCTACTGGTGTAAACCCCAGAAACATACCCCTCAAAACCTTTGCTTTTACCATCCGTTTTATAAACTATTATGATCATCCATAAAGAACAAGTACTATTCCTGTAATTCCTTGTAAGATAGTCTTCCCGTTTGCAGGAGAATGAATGTGTGGTGTCTTTGAAATTTTTTACTATATGTGCTTGTCCAATTATTAAATTATTTTGGAAACAAACCTCTTTATACTGCTCCAATATGTTTGGCAATTATAACACAGATGCTTTCTACACTTGCCTTATTAAGATGTAAGATCTGGCTGAAATGGGTATAATTTCCAGTATTTCCTTGCTCTTTTAAGTCCAAACTATTCTTATTGTAAAATAGAAGTCTATTCATGCTTTTATAACAGCAAATTGTGAGTTGAAATCAGAGGATGTTTTTCCAAGGAGTGAGTTTTCTCAGCAAGGTCACTTTAATCTTATGTCTGATGAATTTGTGTCTCACAGTAGCCAGCAAAAATGCATTTTCTTTCAATTTTATAATGAAATCACAGACTGAAATGAGTTCCCCATGTTGCTTATGACAGTCAACATTTAGGTACCATGAGCAAGAGGACCAGCAAGTTTGCACAATATGAGTATGGAAAATGTTGACAAAGCAAAGTTTTCCAGTTTTTGACTTGAAAACTGCACTACAACACCTGCAGCTGCCAGCCAGAAACTTGTGCAACCCACTCTAAGTGTTCATGTCTTATTCGTGCCTGTCATGTTCCATCAGATGTTTTATCTGATGTTTTTGCTGCACCAAATGTTAGGTACCTAAGACGGGGTTTGTGTCTTCATATGACTCCTGCTCTTTTTATTGGTACATCTTAACACATACAGAACTCCATGAGCCTTTATTTTGTCATGTAACTGCTTGATTTTTGCTAAACTTGTCTTCCCATGCAGAAGTTTTGGTATATGTTGTTACTCTCCTGACATTAAGATTACTGTTTTTCTTCATTATGATATCACTGATAACACTTTTTCAAGCATGGCTCTTCTTTCAGTCAAAAAAGGCTGACCCCTCTATTTTGACAGCCCCATTCTTGCATCTAAGAACATCAAAACAATGGAAGGGTACTCCTGCCAATGAGAGGAAATCAGAATTTTGTCTTCGAAATCCTACAAAAGGCTAAAAGTGCACAATAAACAGGGATGAAGCATCTCCCGACGTTATCTCCAAGAATGCATTTCACTGGCATCAGTCGGACTTCCCTCAAGCCACAGAGCCCTAACAGTGGTAAATAAACCTATGTCATTATGCCGTGAGAAGCAGAAACTCAGAGCTATTAAGTAGCTGCACAGGAAATCTGCCCCAGTATTAAAAATTGAAGCTGTGCTGTCCACAAGACAGCCAATGGCTTCGGGCATACAAGATTTTTTTCTTCGCCCATGCAGCGGGATAAAGTGCTTTAGCCGACACTAGCCCACAAGGCGGGTGCCACACAGAATTAGAAAGACTGGTGGTGAGGTATAAAATTCCTATCGCAGAAACTCAAAGTACTTCTCCGCAGTTTTTAGGAGCAGAGGAAGCAGGGAATAACTGGGAGTTTTGGTGGATGATGCTGGCGGCACCTCCTAAAAGGGGGAAGAATGCTCTGGATTTGGATGCCACTGGAGAGAGAAGCAATCCCAGTAGCAAGTGATAGACAAACCAGAGCAGTGCAAACGTGCCACAGGAATGAAAAGTTGCTTACCTGGTGAGTATCTCACCAGGAGACACATGGTTATGCTGTGACAAAAAGGCTGGGATTCCGTAATCTCTCCTGTTTCTCCTTCCTCTTTACCCCTTATCTCCTTTTACCTCAAAGGTCCTTTTTGGTTTTTCCTTTCCCCCTCCCTCAAAAAAAAAACCCATAGAAATGCCAAGGGTGTAACTGAAAGAAACTCTGAATCTTAACAAGTGTTCTAGATATAAAATATTTGGTTTCTAATCAGATCTTCACTTTTAAAAAAAAAATAATTAGAGTGGAAGCAACACCTTTAACCCAGAAGGGTGGTGAGGATCAGGAAGTAGAAACAAAAAACCTATTTGAGCTGACTTTTGATGTGTGAAAAACTGCAGGTACTCCTGTCCATTGGATAACAAGTACTGTACGGGGAAACAGACCCCTCAGAATCACTCCTCACAACATGCTCTTGTAGTGCCAAAGGTGCTGCCCACCTCAGAGGAGACACCCAACCTGCCTCAGCTCCTTCCTAAAGACGGGAAAACCACCAGGAGCAATAAAGCAGGATTGAGCCAGGACTGCGTGAACCCAGCTCAGTGTAAAAGGTGTTCAAAGAACACAACAGTCCAAGCAAATTTCATGAAATTAAGAAACTACCAGCCCGATCCAAACCGGTTTGAAGTCAATACAAATCTCTGTAGTGACTTGAAAGGGCTGAGGACAAAGCCCTCAATGTATAATTTCTGCTGGAGATATTTGAAGATTTAGGAGCTCTGTAGGGAAGACAAGGCTGAAAAGGATCTCTTAGGTCATCAAGTCCAGTCACACATTATTTCTGATATCTCATCCTATACTCCCTTTCATTACCGTATCAGTCTCTGCCTGTGAATGTCAGAACAAAGGTGCAACAGCCCAATATTTCTCTGATGAACAGAAAAAGGCACAAGAGATAACAGAATTGGTTTCTTTAAAATCTGAAGTTAAATATTTAACCTAGAGTGAAATTGAAAACAAGATGCTTATAATCACTCCTACGAGGCTTATTGTATTCATATTAAGTCCCTAGTGACAGCTGGGAAACCTGGAAAAGGAAGACGTTTGCACTGAATTTACTGTTTGAAACTTAGTAAATAATTACACAACTCAGGATGCAAAAGGCAGAAGACAGCAAAGATCAGTCTTTGTTCGATATGTCAGTGCTGCATAGGTAAAAGACATGAAAAGCGAGGGAAAACGTGTCCAAAGTCAGCTGATTTGACTCAACTCAGAAAAGGAAGTAGGACTGCTGAGTAAGAAGGAGCTATTTTTACAGTCCTTTTTTCACTGTAGAACCATAAGTTAAAGGACTTGAGCAAAGGTTGGGGGCATATAAGTGTTATTTTCAGCTTAGTGCCTTCTCATTAAAAAGAAACACAAACCAATGGCTAATTTATGTTATTTGCTGTATTTATTAGTGGAGAAATCTAATCCCCATTCTAAGAACAAAGGCATAATTTAATACTTTTTACTTAAAAAAAAATATTCTGTGTGGAGTTGGTTTTTTTAAAAAAAAACTCTTTTTCTCCAGTAAGTTTCCTTTTTCTATAACTCTTATCTGATCTTTGGATACATATTGCTGTCCTAAAAGAAAGCAAGTGACATATTGATAATAGGTCATTTATAGAACCACGTTTTCTTCCTCTTCTTCTCTTTGTAGTTATATATGAAACTGCATTTTCTCAATTTTCATGGAAAATTCTTGGGAAGGTATTTTATTTGTTTGCCAGCTTTATCACGCAGATATCTGGCACTTAAAATTGATGTTCTGATGGTGAGTTACAAGACTATATCCTGTCACTGAAGCAATGAAGCTCTGAGAGTAAGATTTTCAACGCCTAACTACTAATTCAAAATTTGCCTATTACTAATATACTTATTTTATCCAGGCATTTTGGCAAATGCTCTTGTAACATTTTGGGGAGTCACAAGATGGCACTAAAACATTGTAAGGTGCCAACAATCATTACATTTCTTGCCAACAAATGCAATACTTTACAATAATATAATTTTCTCTCTACTTCAGCTGCAGCTTGGACTAATATCTCCTTTAAATTCCACTGAACTGGAGGCACTGGCACATGATCATTGAGCCAGAGAACAGCAGGATGAACTTAAAGACATAGGTACAACATCCAAAGCCATTACACCACCAAGATTATTATTATCATAACTCTAACCTTGAGATTATGTTCCTTTTCTGAAAATCTGAGTCTATCAAAGAAAATTTTACAAGGCCTGCTTACTATATCAGGACAGTTTCAAGCTTTCTGTTCCTAAGAAAGCTCTAGTCCTTTCCTTGTTGACCTCAGTTGCAAATCTCTTTCCTTATCACCTCCACTGTGCAAGGGAAACATTGAATACTTGAGATACTGCTATCGTATTTAACATTAATCTGTGTTCTTCTTCATATGCATAGTTCTCAGTGACTGACCAAAAATTTCTCTGTCCCAGTTGCCTGTATTCAACAGCGACCAAAATACCCTGCTTAAAGCTGTATATAAGAAAGATTAAAACAATTTAAGTTCTATTTAGAGGTCTTAGAATATTCCAGAAGTCTTTGGCAAAACATTACGTTTTAAATTTATCTAATGTAATTTGGTATACCTAGCCTATGCTGTAATTTATTTACTGTTTTGCAAACCCTTTCACTGGCATATCATTTTAAATCTTTTCCTATCTGGACTCATATCCTACCCTCCCGTGTTAAGAAAATCAAATATTTACATCATTTTTTTTATTCTCTGAATTGATGTAACTGGTCATAGTCTTTTTTTAACCAATGACTGCAACCATGACAAATAAGTTTTACAAATCTTGAAAGAATCTGTCCAGGTCTACTTCAGACGAAACTGCCTAAAACTTTTTACTAAATTACAGACCCAGTCAAATCACCATGATGTTTGGAAGGAAGGATGTCCTATTCATATATTCAGGGTTGTTTTAATAGAGACAGTTAAAAATGTGAAAAGCTTTGATGGAAATTTTGACAAAATAAAAAGTACACTTCTTTGAAAGCTATGGGCAGACTGGATCAGCTCCACTTAACATGCTGAAGTCTCCCAGCCAAGTAACATTCATTTTGATAAAATATTTGCTTTACCTTCTCCCCTTCTGAGCATGGGAAGGACAGAGCAGAGAGTAGAACAAGCACAGTAGTTCATCCTGAGGTCCCTGTTTTGAGGGTCTAAAGTGGGGAGAAGAAGGTTTTTCAAGTTAATAACATTTTTTCACCAAAACCTGCCTAAAACCAATTTTGATGCAGGGATTTTTCAAAAGGCAAGGAAACTAGTCGGAATAGTATTGCTGCAATCACTGCTTTCAACTCTGTGAGTCAAAGTTCCCCAAAGACTCAAAGGACACACTTGAAATAATGGCCTGGGGATAGTAACGGTACCCCTGAAAAACCTAAGCATAGCAGGTAATGAGTGGCTACCTATAGAGAAATTTCATCTTTATGATTCATGCCAGCATGGAGCCTGTCCTGGAGTTCACAGCTGCACTTGCTCAGAAACTATCCCATAAAGCCGAAGTGTCCCAGAGCCGTTCCCCGATCCCCCTGTTCTCATCTCAGGGTGAATACAAGGCCATAATCTGGCCACACTCTGATATCCATTCATCACATTCTGAGTTTCTGCATTACCTTATGAGCAAAGTAAGGAGGCAACATATTTTTCTGCAGAGAAAATCCACTGTGTGATAGATGACGCTTCACAAATACACGCTCCAGAAAGCATCCAATCATTTAAAGAACTCCCATGACCAACCACAGTAACCTTGAAATATTTTGGAACATTAGATAAATCTCTCTCCCATCCTAAGCTTATTTCTTTTTCATGAAAAATCATGACTAAACACTTTGGTTAAAGTCGGGTAAATGCTTTGCAGACCTTCCATTGTGTACTTCAAAGTTTCTGTTAGCCTCAATTTCTCTTGACCAGAGATTGCCTTTGAAGGGCTATCACCTCCAGCGATGTTTTTGCAGGGTGGAAAAACACCTCCCAGGAGAAACCCACTGGGTGGCCCTCTCTTCCGTCTTCCCATTTGTTCTTTCTGTTGCAGGTGGAATTACTGATTGCTGTTTCAGTCCTACAGATGCAACTCTAACAGTCTAAATATGGCAGCACTGAAGCAGTTCATAAACATTAATTAATGTATCCTCATTACATCCCTCTGAGGAGAGCGATGATAGAGCGGTGAAGGTGTCTTGGTAGGAATCCAGAGGTGGGAGTTCATACCTCTCCCTGGACTTGTTCCAAGCATCGCTCCCAGTCAGCTCGGCTATAAATGAGTACCACAGCACTGGGGATGAGGAAATCAGAGGCATCTGGATGGGCTATTAGCCACATCACTCCCCTGTGGGAGGTTAGCGACAGAAAATGTCGTCCTTGCCCAGATGAGCACAATTAGCCCTTGTGATGGTTTGTTTCCACTACGTACAGAGGTGCTGCTATCACCCCTCTGATGAGAACAACCGGGGCAGAGAGGGACGAAGACCCACATCTTCAAAGACATTTGAAGCTCTAAATCCCTGTAAACTCAGTGGGCATCAGTCACACGAACATTTTGACTACTCGAGTCTAAGCAACTTGTCTCAGTTCTGCGGCAGAACAGAAAATTGACCCTGACTCATAAGTCCAGTCAGCTGGGATATTTGTTTTCACTTCTGCAAATCTTTGCTAGTAAAAGTAATAATTACTCAAGAGATTCATCCTACTGCGTTAAAGAAGAATGTCTTGAAAATACATATGCATTGTCACACAACCGGGAATAAAGTTTGTTTAGTCATATGAGATGAAAGCTAATAAATACTGCTTTGCATTCACTGCCTGTCATATTCATTATTCTTATTAAAAGATCCAACATTGTCTTCAGCATGGGACAAGACAATCACTGCCTTGAAGAGTTTATATAAAACTTTTCATTCAAGAAACTCACAAGGCATTTATAAACAGTAATTAATTAAATCATTGTAAATTATAATCTGTCTTTATAGATGGGAAACAGGTACAGAACTCACTGTACCACACAGACCATCACTTAACAGATGCCCAAATGGAAATAAAAAGCAGTACTACTGATTTCTTGTCCTGTACTCTAATCACCAAGCCCATTTCCTCCTAATAAATAATTTAAATTGTTTTTATTTTAATGAACAATAAAGAAATAAAAATTTGTTTAATTTGCCCCAGGGTGAGTGAAGATATAAAGGCAATGCAGATATATGGCCTCCTGCTTTTCCTCTAAGAGCTTCTATCATATTGTACAAACAATACAATCAAAATTTTGAAAATTAAATGCTCCATCGTTAGCTAAATAGGCAGAAGTAACTGTCTAAGTGATAAATAACAGGTTCTTGCTGCATCATTTAAAGACCAAACTACACTGAAAAGTATCCCCTTTTATCAGATATTTTTTGGACTCTGCTAGATGCGCTGGAACCAGTGAAGCAATAAATACATCAAAATATGGAGGTAAACAAAATCGTAAAACATCCAACGTGACAACTGAAACACCCACGAATACATAAATATTTATGAAGCAAGAGGTACTTCTGAAACACCCAGCAGGTTTGATTGGATTGAACAGTCCAATCAAAGCATTGTGTGTTTACATGATGGAGGAAATAAGAATTACATGGCAGGGGAAGGAAAGAGTGGATTTGCAATGTATTTCAACTAGCTTTATTGTATTTAAACTTCCCAATGCCAAAAAAAAGATGGCCTTCAGTGTGATTTGAACATGGAACTATCAGTTTCTGGATACAGAATATTCCAAAGGAACTTTCAAGCAACCCAATGCACTTCTGAGTGTGTCTGTCATCTAAAATGTTTATTTACATTTATAATATTTTATTCTAGCTTATACTCCCTGGACAAATCTGTGCTTTGAGGCTCTGAACATGGTATTTTTGAATGGCAGCAGCAGAAGCCCTCAAAAAAATGTCACTCAAATGCACCCTTTCAAGATTATCCTTTTTTAGCTTTGGTTCAAAAAAGAGCCATCCACAGCGTTCGTTTGATATCCATAGCTTTGGCCATCTGGATGGAGATCCTCAGTCGCTTCCCTCTACCAGATGTTTGTGTAGGTAGTCCAAAGATACGGACCTGGGAACTCTTGCCCTTATTGTGTATAAAAAAAGGCAACAGCAGCAGTTTGTAGACTTTTAAAGGCTTTATATAATTAAATTCCTATGGGATAGACATGAAAGCTGAACAGAATAGAATAAACCTGTATGCTTCCTTTCATCATTTTCTGAACATTTTCTGTTTTTCCTAATTTAAAGACCATAAGGGTCATTAAATCAGGATATCTACTAGAATCTTGTACGTATTATACATACAAGATATTATACATCCTCTCTGGTGACCAGCAATGGGGCACAAGGAAATGGAACGAAGCTGCATCAGGGGAGGTTCAGATTGGACATTAGGAAAAAGTTCTTGACTGAAAGGGTAGTCTGTCACTGCAACAGGTTCCCCAGGGATGTGGTCACGGCACCAAGCGTCTCCGAGTTAAGGGAGCATCTGGACAACGCTCTTAGTCATAAGATTTAGTTCTAGGTAGTCCTGCGAGGAGCAGGGAGTTGGACTCAATGATCCTTATGGGTCCCCTCCAACTTGAGATATTTTATGATTCTATGATACACCACGTCCTGTAAAGACCCCAGCAACTTGTGTCTAAAGCACATTTTTCAGAAAGTTACCTAGCCTCATTCAAAGATACTAAAGGATGAAGAATTCAGAGCTTTCCCTTGCAGCCTGATGTCATTGAACTAAAATTAGCCATCTCTTTCAGTGCCCCCTCAGCAGCAGGGACAATGCTGTTGAGGGCTACCTAAGGAACTGAACAAAGTAGAATAAAAAGTGAAAAATTGATATGTCCCCTGTATTTCTGCACTTTTGACTTAGCCTTCCTAAAATCTACTGCTTAGCGCTAATAACAGTATTCTTTCTTAGGAGCTAAACCCCTTTTACTAAGAATAAGAGCACAGATATTTTGGTGCAGACATGTAGCTTCTGGGCTGGAGCAGATTTTACATGTAATAGGTATTACGGTAAAAGCATGAAAAGCTAGTAGGGCTACACAGGTTGAGATCTACTCATCTTTCCCTCTCCTCAAAATCACCATGACCTGGCATTGTGACTCAAGATTTCTAAATCCTCTATCTACGTATGCAACCAAGGTACTTTTTAGGTTTTCTGTTGCAGCCAAGGGTCTCAGAGGAAGCATTTCTCCTAAAATTAGCTGTAATCAATGCACATCATGGCATTGTGTAAGTATCTAGCGCTTCCCCCTCAATGTGGAACTTATTTAGTTGCACACACAGTTTTCATTCAGAATTCATTTCCATCATAGGGATCAGCTAAAGTACAGTAGGACACTTCCTTGTGTAAAATGACAACTTGTACTTATTTTTTTGATGAATGTTAATTCCATTTCTAGGTAAAACACACAACAGTTAACTAGTTTTACTATATTTTGCCTGAATGGACAAATTATTTGATCAATAACAGCAGAATTTGTGGATTAGTTTTTTCTGGTATTCAACCAGCTCTTTCATGTGGGATCTGAATATAAATATACGGACAGAGCCTGCAGCCGTTATTTGTACCATGTAGCCTTTGCAGAACTAGTATTGGCATTATGTCTTTCTATGATGTCCCAATGGCCTTATCGGTACACTCATTCCAGTACAATCTGGGCATTGTTTCAATGAAATCAAGGGAAGGAAACTACTGTTGTTGTTATAGTTCTCCACTTCAGTAAATAGAAAACATCATGAATGAAGGTTTGCAAAATCTGATACTTTTTATAGATTTCAGAATTTGGACCAAAATTATGAATCAAACTGGGCCATCACATGAAATTAACCCTTCTCCAGGCCTTTTTGTCTCAGCAGGTTGGTTCTGAGCTTTTATTCTCTCCACACACTCTGTGGGATGCTTCACCTTGCGTTATTTTGTTTTCAAGGGCTCTAGTTACTATATCACCATGGGTTTAGCTAAATATTATCTTTAGCCCTGTAGATCACTTGCAGCAGCAGGAGGCCTCCATGCTCCCCAGCCTGGCTGAATACAGTATTTTTAACATTTCAGCAAGCACTTCAAGGAGACTTCCAAAGGCAAACTAACTAGTGTGGGAGATGACAGCACTAAATGTAAGTGTCTGTAGTAATAAACTATGCTTCCATGGGACTGATCCTGCCTGGCACCAAGCACCTGAAAATAAATTTTAGGGTTTTCAGGGAGGTCATAGTGTGTCTATGTACAGAAGCTAAGAAGCAAAGTACAGATGTGTGTGATTCCCATTATAATTATCCCTTTAAGTTTTGTCTGAGAGACTCACCATGTCTGTCAGCTCCTGTGAACTTCACTAAACAAAGGACTGCAGAAGAAGTTTAGATTCAGGACCTCCACGTATAGATTTAGTGTTGGATAAATTACATGGCCAAATGTTGCTGGTCTCTTTCTAGGGTGTGAAACCATCAAGAAAAAAGTAACTTGTCTCTATAGCTGCAAGTGTGTAGATCAGCAGAGCTGCAGGTCTTGTTGACCTGACCTTGGCCGGCACAACGGCAAGCGCTAAATTCCACGAAAGGGCTGTGAATGGAGGACAGAGGGAACAGCCTCCCTCCCACACATCTGCATTGCACAGCTGCAGGGAGAAGGGGTCTGCACACCAGGGACTGTTCATGGGCTGTACTTCCCAAAAAGTATCAGTGGAGTCAAATCTCTGGAAGCACAATAATCTTTAGAATAGGAGAATAGAATAGAATAGAATAAAATATGTCTGACATATCAAGGTTCTACGCTGGCCTATATATGTCTTCATTAAAAGAGCTGGCCCACATCTTTCTGGAAGAATATACACTTTTCATAGCCTTTTCTTTTTCCTAGACAAAACCACCAGAAAATCATCTTTCCTTTCAGATATAAGGAAGAAATCTGTCATCCACTAAAATCTGTCTGCCCTACCGCAGCTCCTGTCTTACACGTTTACAGCTCTGATTGCCTCCCTCTGAACAGCAGCCCTTCTGTGTGAAGCTCAGGATGCTTGGCTTCACAGGGTGGGGTTATAAGAAAGAGGTCAGAATTCTTTGTATTTGTTACTGCTGCCTTTTTTTTTTTTTTTTTTTTTTTTTTAATTGTGCAGTGACAGGAACAACATCCAACCGAATATCAAATGAAAGATCCAGGGACACAAATTGTTTGCGAGTGAAATCTTTGGGGGAGGGAGAAAAAGGGGTCCACAGACACTTACTTGTTTATATAAGCAGTGACTCCTCTAAGTCAGTGTCATCTCGGCCGTGGAATTTAGAATGGAAGTGCTGCTTCATGGTTATATATACTGCTTAAATGTCACCTTTTATTCATCATGCTTCTTTTACATCTAAACTAGTACTAGGTCTTCTGCATGAAGGAAAAAAAAGCATTTAGAAAAGGAAAGTTTGGGGCTACATGTTGACAGATTACATGGAGAATGAGTAAATATTCTTTGCCAGAGTATGTGCTTGATCTTACTAGAATCTTATAGTAATAAAGCACTTCTATTCTGGGAGCTCCTTAAACATCCTTTATCTAGAAAGAAGGTTAAATTATAGTGCACTGAAGCTGCATCTGAGAAGGTAAGATGAATGTACAGTTGCTTCAAAATTAATGTAGCTTTTAAAACAATTTACAGTCCAAGAAACTATTAGCACACACTAAAGATTCTATTAAAAACTAAACAAGACAGTAATATCATACAGAGTACAAAGGAAAAGAAGACCTTTGAAGAGAAAAGCAGGTTTGGGGTTTAAATAAAAATTTCTTTGAAGTTTTGAAGCAGTGATTACCAGATTACTGAACTTTTGCAAGATCTTGACAGTTTATACAGTTATGCTTGGGACCTTCTTGGTTTGCTGGGTCATCAGTATAGCAACAATGTTGTAATGCAGTGGCCTTCTTCACACCAGCTAGGATCTCTGCTGGACTGTAGAAGACCTCAAACTGTACATTTTGTTCCATGTTAAACAGAAGTAGTGGTCTATTGACCTCAAAATAAAAAAAAAAAAACAACAACCTTGTCCTAGGTGACATAAAATGAAGATAACAGTTACAAAATATGATGTACTCTTTTCTTAATACGTATATTCTGTTCAGCATTTGAGGAAGAGCAAACTTGCAGGGGGGTCCATATCGCCTAAATATGAGATTCGTGCAGCGTGGACAACCAGATGTGAATCAGTCGGTCTCACCTCCCTTTGCATTCAGAGGAAAGAAACATGCACGAATGGAATGGTTCACTTGGATGTCAGTTTTAGGATGAGATAAAAAGTGTGTTAGAGAGCCTCCGTGGACTATATTGGGAATCTAGGCAACTAACTCAGTTGTACAGCTATGACTTCCAACCTAAGTGTATCTACAGTGAATGTAAAGAAATTTTTCTAAGCCCTATACTATAAATCTAGCCAACCAGCCTGCCATCCTGTTATTTATATCTGTCTATGAGACATAAAGATTTTTTTTATGGTACAGCAAGGAAGATAGCTCAGCCAGTATTCACCTCTATCCCCTATGATATTAGAATAACCTCATACACCTTATTCATAACATTCAAATTAGTCATTTCAGATAACAGTAAATACAGGGGGAAATTCCATGGAACTGATGGAATTCTATTAAAATATTGCATAATAGGAAATTTTGTGTTCTCCTACATAGAAATTTTATCTCTACTTACAAAAACAAAAGCTAATTCTTTAATAATTAATTGAATAAGTCACTGATCATTTTTCACATAAGCTGGAATTCACTGGTCATGTTTCTCAACTATAAACGAGTTTATACCAGTCAGCCTGTAACAGTCAGCACTCAGAAGTCAAGAAAAATCAAACCTATGGCTGAACAAGCAGACAAAACGTGTAATGATTCAAGGCCCAGGTCATTACTGCCGCTGTAGCTTTAAGTCCTATTACACACATGGTTAATTGGCTGAACAAGCATGGAACAGAGTGGGAGTAAGCAAACTCTTTTCTACGTGGCTCACAACACCATCTGAGCAAGGCTGTCGTCGATTCCCTGATTGATCTAGGACATCTAGCTGCAAGAGTCAACACATCCAAAGGGCTCTCCTTCTACCCACAGCTTTCATTTCCCCTTACAGTAGGTTGGGTCAAGGCCAACACAGCTGGGAAGTGCTCCACAGCTGGTATCTCTGCCCAGTACTGGTGTCGTGACAGTACTACAGGGACAGATGGGTTACACCGGTACTGCAGGGCTGGTCATGCCATGCCTGACCTGTCCTTATTGCTGGTAGGTGCATGCTGGGATCCCCGGTCAGAGGTTGTATGGATCCAGACTTTCTGTGCTGGTGTGCTACTCGGCTAATCTCAAGGTTGCACCTCAATATGACCTTGTGTTCATAGTTTGTACTCATGAAAGGAGTATTTGGGATGCAGCAAAGGCCTAGGAAACCTTTTTAGAATGCACACATATCTATTGAAAATGCCTAACAACTACAGTAACATTAGCCAGCGTGAAAGATTAACGTCAATAACCATCTGATGATTTTGGTGAAGGGGAGTGAAAGGGATTTCACTCATGGGACAGTAAACCCATTATGAAATAGCTTCCAATTTCCTCAAAACCATGTAGTGTTGACCGTTTTGTGAGAGAAGTTGCTGAGGCAGACACTGCCTGATATGACACCTCCAATGGACTTGGTGTGTAGAACACGACTGTGTATTATTTCTCAAATGAAGATTGCAACAAATTTTTTGTACCCTCTGATAAGGCTGATTTGCATTGTTGATACTTTTTTACATGGCAGATAAGAATCCCCCAATCGAGATCTTATAAATGGACCTTCTGCCATGTATCTGGACCTCAATTCACTCAGTTAAATTTAGGACCCGTTTCATGTTGCTTCTGCTCTGTTTGTTTTACATACAAAACATCATGAATGTTTTTCTCTTTAGTGTGTGTTTCTGAGAGTTTCATTGTAACCATGGTCCGGTATATAAGAATTGGCTCAGATGTTTATTTGAGGTATTTAATTCAATAATTTTATTGGCACCTTCATGCTACACATTTATTAGGATTTTATTTCCCCCAAGAGCACAGTCTCTTCTCTAAGCAGTAATTTGTTGCTGTAGGAGTTTATCAGAGAGATATGCCTAAAGATTTCTGTTAACAGGGTATATTTTGTATGGCAGTTCCATGCAGAGACTCACTAACGAGAATCGAGGAGAAAGCAAGGAGATTTTACTCAGCTACACATGAGCAAAATAAGTGGATTAATAGAAAAGAATTACAACTGCTAGATTGCAACCGACTCTTTGTAGCTTAATGAAAAGGTTTAATGAGGAACGAAAGAATGTGAGGAAGCTGCACCCTAACTAATATTTCATTTGGGCTGATTCGTGGTTCCAAGTGGAGCTTGGAGTCACTGAGTAATAGTTAATGGTTATCAGAGGGTGCCAACCTTTAGCAGCTTATGTAGCTGTATTACAGATATGATGTTCTTCAAAACCAAAATTCTCCCAAGTCTGAGGATAATCACAGGATCTTTTTGCTTCTTAGGGGCCTCACCACAGGTATTTTCTGTGTATGTGTCCGTCTCTTTGTATCTCTCTGGATTTTTGTTTCAAGACGTTACGCAATAGTTTTTCAACATTGCAAGTTTCACCGACATGCTGCAGCAAGGATTTCCACAGCTTGAGTCCAAGCTATGCAAAGAGCTACCTGCTTTTATTAAATTTAAACCTGCCACTTGCTACCTTATTTGATGTCCCGAGCTCTTACAGTGGAAGAGACAATGAGCATACGCATAAGAGTTTGACTAAAGCTCACCTTAGATGAACTCAATCCCTGCTCTGGGTATGCCCCAGTAGGATCTGCAGAGCAGTATGCTTTCAAGGGTAAAAGAGGAGGCTCCTGGCCCCAGGAATTGAAAGGAGAGATAAAAAGGGGACAAATCAAAGTTTTCAACATACATACTGCTGAAGAGATCTTCATCTCTTCATACCCCAGTAATGGCTCGTGCCGTAAAGGGCTAGCTCACATCTGCCAGGACAGGTCCTCATCACGCCGTCGTGGTCTGTGCATGGGATCTTTGGGTCACCTGGCTACACACCACTGCCAGCCAACTGGGAAGGAAGAAGGTGCTGGCCTCGTGACATCCACCAGGACACTCACCTGAGTGCCAAGTTCCTTCTCTTCACTACAAGGCTGAGGTTACATTACAAGGACAAGATAAAACAGTGTGTAGTTCTAAGCATCTACCCCACTCCCTTGTGGACTGCTAAAAAATGAAATAGATATGTTTCAGTACTATGTAAAAGACGAGGTTCTGCAGTCTGTATTCCTATGACAGCCTAGAATGAATGTTTTGATCAACAAATTGTATTTCAATTCTCATACTTAAAAATTCCGTTGGTTTCACAAATGCAGAATGTATGAGACAGCAATCAGTAAACTTAAATGCAATAAACATAAAATAAAAGACCTCACCATACAAGCATCCCTGTACGTGTATTGATTTTACAGTTACAGAAAAAAGATGCAGCATTTGCTGGGGCTAAATTCAGAAAACTGGAGCCAGACAACCCTCAGCTCTCTCCTTTCCCAATTTTATCCAGTTCTGTGCTGACCATTACTGTGAACTCTTCCCTACAGTCATTCTATGTTATCCAGATGATCAACACTGTTCTTTCACAGTAGAAAGATCTTCATGAGAAAAGAGAACACTCAATGTTGTGTACAAAATAAGGGCAACTCTTCTCATGTCTTTTAACTTTCTCCTACCATGAAAAGAAACAGTTAAGATAAGTAACATAAATATCTTTTTTTTTTTTTGTCCCCTTGTGTAATGCAAGAGTAAAATACATTCTTTGGGTTTCTTTTTCTGTTTCATTGTAAAGAGAAATTGCCCATGGTTCAAACTGGGGTGCAGATAAGTTTGGATAAAGATTCCAACCTCAGAGAAATGAATCAGATATTAAAATGAATTAGGGGTAAGCTAACATATGTTATTCTCCTGGTTTGGTTTAAAATGGCAAAAAAATTTCTTGTGATCACTTTGGAGGTGGAATTTGTCATTCATGTCTGGTTTCGGCACCCTGTAACTGGATTATGAGATCACTCCTGGCTGACACAGATTTATAAAGGGTATATATTCCACACTGGTGGGGCTTGATTGGCTTTTTGAAGGCTCATGAATATGGATTAGCCCTAAACCCTCTAGAATCTTTGGAGTTAGGTGGATTCTTTGTCCACCATATTAAGCAAAAAAATGATTAGCTTCCATAGGAGAAGGTAAGCCATAAACAAAGATTTGATGGTAACCTCACAGGAAAAGGACAGAATCTAAAGAGGAAGGAACACAGAAGAGGAACATTTAGAGGGTAAATGCTAGCTGGGGGGAATTTCAGTAGGAGAAGACAGTATGAGATGAACAGAAGGTCTACAATCCTCTTGGTGCATATTACCAGAAAAACTTGGCGTTAGGCCCAGGAATCCTGAATCTTTCCCACTTTTTTTGGGGGGGGGTGGGGAAGAGAGAGAGATCTTGGAGAAGAAGACAATATGTGATAGGGAAATTAGGACTGTATCAGAACATATATACAAATAATTTTGCAATATATATTTCTGGATTTTGTTTATATTTCACTTTTCTTGAGAGGAAATGAGGAAAAATAACAAAACCATAAGAAATAAACAATTTATAGAAGTTTCTGTTCTCTACGAACAATACAAGAATAGGGGAATATCTGATTACAATATTGTGAGAAAATATCTATTCACCATGGGCCTAGACTGCAGAAGTTGTTCCTACAGGACATTGCTGAGGCCAAGGCTTTAGCACATCCCAAAGAAAGCTGTGTTTTTCAATAGATTTTGGAAGAATATTCAAGCACTACAAGAACACACAAAAAATAAATAAGTATTCCTCAAGCAATCCCTCCAGATCTTATGTCTTGCTATGCAACTAATATCATATTTGCTTCCTGTGGAACTCCATCTTTCTTTCCTTCTCCCCCTTGATGCTGGCTACTACAAATGAGAAATAGCTTACTTTCTTATAAATAATTAGACAAATTATTTTTTCTGTTTGGACAGCTGGTACAACTGGAAAATTGTACCAAAATTAGTGCAATGAGTCAAATCTCAAAACTGCCCTTTCAGAGGAATTGATGCCCTTTCCTTTTTTATTGGTATTCTGAGTTATAATAATAATAAAAAAAAAATTCCTTATGGAAAAATATCACGAAACAAAATAACTTGGTTTGATTCTTATTGCAAATTTTACCTTATTTTGTAATCTATGAAAGATATAAAAATGTTTTTACTATTATGTCACTGCACGGTTTGCATAATTGGATATGACATACCATATCCATTGTGCTAGTAACTGTTACTCTAAATGGTAATTAGTTTTGAAATTCATGTTCTAGTGGATAAACTGGTGATCTGTGTCCATTTGTCATTGGTTTTAGTATCCAATGGTTCTGTATCATGAACAGTATAAAAAACATACCAAAATAAAATAATATTTTTAAACCAAAAGAATGAAACTTTTTAACTAATTTTTCTCATAATTAATTTCTTTAAAATAAAATTTTAGAAAAATTAATCTGTTAGTGTTGATGAACCAACAATTTCTATTTAGATAATTGTTCCATAAACCAGTTCAGCTTCAGTTACCAAGTTACAAATATAATATACTGAAGTAATTTCTGCTGTTGCAACAAGAGTATTGAAGATAAGTTTTGATTGGAAGTTTTAAATTAATGATAGGAGTAATAAAAGTCCACATTCTCAATAAAATTGTATAACATAGCATGCGAGTCCAGGATAACTTTGCCGATTTTTTTTTCCCAAATCTTTTTCTTCTCTAAGCAAAGTTATTTGCTTTATGTGGACTGATAACTACCAGAATACAAATTGTAGTATCACAGTTAACAAAACTAGTAGGGGTATACACATGTATTAGTGAAGGCTTTATTGTAACTGTTACTGCAGTCCTCAGTTTAGAATATTTTTGTGCAAATGAGCAGCAGTTATGCATCGTGTCAAGGGATAGGTAAGCAAATAACCCTTTGCAATAAGTTTTCCAACTGTAACTTTGAACAATAAGTATTTATAGAGAAGTTGGAGGAAAAAATGGAACCTAAAAACCATTAAAGATGCAGAGTTATCACAGCTAAAGGGATA
Organism: Leptodon cayanensis; assembly: GCA_027564655.1. Taxonomy (NCBI): domain Eukaryota; kingdom Metazoa; phylum Chordata; class Aves; order Accipitriformes; family Accipitridae; genus Leptodon; species Leptodon cayanensis. The sequence continues at coordinate 21,281,313 of JANXJC010000026.1, read as the reverse complement.
ACCATGGTAGTTACAGTGCTCATTAATTTAAATGATTGTTCTAATTTAGATGGCAGAGAACCTAAGATAGAGACAGATATATGATGAAATATAACAAAGGAAATGCTTCAGTATTATTATGTACAGCGTATCACAGACACCTTTTATGAGAACAAATGTGAGTGGTTAGCAATACGGGAATTTGGGAAAGGAAGTCCCTGGAATTAACACTAACTCTTGCTCTCTCAACTACTCGCATCTTCCCAAAAGAGACCGTGCAAATAGTTCAAGCTTTCTGTTGTTTCTCTGTCTTTGTCAAATCAAGATTTTTGTTGTTTTGCATGCTTTTGAAATAATATATATATATATAAAGTTATATTATCAAGGTTTTTATTGATAGAATAACATCTGCTACAAACCGTAATAAGAAAGCTGAACCTACCAGACCACAGCTTATTAATTCTAGTATGTTGCCTAATTAATGCATGTCAGATTAGACTGCACAAAGATATTTTTTGTTTAAATGGTGCCATCATGGCTTATTAAAAAAAACCCACTTATTCTTCTTCCCAGTTTAGTAAGGTACAATCCACTTATAAAGAAATTTAAAAGATATTTGATGCCATACACTGGCAATTAATTCTCTCCTCCACCACCCAGAATAGAAAGAACAGAAATTCTCTCACACCAGCATTCAACAACATGAATCCCCAGATGTGTATATCATCCCATCAGAGATTCATTCAGTCATTACCTGCCAGGAATACATTCATTCGGTATTATATATTAGCATTAACATAAGTAGAGCTCCTTCTGATGTACACGAAAGCCACAGACTATCCATCTCTCCATTCCCTTTTTTCTCCTTCTGTTTCCAGTGATCTACTACTTAACGCATCATGTCCTTCATTCACGTTGCCAAGCTTAGCTTTTTTCCCAGGTCTTATTATTTTGCAAGGCAGAAATTGCTCTCTACCCCACTTCATATATTTGTTTGAGAATTTTCATAATATTCATCTTTCCTACAATTTGGATAATATTCTACATAAATAGCTTGTATTAACTTTTGGGAAGGAACTGGGGCTGATTTTGCATCTCCGGTGGAAATCATATAGACTTGAGATAATTCTTATATCACCATGTAGGTCCACTGACCTCAATGCAGATACGTAAGATTTACATCATTGCTAAATCTCTGGGTCCCACAAAGAAGCAAGGCCAGGGGATTAATTATATAGGGAAGAAGTAGACTCTTAGTAAACATGGAGTTAAGCAAGCTTATGTTTTTAAGACTCAGGTGAGTCAATCTCCTTGAGCGAAAAGGTTAAAAGGAATTAATGGTTCCTCTCCTTTCTTGTTAGAAACTCTATCTCTGAACAAGTAATCACAAATAAGATGTTACAACCTCCTCCTTTTTTTTTTATTTACATACACTTGTTTCTCACATTCTCTATTTCATTTTCTTTAAGACAAAACAAAGAAAAAGAAAAAAGAAAAAGAAAAAGAAAAAGAAAAAGAAAAAGAAAAAGAAAAAGAAAAAGAAAGTAAAAGCTGTCAAATTTCCTTTGCCGTGTACACACAATTTTTACAGTAGTTGCTGTTAGTAGCTATTGTTAGTGATGAACCAGTGCAAGGAGATAGCTTGTTTGTAATGTTTCTATTTTTAAACATTATATGTATTGCAGATAATCATTGACAAGAAGAACAGGAACTAAATTGTCGTGTTAATAGGCTTAAATAAAGTATGATAGGATAAAATGGGCACAGGGCTCTTGATAAAAAGACATTTTTTATTGTGCTTCAGTCTTTACCAAAAGCAGTTCTCACCAGAAAACAAAGTCCATGCAAAGGTGAGGACAAGTAAAAGGAGATGTACTATGGAATTAAAAAGTACTGCATCATAAGAGTCCTTAAGGTGACAGTTTGCTCTGGGTGCTAAGCTTAAGATGTTATTGATTTATGTTATGTTATTTATGATGTTAAAGAGAGATCCACCCAGATCCTGTCACTGAGCTACGTATTAGCTCTTACATTTGTAACTCCTGATGATACGGACTTTGGTTCACAACCTTAATTGGGATGCATAAAGATCTCAAATATATTGTTTCCTGGAGCATAAGGGTTAAAAGCAACAGATGGAGAGAGAGTGAGTCAATGAACCTTTTGTGAAGAAGTCATCGCATAAGTCTCTCTTCCATCCTCAGTCCTTTAATCCTTGTTAATTCACCTGTTGAACCAAAGTCTTACTGGAGTTTCAAAGTCCTGTCTCAATGTTACCAATAATCTGTGTTGAAGGGAAGACCTGTAAAAACATCCAAAAACGTCCCAAGCTTGTCCAGCAATTGCCACCCTCCATTTCCCAGTGTTGTATTTGAATCGCCTTTCCTCTCCCTCACCATGGGACCAGAGGCTGGAGTTACAGCAAGGTCCTGGCTCCCCCCTCCTCCTTTTCCTTATTCCAAGCAAATAAAACATTGACGTTCAAGGTATGCCATTACCCATTACACCATAACACACAAGCACAATGGGGACAGAATAGGGTTCTGTTTAGCAGGAACAACTGAGTTATAGGTAGGATCCTAGGCATGTCTTATTTATGTAACTGAATTCTGCATTTCTACTTTAGAATAAATATTTCCAGAATTATATCCAGTTTTCTTCTAGTTAATAAAAAAATGTGGAGTCTGTTTTTGTGGCTGATTAACACCTAATCATCAGGGTTTACATAGAGGAGCTGTGAGGTCTAATGCTGTGTAATACTTTTTGAGAACTTGAGAGACACACAACCACGCTTACACAAAAAGTTAAATAGGAGTGTTGTACCTGGTGTGTTTGGCAGATATAGCTAACATTGTCTCAGCATATTCTCAGACCCAAACAGTGAGACCTCACAACCCCAACTACAACAGAATGGAACCTGGTAGTGTTGTTTTTGTTCCACATAATTCAGTGTAACTTTAAGCTTCATCACAAAGCACAATCTTGCTCTGTTCTTCTGCCCCCAGCTGCAGGTTGTGTGGGATTTAATTGCTGTTCAGCTGCAAGTTGAGTCAGTTGATGCTCAAACACAAAACCTATTTTTGGTTGATTATTTTTTCATCATATCAGTGAGCTGAAGTAACTCATTGCATGATTTGCCTTTCAAAATTTAAAAGGGGCTTATAAGAAAGATGGGGACAAACTTTCTAGCAGGGCCTGTTGCCATAGGACAAGGGGTAACGGTTTTAAATTAAAAGAGGGGAGATTCAGACTAGATATAATGAAGAAATTTTTTACAATGAGGGTAGTGAAACACTGGCCCACGTTGCCCAGAGAGGTGCTCGATGCCCCATCCCTGGAAACGTTTAAGGAAGATTGGACGGAGCTCTGAGCGACCCGATCTGGTTGAAGATGTCCCTGCTCACTGCAGGGGGGGTTGGACTAGATGACCTTGAATGGTCCCTTCCAACCCAAACCATTCTCTCATTCTACGATTGCTAAATATAGTGCCTGAGAAGTGGCTAAAACATGCACATGGGGGAGAGGGATTGGAAGGGGGTTAGAAGAAGCCTGCCTCCAAAGTGCAGCAGATTTAGTACAACACAAAGCTACCCATGGGGTGGTGTTCATCAGTTGCTAACATGTTCAGTGCAGAGCCAAAGCCCTGTAGCACTTGGTGTCTGCTTGTCCTCTTATGTTTTCCTATATTGCCCATGAATTCTCTGGACAACCATCTTTTCTTTCCATTTTACTTATTCCCAGTTTCTTGAGCAGAATTCAACCACCAGCTCAGATCAGCCACTGGCATTCAAAATCTGCATTCATAGGTGGTTTATGGTATGTCATGTTACTTTAGTCACCCATAAGCTCAATCGTGAGTCACTGTTGTAGAGCCTGGCATGTTGGCTCTAAAGCAATTTCCCTTTTGTACTAGGAAAGAGCCCCCAGTGATAAGAAGCAAAATGAATCCTTTACATAATTCTGCCTGCCAGTGACCTGAAAAAGAGTTTGTACTTTTTTTTTTTGCATTCTTTACATTTTCTTTCTCTTTGTAGCTGTTTTACTGTCTTGCACAGGTGTTTTTCTACTTGATATTTAACTCCCATGTGGGATGGATCTTAGTTCTACACTAAAACTTGAAGCTGTGGTCTTAAAGAAGAGGATGAAGCCTGAATAGTTAAGGCAGAAAGAGATTTCTTATGACAGGCTGCAGAAACCACTTTCCATTTTTTATTTTATGCCTTTGCTATTTAATTTTATCAACTAATTAACCTTAATGAAAAGGGGATACTTTGCTAAAGATGAACACGCCTTTCTATTGCAAATAATAAGAGCAATTAGCTACAGTGCTTTGATATCTATGAAATATACTACACAAGCAATAAGGTCCACAATTTTAGAGGCATTTAGGCATCTAGACATGAAAAATTGTCACTCAGGAGGTTAGTTTGTAAGTGCTGAGACAGTTACCTTTTTTTGATTTAAGTGGCAGTTAAGCACTGGGCTGTCTGAATCCTTTATTTCCAATTTAGCAGTCAAATGAAAAATTTTATGGGAAAACAAGTTCTAATCAAAGTGAATTTTAGAAAAAGAAATCAATTTCAATAAATATTTTTAAAGCACCTTTGTATTTTTGGCACTTGGAAGGAAGGGGGAGAAGAGGGATCCGGAGGCATCTCTTCCTATGCAAAATCCCAATGGTCTGAGCATTATTCAGAGTATGAAAGGCTTAACGACAGTTCTCACATCTGGCTGAGGTGTTTGTGCACATACTTTCACAGCTGCCCAAATTTCTCATCACTCTAAACCTATCAATAATGGTTTTTCTTAATCCCTCCTTTTGGATCATTTACAGTTTATGTGCAATACATTACATTACTGGAGCCAAAGATCAAGATTACTCCCCAGCTCAGACATCAAGGCTCTCAGCTGGTGGGAGAAAAACCTGGATTCTCAACCCTTCTTGCTGATAACTTGTGCAAAGAACTGCATCAACCAGAGGCTGAAACTTTTCAGCCTTCTCTTCTTTCAAATACTAGCCTGATTCTGGGATGCTGGGGATAGAGATTTCTCAGATGTCTACATACAGAGGTAGAAACAGATTGGAGGTGTTCCACAGCCCAGGCCACTCTTTTAATCATGAAATGTCTGTAAAAATGGACTGTTAGTACCTCATCCACTGTATTTTGTAAATCTAGCCCTCCATTTCAAAACATTAAATCAAATCAAATCAATCAATCAATCAACGAGAGCCCCAAAGCAGCCTTAAGTAGTGCGTTTGGCTGATAAAAACCATTTCTCTCTGGAGGTAAGGTAAAGGTCTTATTTGTCTGTCTCTAAACATAGCAGGATCACAATGCTGGCACATCTTAAATGTCACTGCAAAGCAAAAATCAAGTCAGTACAAAATTTGAAAGCACTGCATTTCGTTTCAGCTATTTTGCCAGCAGCTCAGTTCATGTCTCCCACAGCAGGACTCAGGAGCAAAGCAAATGCAGAGGAGACCTGCCACCTTGCAAAATCTGTCTTTTGCCTGTTTGGCTTCAAGGGCTAGTTTTTGGTTTCCATAATCATTAGAAAAATTTACCTCTGATTCCCTGAACCGATTGCGAATAGATAACAGTTGTTTTTTTCCGCAAATCACATAAAGAACTAAGACAAGAGAAAGACTGAAGTCTTCAGGGAGCAGGAAAAAAGAAAAAAAAAAAAAAAAGACAGGACATGGCAAGGTGAGGCAGGAGAACTTTCCGCGATCCACTTGGATCAAATCCCCTAACTCCCTCATGCCACATGGAGCTTTCTTCTTGCAGCAATCCCTGCAAGAACTGGTGAGCCCCAATTCACTATTTTTTCTTATTGGTAAACTTCTTACTGTCAGATTAGTTAGGTACTTAGTACTTCATATTTAGGTGCTTTGGCAAAGCCTCCTAGACTTCCACCTGCATCTTCAAGCACCCAACCACCTGTAATAATTAGAATCTCTGGGGCTCAGGTGGCCAGTAAGTCACCTGAAACCCTGAGCAAAGCTTGGAAAATTATAGGTGACATTCTTAATATTTCTGAGGTAGCAATATAAGAAGAAAATTGTTCTGATATTTCATATACATCAGAAGTAAGAAAAAGGAAAAGTATGATATGTATAAATTGTATGCAGTGTGAAGCTGTTGCCAACAGCAGTGAGGGCAAATGACCTAGAAAGGTTAGACATATAACCAGAAAACCTCAAAATGAAATTTCATGGGGAAATGCAAGCTAATAAATACAGAAGGGGAGGAAAATAATAACAGAACACAACTATGATTCTACGAAAACGAAAATCCAGAGTTGTATTGCTAAAAGTGACTTACTGGAGACAGAAATTGGCCAATAAGACATGAAATTGCAATGTGATATGACAGCAAAAAGCCAATACAATTTTGGCTCTCTGGTGTACAGCTACTCTTTAATGGGGCACAGATGTAATAATCCATCTCTGCACAATGCTGTAAAAACTGCATGGGCAGCCCTTCCCTCAAAATTTGGAAGACAAAAGAAAGAGTATTTTAAAAAATGAAAATTTAAAGCAGGATTGATATATGGATAAAGACAGATATGCAGAATAACTAGGAATAATCTGTTGTCCCTGAAGAATGACACAGAATAATGCAAAAGTTTTGGGGGACAGCAAAAGGCAAGGGACTACTAGTCCAAAATTTCAGACAGCTACAAGAATTTTGTTTCTATTCATATTGCCAATGGACCAGGTACTTTTTGAGTAACCTGGATGATGAGCCTTAGCCTCAAGAAATTCTTCGGGGTTCCTGATGCTCGATAAAGTAGCCTAAGTGATCATACACTGCTCTGAAACGTCATCTGGGAATCACTTTTGAGAATTCCCTTTCTTGAATTTTGTGAATTCTGTGAATAATCTGTACCTCACTGGCTCATTTCATGGGCCCTAGTTATTGCGCTGGAGGACAGAGCAAACAGATGATCCTTATACATGATCTCTGTGCCACTGATGACATTGCAGAGCTCAGTGGAGCTCCTTGAATTGTGTCCTCTTCCTGATGAAGAGTGCCAGATCACTCAGGCATTGTTTGCACGACCATGAAACCTTTGATCATCTTTGCTTCCCTTCTGTGAACATTTTCTAGTTCTAATAGATCATTTTTTTACATGAAGGAACCATAACAGCCACACAGTGTTCAATGCGGGGCAAACAAACGTCTTGTAAGGACCTTCTGCAATCTGTCACAGTGGACTCCATCCTTTCTACCATGAAGAACTCTATATCATCAGCAAACTTTGTCACAACACGTCCCTTTTCCAGGTTGTTTATGACCATGTTAAACAGCAGGTCCAAGAAGAGCACCCTGTGCGAACTTGCTGCTGACCTTCCTCCATGGAGTAGGCTGATCACTTACTTACCTCTGTTTAGTCTTCCAGAGCTTATGATCCTTGCCATTTTCTTCATTTGGATGCGACTTTCAGGTTTTTTTATTAATATCTGCTTAATTCTAAAAAGAACTCTTTTAAATTTGCTGCTCAGTCACTCCTACTTTTTCCCAAGTCCATCGCAATAGGTGGTGTGCACGAGCCCCGCGCTTTCCATGCAGTGTCCCTCAAAAGTCGCTATGTCACCTGCTAAGTTTTGATTGTCTTACCTATCCTTTTTTAGCTTCTTTTTAACAAAATTCCTCATTTTCCTATAGATTATCTTTTTGAAGTTTAGCACAACTGCAGTGATTTTTTTTTTACCTTTGTTGTTTATTTGAGGAGTCCTAACTGTCCTGAAATACATTTTCAGCATTTTTTTCCCCAAAATATTTTGATTGCTTAAGGTTTTAATGATCTGCCAGCAAGAGCTCGGGGAGAAGTGGCAATGACAGACTTCAGCAAGCTAACTAGGGAAGGGGAGCAATGAAGGAGGGTTAAAAGTACACAAATATACACAGCAGGAAAAGTCAAGAGCAGATGGATGGAGATACCTGCAACACCCTGTGGCCCAGAGGATGAGTGAAACAGGAGTTCCTACCCTTCAAATATCAACTTTGGAAACAAAACTATTATGTGAGTACTGCATATAAAAAAGATAAAGAGTCCTGTTGAGTCCCCGAGAGCTCTGTTGCCCCACAGAAACCACCCCTTCTTTCATTCAATCCTACCTTTGCCACAGCGAAGCAACCTGGTTTTCAGCATGCCAAGTCCACACCCTTTTGATGTTGATCAATATCCATCTGTTGTCTGCCTTATCCTTAGATTATAAACCCTTTTATCAGGGACTGTTGGTTTTTTTTAATTTTTAAAAATTATTTTTAATTTTATATTTCCATTGTAAGGATCCAGGGCATGACTGATATTAGCAGGCACTACTGTAATAATATAAATACTCATAAAGTGGGCCAGAGATGTGGGTCTCCTAAGGTGTAGGCCCCAAATGTTCTCTGGGAGAATGACCTTCTTTGGAATATACATTTTTGCTTTTATCTTTACTTCAAAGAAAGGGACCCATATGTAATCTAAGTCGATTTTTTACTATAGGGAAAATCTTCACTCCATACCACTTGTATCTCCCCACAAACTCCTGAATAACAGTTTCTACTTGAACAAAAAGGCAACAAATTTTATTAAAAGCTATATTACTATAATACACAATTGTGACACTAAGTATTATTCCTTCCACTTTTGGTAAGCCAAAATAATTTATGTTCCAGATGTGTTCCCTTTCAGAAAAATGTAACAACAGGCTCCAATTCCATCTGTTCCTGCTACTGTGGATGTAAAACCCATTTTAGTGATGAAAACATAGACCAAAATAAAAAGCAAAATACAGAGTACAGAAAAAAAATTTGTTTGGCCTTAAAGGAACTGTCTTTTTTTGAAAACCTCATACTGAGCAAACAAAAGCAAAAGTATCGATTGATGTAATATTTATCACTCAAATCAGTAATGTTGCAATGATCAAAGAAAATATATTTACCAGTAGGGTGCTGGGTATAGATGTTGTTAGAGTCTGAAAGCAGGAACAGTAAAATATTGAATCCTGAATACTATTTTAATACATTAGACTCTTTTGACAACAGAGCTGCCCTGTTATAATTCCAGTAGAAATGAAAATATTAACCTAAGGACCAAAAGAATAACTTCTGAAAGAATATTCTTTTCTAAAAAAAAGAGGAGATAAGGCTTTGCAATAGTATGCTTTCATGAAAATTCAGCAATTCCTGTGCTATGACAAAACAACAAAAAAGAAATATCTTTCCTTTGAACTTTTGCTTTCATTTTATGCAATCAAAATGTATCAACATTTAGTAAAGAACAAGGAACTCTTTCTGAAGGACACATTCAGTTTCTGACTCACCATAGTAGATAAGCCTCAACCAACACTTGATTTAGTTTTTCTCTGCTTCAAACACCTTTTCCAGAGAGAGTAAGTGAACGTTCATTTCCAGCAGCATTTACATTGTTGGATACGATGCCCTGGTGGTAAAGAAAACTTGAGGAGTCAAGGGGAAATAGCAGGTTTGCCTCTATTTATCTTGAAGTATTTATCCCAAAGATTTCTCCAGACCCACAGTTCTGATTTTTTTCAGTTAAATTGTTTATAACCTTAAAGCTGGTACTCCGAGAGAGTAGAAGGCAGAAGCTGTGGATGAGAATGTTGCCTCAAGCCTTCAAAAGACTGCTTAACAAATAAGAAGGCGGTGATAGCCTAAAGAGAGAAACGAAAACATAAGAAGTGTTGTATGCTTGCTATTCAAGGACTGATTAGATTATGTGTACTCAAGGTAAAGCTTATCTAGTTTAAGATTCTGCTTAGACAGAGGATGCTTAAGGAGTGTTTGGATAATAGTCCAGGCACCAGATAACGGACATTTCAGAGTCACAGACTTGCTAATTAAGGACACCCATCCTCCTTGGCATTGAGAAACGAGGGTTGGCAAGAGAAACAAAGACCCTGGTGTCCTCAGATGACACATGCCCACAACAGGACAAAAGGAGGAGGGGGATTCTTCCCCAAATGACCACCGAAGACCCCCAGAGACCCCCGCGTAGCCGTAGAGGACACTGGGACGATTGCACAAGAGAACAACACGTCATGCTTGCTCAGCGTAATGAATATGCAATAGTTAGGCAGAACATACGTATTAGATAGGCGTGGTGTTTTAACTGTAGCGTGCAAGTGTGGACTGAAAAGCTCACGAGGTGTGCTCGATTTGTGGAAATCTTCCACCTTGCACCCTGCGCAGAATAAAGCAATGTCTCCTCTCTAAACATACTTTGGGTGTTTCAGGAGTTCCCTTCTGATCAGGTAACAAGAATGTGAACTTGCTCTGAGTAATATTTATTGTTCTTTTTTCCCCACTAATAAATATATTTTGTAGGGAATCCTACTGTTTTGACTGCCTTTGTTACCGAAATCTGGAATAAAACTCCTTAACACTGGTGTGGCGTTAAGAAGCAAGCACTTCGTTTATGGCAAGGTTGGGGACATGAGGGATCGCTCCTCCAAAGGTGTGTCCAACTTAGTATCAAAATCCATTAGTTTTTATAGACTTTCTCTGCCAAATCATTGTTACATAAGCTCTTTACATAAAAATGCATACTATGCTCGCTCTTAAATTTAACCTTTATAATGATTGGTCCTTTGATTATATAAACTTATCAATATTCTTATTTAAAAACAATCATTGGTCAATTTCACTTAGCTCTGCTGATTGGAATCCCCAATACTCAAATCAAGATGGGGAGGGTAAGGGGTTTCCAAGCAGCAAACTGGTCCATGATGGTTTCCTTAGTTTCTTAAAAAAAAACCATAGAAAAACCAGTAACTTCCTGGTGAGGTTTCTATGGTTAGCTATTTCAAACTTAACAATATTAAGGTTCCTATGGTCACACATAACACAGTTCCTAAATTTTCTATGGCTATATTTCAAACTTAACAATCCTATACATTATGCTTCACAATTCTACTTCTTAATGAAACCTAACTCTTCTATGTGATCAAATTTTGATTTCTTTATCACAATATTCACAACACCTTCACCTCTACTTGAACCCAAAAAATAAACTGAGAATGTCTCCTCTGGATAGTTATTTTCAAGCTGACGCTGCCCATCTTTCCAGCTTTGTGTCATGCAGTCATTGTGCCTTTATCTTTTCAGAGGTTTTAACTTCGTGAATGTAGTGGGATTCTCTTGTTCAGCCTTCAAGTTGCCATTGTTCTGTTTCTCTGAGTTTGATCGTTGAATGGAACAAGTATTGCATTCATTTGATAGAGATCGATTAAATTTTTTTCACAGTACTTTGACGTCCTAAAGTCATAACCTTTCAGAGAAAATTTGTGGGGAGATTTGACCCTCAGGGTCTAGGCTACAAATTGAAAATACTGAGGCGGCTGCAGTGGAAATACCCAGAGGTCCTAACTGTGAACAGATTGTACTTTCTGCAGTTCCAGCAGGAATTACAGGTGCTTACCAGCTGCAAGGCTGAATGACCCAATATCTCCCGTTCACACTTCCATTTACACAGGTTGTAGTGAAGGTAGGTGCTAGTTCAGTGCTGCAAAGACCTCAACCTAGATCTCAGAATTTTTTGAATCAGAGAACAGCCTATAATCAGGACATACCTCATTTTCTTTTCTAGTTCCAGTAAGTCAATAATTTCCTGCTGAATTTCATTAGCAGCAAACTATGATCTAGTTTTATTATTACTGCCACTTATGCCACTGAGTCAAGACAGCCAGAGCCAGGAATTTGGTCATACTTTGTCTCTCATTCTCATTTCAGTTAAACAGCAAGGATGCTGGTGCAGTTGCTAAATAAGGACCCAAGATATGTATAGGATTTTTACAAAGATTTCTTTTTCCCTCTGCTTTCCTTGACAGAATTTATTTCTCCAGTCACAAGCAAGCCTGGAGTATCCAAGTTTCAGTGCAACTTTCCCATAGTTCATCGATTCCATCATTACTGGGAAAGTCATATGACTTCCCTTCAAAATGCCATCACAATCCAGAGGATTTGAAACAATTTCATCTCCCTCTAGAACAAAAATTCAACTAATTTATCCTCATTTACATGTTCAATATAACTTTCTCTTTTACCCTAATAATTGTATCTAGATGGTGCCACTTCTCTTTGGATGAATCAGGACCTTTTTTTCAGGCTTTCGAAAGCACTGCTGTGTTCTGTAATTATTCCTAAATCTTAATCCTTCTACTCTTTTCCTCTGTCTTCCAGGTAATTCCAGAAATTAATGTTTGACCATGCATTAGTTGCACAAAGAAGATTCATTTCCTTACACAGTGAGAGTAAAATATTCTGATTTCAGTTGATTTCACACCCATTGTTCTTTGGGCAGAAAATCTGTCATTGACTTCATCCACTGTAATTACATGAAAATAACAGTAATAGCCATAGTACCATAGCCATAGTATATCTTTCTATTTTTCTTTACGATACTCCTGAGGAGCAGCATTGCCTTCAGTTTATGGAGGCACCACTCCTGGAAAGATAAACAGTCTCCCAACATTACACAGGAAGCCTGTGGTACAGCACGTACCTTATCCCTTAAATCCTAAACCTGAATCAGAAGCCTAACCATCCTTTCTATCATAGCATACATGGCACAGCTAAGGAAAATGATCTGTCTCGAAATGTCCAAGCTTACAGCAAATAATGTTGTTGTTAAATGTGTGTGTGTAATTTAAATGTGTTCCTTAAGAACAAAACTGTGACACTCTTAACATTACTGTACTTAAGAAATGGAGAAATGGATAAGTAGATGAGCCATGAGGTGTGAAAGAGGGAGAAAAACACTACTGGGTCACTCCAGGAGCAAGGTCTTACCCCTTCGTAGGGACAGAGGGATAGAGTCAAGCCTGTTTGTCCCTCTTTAGCACTTGATGACATCGCATCCACTATAGCTGCTGTGGATGGGAGGAACTTACGGGGAGTTCCTTGTAGCTGGCATCAAGTCCTCTACAGTTTGTTGCCTTCTTATGGGAAGGCTTCCCTTCCTCCAAGCGAACAAAACCCTTGCACATGGTTTTAAGGGATCGTGGATGTCATTTTGTCTCTAGGAAAGGCACTTAAAACAAAGACACCTCTTTATCTGAATACTTCCTAATGCCACAGCACTCACACTGGGGTTATGGTTACAGACCTTCTGTTTGCCTCCCCAGGAGCGGCAGGAAGGCTCACGCTGTCTTCTCATCACAGCAATCATGGCATTTTTTCCACAGTGCACAGTAGATGTTGCCTTGCCGTGCACCTAGATGGTGCGATTGCTGTTTAATATGGCAGCCTACTGCGGACCACTCCCACCGTTGCTTTGGCTAAAGTCTATGAAGGATGCATTTTGCCAAAGTTAAAGAAAGTGGCAATCTCAGCTTCACAGATAGGGCTCTGTTATCTCCAATCTCTATCACAGCAGTTAACCTAACTATCAGATTTCTTTTTTTTTTTTTTAAGGAAAAAAAAACATTAAGAGTATCATGCTGTTAGTCTGAACACAAAAGTTCAATGAAATGTTCAAAGGCAGAGTACACAATTTGCTCTTCCGGCTCTTGCTGTTTTAAAAATAAAATGCGTTTTCAGGTATAACTTATGTTTAATGTTATGTTAAACCTAACATTGCTTCTAAGTGTCAGCTTGGCAAAACCATATAAACTTTCAAAATGAAAAAAAAAGTGGAACTGAACAGGATCATAATCAAAAAGCTTAACATATTTATTTGTAAATACACCTTTTTTTTGTATGATTTTCCATGGCTAGACAGTAGCCATTTCAATCATCAAGGTGGAACAGCACTTGTTATTCTTTTATGCTGTTATTCTGTAATGCTCCAAGCCTAATGAAGAGTCCTGAGCATCCTTGAGCAGTTTGGCTTCCATGTTTCCACATTGTACTCACAGCAGGGCTCCAAAAGCCTACGACCATCACTGGCTTTTCTACAGCTCCTGCTGTTGTTATCGCTTACATAGCTGGAACCGCAGTTTTGGGGAGAAGCTGCAGCAAGACAAACCAAATGTGGGCTTTGCACAGAGACACCCCGAAGGGCAACGCCTGATGTGTTATTGGTTCACATCGTCTGCTGAGGCACCAGAGAAGAGCTGTCTGCATTTATCCAGGATGCAGGAACGCAGTAATGGGTAGGTATCATATGAAGTGCAGATACACTGTTATGTGGCTGCCTTTTTAAAAAACCCATAGTCATGGGTTTTGCTTTCTAACTACTTGGTTTTTCTTTTTATTTCTTCTTTATGTTACCATAAGTTTATTAAAAGTTGGTTACTCATCTGTAAAACTCATTTTTATTTATGATATGAGTTTTCAGTGCTTTGAGATAACTGCCACAAGAGCATCCAGCCAAGTTCTGAAGCAATGTCAACTTACAGAGCTTCTTGCTTTTTCTTATGACTATTGATGGTTTCAATTTATTTATTTCTTCTCCTATACCACATTCAACAAGTAAAATCCCATTCCTAAAATGTTGTTAAATGAAAGAACTGGCAGTCTAAGAAGGCTGAGAATCTGAAAAATGTGAGCACAGCCAGTAGCTTTTAGCTAATGTCTTCAAAAGAGAAGCCCAAGGCAATGAAGAAAGAATCTACTTACTGGACCGTTCTTTGAAAGGGACCTCAATACCCCCTTTCTCAGCCAGCAAGCTCTGCCAATGCATGGAAAAGAGTTTTAAGAATGTATCATAATGCATATATACAAAAGGACAAGTGCTCTTTTAATGACCTATGGTAGTGACAAATTACTTCATCCCCCTGCCTAAGCTCCAACACAGCTTTATCAGTCGCTGCGTTGGAGAATATCATCAAAGATTCAGGCATTTCATGATGCACACTTCACCGCTGAGGAAGCAGAGGCCTTTTGAAAATCACATTCCCCCTTGATCTCTGATATCCAAAAAAGGAACATTTTATAAGTCCCTGAACAGGGATTAGAATAAGGCATGGAGTAAAAAAAAAAAAAAAAAAAAGTTTTCTATCTTTTTATCCTTCAAAAATGCAATTTAAGATTGAATAAAACTTGTCACGAATCACAAATTTTGATGATGCAATGTGAAATTTTGCAAATGACACACTTGAATTTCTTTTTTAAGGAGCAAATTTTGTTTTAAAACTGAATTCATTCACTGTAAATGATGCAAAGAGCATAAAAAAAGAACTAGGGATTCTTTGTGTTTTGACTAGTTAAACTGAAAAAAATCATTTGGGGTCAACTAGAAATAAATTTGAGTATTTGGTGTGTTTCCCATCTCTATCTCTAATAAACACAAAAGACTAGTGAGCTTAGTAATTTTTGTGTTGTATGCATATACCGTCAGCTTCTTTTCTCTCCCTCTTTCCATTTCCTTCCATTTTACTATATTTTTTCCAGATTTGTCCCTTTTGCTGCTTTTTCTGCCTCCCCACACACATTCTGTTTTTTCTACGCAAATAGAAGCTAAGCAAAGCCTCAATCCAACTGTTTGAACTCTTAGTTCAATCTAAGCTAGATATCAGGAAAAATAAGTCCCCCACCTCGTCCCTCTTCAAGCACTGCATTGTTGCTGCAGTACAATTACATTATATAACAGAGGTTGGTAAAAAGCAGTTAACACGGGAAAAGAAATTTCTGAATAATAACACAGACATAATAACAATGTGCTGACAGCTCCTGATTGACAGAAAGAGACAGGTCTTCCCATTAAGAGAAAACATGAAAGCTAGTGAGGATGACAGTGGTAATAATATTGTAAAGCTCAGATTCTGGCCCTTTGCATTTTAGAGATGATAAAATTCTGTGACTTTTTTATATATATATATATATTTTATATATATTTCAGAGTTGAAACACTTAATCTAATTAACTGCTTACCCTCAAAGGAACTCACTTAGCATTTGTATTAAAGCTTTTTCATGCCATTTTCACCTGCTTTTCTGGATTATCAGAAGAATTCTGGGAAGAGGCGAGGGACCAGAAAGCCAGTTAATCCCTTGATAGTCTTCCAGCATCAAAGCAGGGCTTCCTACATGGCCTCAAAAGAAACTTAACAGTACAAATATCAAGAATCTCAAACCTAGGCCGGTGCAAAATGCTGTAAGTAGACATACATACATGTGTATACACATACAGATAAATGAGTATCGTGTCGCTGATCAGTTGTATGCTTACATTTGCATGTAAATTGTCATCTTCCTGTATTCGTACCCACTGATTATAGGTGGAAATGGTTAGCTGCTGGAAAAATGCCATTTTTCCACTTCTTAAATGAAACATTTTGATTTTTTGTGTTGAAGCAACGTTTCATTCCTAAACTGAGCTAATTTTAGACAACCAATTGACAAATTGGATGCCCTCTGCACTCTATTGACAAATTGCATTCACACCTGCCCACATTTTATGCACAATATTATTTTTATCAAGGCACGGAGGCGTTGTGTTATATTAAATGGTGTCTTTAGACTGACTGTAGGCACACTGAGATCCAATCCTGGCTCTATCCACCACAGAACCAAAATGTTATTCCTTTCTGCCTCAGTTTCCCCTTTTCCTATTGAGAGTATGCTCCTGAGATCACAGAGTAACTCTCAATAAGTATCTGAATAACACCTGTCACCAAAATGGCTCACTTTTGCCTGACCTGCTACTTCCTGGTATCCTCACAATATTCTGATATCCTTAAATATTCTGAAACTGCAAAACACAGCTATTGACAACTGGGCTCCAAATAATTACTCCATAAATCAAAATCATAACATAAGCAAAGGGCTTCCCATAAATATACTCATCTCTGCTTCCCTCCTTCCTCAACAAAAGAGGAGGGGAGAAAAGATTGTCTTTGCACTATGCTCTGTGGGGGTGTGCTCTTCCCCCCCCACCTGACCTTTATTTCCCATAACGCTGCTCAAATGATAACCACCAATGGCAGTCGTAATGGATGTGTCCGGTCGTGATGGCTTCATCCATCTCAAAGTGGATTCGGGAGAGACAGATAACAACACAATAGCCAAGGACTAATTTGAACAATGCGCCCACCTAATCACAGTGCTGGTCAATGTCGGACTCAAGCCAAATTTGGAAGAAACTAACACCTGTAGCTGGTATGTAAATATGACTATAAGTCAATTATCTTCCTCCATAAATAGCGGACAGCCCAAGGTTCGTCGAGCTCTCCTGCATGGCAGCAGGTTGCATGCCAGGATCTCCCCTTGAGTAGGGACTCCTCTCAAGGTTTCTCTTTGAGGTTGAGAGAATCTTTATCACATCAGATATTCAGTAAGTGAGTTGGGAATAAGAGCGCTGAAACTTTGAAATCTTAGCTAAGTGATATCAAGGATTGATTGCACACATATAATCCTTTAGACATAAACCGTTAACCAAGTCTGGGACTAAGTCTGGATCCAGCCGCACCTAAACTCCCCTGTGGGAAGGAGTTTAGAACACAAGGGGGTCCTTTCTGAACCTCATAACTCAATGGGAGGGTCTCCCTGACAGTTTGGTCTGACCCTGTCCTCTATGCAGTAAATACTCAAATCTTGTTAAACCACTGTTGCATTTACTATCAAACTTTGTTAAATTGCTGGTTTATACCAATAAACATATTGCTACTTCTCTCTTATGAGTGAAGTGTGTCACTCCATCCGTGACACGTTCAGAGTGCCAATAAAACTGGGTTATGCAGTTCCATCTGGGGTCTGAGTTACAAATGCCCCTCCAACAGCTGTATCTTGTTAGTACTGATGGAGCACCAACATTTCCCTGATCTTAGTTAGCCCCTCATGCAACTGCAGCTGAGTATCTCTCCTGCTGTGATGCTTTTAATTGCACTTGCAAAACTCACTTGAGGTACAGTCCTCCGGTTTTCTGCAGAGGATCTGAAGAATTAGAAAGATTGTTTTGAAACCTGGCTTGTAGAGTGGGATCTGTGTTAGTGCTTGGTAATTCACACCACCCAAGTTTTGCCCTCAGATTGTTTCTGAGCACATTTTAAGCTTAATCCCTCTTCCGGCAGATTTAATGGCACCTCTGAAGGTATCCAGGAAACAGTCTAAAGGCCAAAATCAGGCGCTCCTCTCTCCAGTGATGCCGTAGGTCACCTAAATGCATCGATTTTGTGTGGCAGTGCAGTCACCCCATCCTTGATACAGGAGGTGGGCTCTGGGCCTGACCCATCCAACATCCCATGAAAAGGCCTAAGGAGGGAACACATGGGACAATACAGACTTGCAAAGTTCTTTGCACATTTTTCATTAGCAAATCTTTACGCATTTTTATTATCCATAAGATTAAATCAGAAAAAAACAAGGCCAGGAGCAGAACAGTTTGGTTTCTGCATAAAGAAGTATCCAGATCACAAGACCACAGTCTTTTACCTCCTGTCCTTCTGCATCCCAGAGTCTCTCACTGCTAGCTGCAATTCTTCATTGTGAAAGATTATAAAGGGTGTCTCAAATAAAACCCCATGATTAGGAAACCGTCTTGGGATACGGAGCTCTAGATCCAAATCCCCCTCACTGTGAAGGGCCTACACCTTCATCTTCCCGGGCAAATGTCCTGGGCAAATTTGCCCCGTATGTGAGGGGCAAATAGCCCACTAGGTATTTGGATAATTTCAGTATGCCCTAACAAGAGATAAGCAGGGATTGAGCACAGGACCCTTTAAAGGCTTTTTCAACGTGCTAGATGAAGTCCAAGTGCACTTCAGACCAGAGGATTTATGACACTTTGTTTAGGGCTGAGGAGACTGAACTCCAAGCAGAGAATATATTCATCATTAAAGAATAAGTGATAGTGGAAATGTTTTCTGAGACATAAATACTTTATGGACTTTTCTCCTAAACCAAAGAGGGCTCATGTTTGCTTTTAAAGCATGGATAGAGTCATCAGAGCTGTAAGACCTTCATAGCTGCTACTGACCTGGAGATAAAAACATGGTTCTCCAGGCACCGAGAGGAGCTTGAACCTCTCATTGCATGACTGAGTGAAGACCTCCCAGGTAGAGGGACAAAGGGTAGAGACGAGGCCTGACCCTACAAAGAGCAGAGAGTTTGTAAAATACATGTGGCACAGCCGTATGCGTCTGCACTGGGATATCTGAGGTGCTCCCCTTTGAGGCAATGCAGCAGTGCTCTTAAAGAATTCATGTATTTTCTCTAAATATTATCAAAGCTTATCTCTCAGATCTCCACCTCAGAGTGGAAGGAAGTGCTTGCCACTCAGAAGGGCCTTCCGAGCCTGTTCTACTTGACATTTTTCCCTCTCTTTTTCAATTTGGCCAGTTCAAATTAAATGAGGGAAAAAAAACCCAAACCCTTAATTAGTCACCTCCTTGTTGCAACAGGAGTCACCAAACCTAAAGAACACATTTTGGCTCCCTCCCTTGTGGATATTTCAGGGCTGAATTGGCAGCAATTAATTGATAGCTATGGGTATGAGTAGAGCTACTGCTTCTAATCAGGAACTTGAAGTTCCTCCAGGAACTTGTGTTGGATTTCTGGCAATGAATTTGTTATTCAGTGACAAATTTGGGATAAAGGAAAAATAAGCATACAAAATGTTTTTTGAATTTACCTCATTCTGGTCTCCGTTGTCATCAAAATGTTATTTCATCTGTTCAGGTTCATATACTTCTCATTTTGGGGAGTTGAAGGACTGTAGTGCTAGCTCCCAAATTCAAAGGATTAAATGTATCAGAATCTTTCAGGGAGATTGAATATCTTGACTATGAAACATAGTTCAGCATGTTTCACAAGATTAATACGAATTTAATTGAACCAGCAGAAGATATGGCAGAAGAATAAAGCACAGAATGGCACATCTGTTAATTCTTACTCTTCTATGCCTGATCCAATTCTCACTCAAAAGGAGTCTTTCCAATTAGTTTAACAGAAGATGGATTGGACCCACAGGGTTGATCCAAATTGCAATGAAGTGCCCAGGAAACCTTTGCTAATTTCTATAAGCAGTAAATAAGCTCCTTATGTAGTATAAATAAAATTGATACTGAAATGAATTGAAGTGGTGGACAGGCTTTCTGTTGGTCTTTGGAGAAAAATGAATTTTATTCTAGATTTCTCTTTCCAGATTGATGAGAGTTACATGAAAACAAGGATCATTATTCAGAGGTCAATGCATTTTGTAGCAAAACCTAGCAAAGATTCCATTTTTCTCAGAAAGAAAATCCATTTTCCAAGTTTGAAAGAGCTAAATGTTCCAATAGTTACACAGATTGGTGAAAATATATATGAAAAATTCTCAGTGAAAGTTCTCTTACATATACATCAGTCTAAAATTAATTAGATAAACTCTTTTTTGCCTCTCTACTTTTTACCTGGGATAACCTAGAATAACAATCCTTAACAGAAACATAAAAGGGGATGATGCCAGCTGGAAGGATCAGTGGATGGAAAGTTGGACTCTGATCTCATCTCTGTCTTTGATTCATAAAGCCTTGAGCAAGAATCAATCTGTAACAGACTTAGATGCCTAAAGATGCCTATGTGTGTCTTCATAGGTATATTTGCCTAGATTTTTTTATAGGCAGTGGAACACAGAAGAATTTGTGGAACATTGGTCATTTGAGCTATTTTTTACATTTACTTGAGAAAGAGCTGAGTCATATCTCCAACGTGCCTAATTCTCTCTAATGACTATGAAGACTTTCTAGACAAGCAGCTTAGGTTTAGACATCCATATCTGCATGTGTAAACCCTACCCAGGGTAGACTCCACCACCTATTTTTTGTTTTATTCTTCCCTCTGCTCAGAAGCAATATTCTTATACTCCATGCTTTGAAATGGCTGCAGAGAGATTCAGTGGAAGTGTGATTTCTTTCTGCAAGGGACATTCCACAGTTTTTCCAGTTGTGCCACTTGGATACAGCTATTGCTAGATTTTAGGCTTTCCTCTAACTTTACTATGGTCAGAGAATTATGTTGCTTTTCCTCAGGATTCAGTTATATTGAGGTTGTCCATCTTTGCTCTGTTGCCCTCCTAGAATTGTACAGCTGACCTCCGCCCCTAAATTATCTACAAGTTATTGAGAAGTGTGTAACCTCTCACGGTCAGTGCATTTGTCCTTTTGCTCCCCTTTCCAGAGTGCTCACATCAGCTGAGCTCTTCTGCTGGTGGAACGATACTGTGCCATTCAACTGCTCAGCTACCTCTGCCTCCGCTGGCCTACCTTGCACTGGCTTTTCCTTTCCCAAGCCTTTATCAAAGTAGTACCAGCAATGTCCCCAAAGCACAAGAGTGTTAATATATATGAAGAATGCCTCATTATAGATTAGGTTGTGTACAGTACAAAGCCACATATGGGAGCACGTACCTCCTGAAGCATTCCTATTTCTTAGCTCTGGATGATTGTAGCATGCTAAGTACACTATACTGTGTCATAAAAAGGTATAGACCACCCCCCCACCATTAAGGTTTGCTTGTTTCCTTCCAGCAAAATCAGCTAAATCCCTGGTCCCTCTGGCTTTTTACCTATACTCATCTTTACCTTAAGTTTTATGGCAAAAGTCTTCTTCATTGATCGTTAAGGCTGAATCAGTGATATTACCTACAAGTTAGAGATGGCAACGATGTAGACTGTGCAAGGGTCTGCTTGTGCTGTGAATGTGATTAACTGTTATAGTGAGGAAGGAGTTATTCTTCTATCTCCCTCCCTATCAAACTGTTTTACAGGAACAGAATTTATTTCTTCAGCCTCTTTCACACCACATCAACTTAAGCCTTCCCTGACCATGTAATAGATCTTTTGCACCTCTCATTTCTGAGATTTATTTGCTGATGCCTATGGCAAAGGAGGAGCAAAGCAGTAAGAACAATATATGACTGTTAAATAACTGGATTTCGATGCTAGTCATGTTTGAGTATTTTATTGCTGGATAATAATAACTTTTTTATGAACGTTTGGAGATAACATATGTCTCATCACCCTGCTCCTCGCGGGGTGGAACTGTAAACAAAATAGTTTATATGAGTACTTGCTATAAAATTTAAAATAAATCAAGTTCCTCTCTTACCCTGGTTAAACATACCCTTGCCACAGGTTGGTTTCAGTGCTCCAGGATGAAGATCCCAGATCAACTGCCAGTTGCATAGACCTCTCACCCAGTCTTAGCCCTTATATTGTAAAAAGTGTGCGGTCTTACAGCTCCTGAGAGTTGTCTGGGGAAGTAGGGCCTATTAATGCAGGCACAGAAATGTACTAAAGTATAGTTCTTCCACTGTAGATGGCTTAGAGCACGGGCAAAGGAGCTCTTACCTGTTTGCACCTGCCTGAGTAGCCATCCGTGATCAGAATTCATTTTCTGGCTTGGCTGTCAGGTGTTGGAGCAAAGCAAATTCCATCTCAAGTCAATTACAACATGCCAATGTAGCCAAAAGATCCTGATCCAAAGCCCTTTGAAGTCCAAATTCAGCCTCCCTTGGCTTTGATGGCATCTTAATCAAAGCTCTATTTCACTGCTTTTACATATCCTGAGTTCCCTTGGATCCTGAATTTAACTCTGAAAATGCAGATGTAGACAAAAACATGATTCACCTCTACCAGTGCAAACTCTGGTTCCTGCTTAGAAACACATCTAAATGATTTTGACTAACCTCTTTAAGCTGGAAAGGCAAGACTGGACTTTGAAGGCTACCACGTTAGCCCCAAGTCCAAGAGGGACAGATGTACCTTGATTTACTTTGTGCAAAGTCAATACTCGAAAGTTCTTAAACGAAAGTTTTTGCTGGCTCAGATTCAACCTGTTTAACTTTAGGCATGGATCTAAAAAGCCTAATTGCTATAGGTTCCACATATAAGCAATTGATAAATACAAGTGTCTCTAGAGGGCAGTTGCCTACTGAGATACCAGTTACCTCCTGAAGGTTCCTATCTGTCTACCTTAACTATGAGAAGTTAGTAGAGTAATGACACTTGTTAGTGTAAGCACTTCAAGCTGATGCCCAAATTTTTGTGGAACAACCCTGGCTGTAATTTTAGACTCGTCATCAGCAAACATTAGTCAGGATTCCAGCTGCTTCTGTTCTCAGGGAGGAGCAACAAGAGGTTGGATTGAAAAAAACTACAAAATCAAGTAACATCTGAGGTGTTCCTTCAGAACACTAGACGATAGTTTCTGACTAAATATCTCCTACCCTAAAACAACCTCCCAGGGAGCTCTACAACCAGGGATTCCCACTCAGAATCTTTAACTGTCACTAGTGGAAGAGAAGGTAGAGCGTCATAGCATACATACCAGCTGAGAATAAGGCCTGCAGAGAAGAGTACGGCAAAACACCCTGGCTGCAACTCATAGGAATCTCAGTAGGACAATTTAACATTGACTTTTATTTTCAATTTTTATATCTATATTTTGCTATTTCTCTCAAATGTGAAATATTCTGCCACTTTTTCATTTTATTTTGCATTCTTGCCATGAGCTGTATGTCTATGCTGAGAGAATCTTTGCTGTCGATTTTGTCAAAAGGATTTCTGTAGCAAAAGAAACATTTCTGTTGTTCCTTACTCCCACTCAGACCATTAACAAGAGCAGGATAATGGATTCCTATGTATGTACAATGCCATTCTTCCTATAAAAATGCATATACAGTACAGTGCTTCTAGCTTGCTAACAGCTACAAACTGTTTTTATATTGATATCCTAATATATCCTTAGGATTTTTCATCAGTTCTCAACAACAAGCTGTGTCCTACACTGATGTTGTTATGTTTTAATCTCCACTGGGAGCAGAGTAATGTGGTGTGGAAAGAAGATGAAAGGCCTCTGCTATGTCCATTTTTACATTAAAATCCCATTGCAATGCTGCCAAAAATCTAAGAAAATTGTGGGAAGCCATATATAGAATGACTGAAAATTCGAGGGCAAGGGAGGTGGAGGGAGAGAAACTGTATGTTTCCTGAACTTTATTCTTAGCTCTTTTCCTTAACAATACCTAGAATTCTGGTATTTGTGATGTTTTGATGTTGCATGTAGATTAACTGTAGGAAATTCAAGGCCAAACCTATCAGGGTAAGAACATGTGGGTATGCTATTTATTTGAGCCTCAGCTGTGCAAATGGGAACCAGTATAATGCTTAAGAATACCTATCAAAATTAATATCAGTAATTGTTCACTAATGTGAAGTAAAGATGGCAAAATCTGCATCTCATTATCTTTTCTCACTAGATACGAATTATAAAACCAAGGAACTTAGAGTGAGGAAACACCAAATTGGTTTTCGTAGTCATTTCCTATAATGTCCCACACTCTGTTTGCTAGAGGTTTATAAAGCCACAATGTTCTATACATCTGAAAAAATAAACTTATAACCCCCCCAGATAAACTAATCTGCTGGAAAACAAAACCTCTCCCTGTGGATGGTAACCCTGACCTGGGCAAATCTGAAGTACTCTGAGGAGCTTTGCATTTTCCCCACTGAATTCTTCCATTTGTGCAAAGCCTCCCTGGTTTTACCCCATCTAATTATTATAATGAGACTACTTGAAGTGGAAGGAAGAAGCAACCCCCTAATGTGTTTGCCTAAGATATTTGCTTTATTTTTCCCCAAAGTTTTGAAAGTCTTTTTCATATTGGGCATCGGCATCTCTTCATCATGCTGCCAAGCATATACATTAAAATACATTAAATACATGAAAATACATTAAAAACTACACATTTAGGAAACTTGAGTGATAACGGGGTGATAAAAAAGGTTTTAAAGGAAGGTAAGGCAGTCTAGCTTCACTGACATCAGTACAACTGTACTGATTTATATCAGCTAAGGGACTGGACCAATATGTTAAGTCCAAACATGACACCAATTTCATATGTATGTGGTCAAAACATTACCCTGTACTACCACAGTGCTTGTACTCCAGCGTATACATATGTAGTTCTTATTTCATTGCACAACAGTCATACCAGCTCACAATATTTCAGCAGACTTTATTATTTGATGCCTAGCATGAATTTGAAACTATATGCAGGAGGTTTGAGTTACAAGTTGCTGATGATTCAGCTCGGGTTTTCTACTTCTATTGCCATTGCAAGAGGAATGAGAGAAAAATCAACAGAGGTTATTTCACAAGGAAACAGAAATATCTTTACTGCTTACTAAACTGTGCTCATGTGAACTGTCTAATATGGCTGTGAAGCTTATAACTGATCATAATAAGCAACTTTTGTTGCTAGATTTCCGCATCAAAGAATAGGAATCATGAAGCTAACAATTTTCAGATCACTCCATCTGCTCTTGGAGGAATGTTATAAATGACCTTTCAGGGAGACTCCTGTGACTCCGTGACAATCACACCAGCCAGAGAACATTTCTCCTGTATTTGAGTTGAGCAATATCAGGTTACCGCCTAATCCTGACCTATCATTAATCACTGCAGAGCCAGCCGCAGAAAAATATATTAGCAATCAGATAGAAAATTCTGGAAGGAAAGAGGCTCCATTGCCTGACAGAAGCAGAAGTAAGTGCTCTGGCAGGCTGTTCAGATTTGGAAAGCCCTCTTTGTCTAGCCATGCTCTCACAGCAAAGAGGATCAATAGAAAAAAATCAAATGCATTATCTTTGTTTACATCCTAGGCACAACAGTGTGAAAATCCTCACCAGGCTAAGGAGCCTGACGGCGTGTGATGGATGTCCTGTTTAAATGATGCCTTTGAAAGCTTTCACAATGCTCTGACAGAGGACTCACTGGAGAATAAATGACTTTCCTTTAAATTACAAGAGCCTGGGTTGAGAAGACAGACAGTGTGAATGTCGCACTATAAATTCAATATATTCAGCTGCTTCTGGTGCTAAAGAGCAAATGTTAGTGGTGAAAACACGTCCAAGATTGTCTTTGACCCAAGGAAGTTTTGGTTATCAGTAATGAGAAAGCTGCAACATTTTATTTTGAATTATTTTTTCTACTTACAGAATATGCTTGCAATAAACAATAGAAATGTGCTTCGGGCTTGAATTTGCTATGCTGGCAATCCATATAAAAATAATACATAAAAATCCAATGGAAGCACTCAACTGTGCATTGTGTATTATTCTTAAGTGCATACTGAGAGTATACCAGTATAGCTATTTGGTATATTAAGTGTGTTATGAAGCTTTGGGATAATAGGTGAAATATCTGGAGATGGTAATATTACATAAAAATAGCCTTTCTTTAGCTAAAGTACCTATATTTCATGCAAAGTATGTGGGGTTATTGGTAAAGAAAAGTTTAATCTTTTTGTAAATTGTGCACACCCATGCTCTTCCACATATATTACCAAGCAGCAGTAAAGAAAACCTCTTTGGAATAAAGTAGAGGCACTGGCAGAAACACTCACTCTTGTGGGTCTCGGGTGGATAAGTAAACCCATGCTAAGCAAGAAAAGCTCATTCACCTCCAGGCTGGACCTAGATACACTTGCATTCAGATTACCAGATATCACACCTGGAAAATGAATTGCAAGATATTTCAGCCACCATGTGAACATCAGAATAAAAAGCCTATTTAGGAACTGAGCCCTAAACACAAAACTTTTGGCAACATATTTATGCTTCCTGCTGAGGTGGCTAGGTACTTCTCAAAGACACTATACTGAACAACCACGATGGAAACAACGCCTCATGCTGTAGTGGCTTTTCAAAGACCAGACTCCGTAAAAGACTGTGAAGGACCTCATTATGGAGAAGACAGCAAGTCAGGTGGAAATTACTTACTTCAGGACTCTCTAAACTCTCTAGGAGCTCTAAATTTTTGTACAGTCCATAAGACAATCCATATTTTCAAATTCCTACAGCTTTTTGCTAAAGGTAGCTTGCTAGTAGCTTGCTAACTGAAAGATTATAGAAGTTCTTCTGGAGCACCATAATCCAACAATGCAACAAATATCCACATGCCATATCTATCATGTATCACTGACTGCCATTTTGTATAAGGGAAACTGAGGAAGAAAGACACTGAGAACTTGCAGGTATTACGTAAAATCAGAAAAGACATAGTTCAAAATGTGAAACAAAAATTTATTACACCCATGGATAGGTCATTCAGCACTAATGTGACCTTATGCCTTTGTAATCTGCAGGAAAAAAAAGAACAAACTGCAATGACCTGAAGTTGCTTTAGTGCCAAATTACAATGTGCAAACCCAGCTTTCTGTGTTCACTTCTTATTGGATTTTCACTGATTGCCAAATGAATTGCTCAGAATCACCACAGGAAGATGTCATAATAGGAAACCCCAAAACACTGTGGGGAGTGTCTTTTTTTCTTTTTGTTCTTCCCCACTCCCCACCTCGGTGTCACGGATTTTGACAAAAAAATACTTTGTTCAAAATTTGCCTAAAGAATGCCAAGGTGCTCTATGGAGAAGGAAAATTAGGTACCGAAGAAAGATGGAGATTCAGCCTTTCCTTTGGCCTGTCCTTTACCTCCCTCCTCTTACTCTTTGGGAGACTTCCAGGTGTCTGCTCTCTGTGCAATCTCCTTCTCTGCATGGAGAAGAAGTGCTTTAATTAGACTGAGTGAGATTCACAGAGTTCCTACTGCTGTACTGGTTTTTGTAATCTGTAACTTTGAATAATAGCTGGTATAAACTAACTGAATTTAATTCAGTTTGAATATTCTTTGGCCAGTAATCAGTTTTGTCCTGGAAAAAAACCTTAGTAAATGAGACTTTTTTTTTTCTTTAATTACTTTGCACCTTGCCTGAAATCACACGAGCAAGAATAAAAATCTTTAGTGAATTTTGGAGATGCTATGAATGTACCCAAAAATCTCTGACTTTTTGAAAATACCAATCTAAGTGGGTAAACCTCAGTTCATCATAAATCTCACAAGCAATGGTCAGTCATTAACTATATATATATATATATCTTAATAATCTTATTTTTTTTCAGTTATGCATGTTAGGGTGCACTTTAATTAAAGTTCAGAAATTCACCTCAGCCAGACGCATGCCCTGAAGACTAGAACTGTTTTCCTGAACTTTGATTTTCACTTAGGTCACAGCATGGACCAGAGCCCTAATCCCACATTTTAAATTTGCTATTGGACCTCACAGCCCACTTTAGAGTTGACATCAGCATCCTCAGTCTACATATGAGTAAGCCTAACTACATGATGTGCTGACTCTGGCAACCCTTTATACCTCTCTATTCTGATAGAGTTATTGAAAATGGAATTGGGTTGTCTCCACTTTAATCAGGGGTGAAAGTAAGACAAGTTGGAAAGGAGTGGGAATGAGCTGTGCAATTTGTTGACTGCTGCAAATCCTGCTCCATAATTCTATTTCTTTCTATGGTAGTTATTTGAATTCACTTAGTAGTCAGAACACATCATTTCTAGGAAAAAAAAAAAAAAAGAAATTTACAATTGAAGGTAATGGGGTGTTAATAAAATATAAATCTGCTGGCTGTTGAGGCTCATGGATAGTAAAACAGACAATTATTGCTCTGAATGTTCCACTGAAAAATAAAAAGCTATTGTCTTTGGAAATATTTGCTTAAACCATATTATTTGGTATGCTCAAAATTTGCAGAGATGTGTTATTGGAAAAGGGTTTTTTGCAGCAGAGAATTGAACAGGTTTGAGTCCTGAATTATAGCAGAGGAAAAAAAAGACCTCCAGCAAGCAAGGCAGTTAGTGACCTTAGACGATGGTCTGCCTAGATAGCATGGCTTTTCTAGCTCTCTGTGATGTTGTTATCACAGTTGTGTTAGCCAGCAAGTGCCTTTGCAAACTGGTTTGTGAAAATTTAAGAGTAGGATTAAGGTAAAAGCGAGGGAATTAAAGTTACCAATAAGATGTTTGGTCTCAGTTTGTTTTTCTCATAAATTGGCCAGAGCAATGTCAGCAAGGCATATGATGCTTAGGGTTGAGAAACTGAGTGATGTTTGTATCTGAGGATGTTGCCCATGACTTTCTCTCCTAACCATCAGGGAGTCCTTTTATGATCTTAAGTAATTCTTCAGTCCTTCACCCTATTTGTACCACATTGGCAACTTGAATTTTCACTCAGATTTGTTTCAAAGTGTGTTAAAGCAACCACAAATGGAAAAAGCAGATGTATTTCTTCATATGCAATTGGTTGCCCTAGTTTGCTTAAAATAATCTCTAAAAATAATCTTCTCAAACTCTATTTAAGAATAAGGAGCCATGCCAAGGGTATTTCCACCCTGAGAATTCTTGTATACTGCTGTTTCTGTGTATATTAACGAGTGTAACAGGAAGGATTTATCATAAGAGTGTGTAAAAGTGCTACACTGTCAAATGTTTTATGGAGTATGAAATTGTAAGTGTCAACACAATAATGGTAAGATGGGGATTGTAGTATAGGTAAGAGTGATCAAAATCAATAAATACACACAACTGTCTGAATGCATCGTAAAAGCAGAGAATTCATAATAGTTGCCTCTCCGCGCCAAAATGAAAATAAACCAAAGAACAGAAAATGAACAGCTGATATTTTAGGGTCTAACATCAACACCCAAGCAATGTGCTTCAGTATTGGAGAGTTGCCTATTGCAAAGCCCAGACTGAAAGCTCTTTAAAGACAAGGGGATTCCTTCTTTTGGCCCACGTGATTAAAAAGAGAAAAAGAACGTGAGATAGTCTACACCAATTTCACTCTTAAGTCAGTCTTAAAATTCAAAGCCTTCTTCTAATGATGCATTCATTTACCAGTCTACAGAAACAGTGGAGCCAAAACAAGGCTTTGTTTCCTCCTTAATTAAATACTGGTTGTGTCTGTGGCACCACGGTTTATTGTCACGGCACAGAGCATTAACATTACCCAGTGCAGAGAAGCTATTCAAATTGCATGATGTGGGTCTTTATGAAAAGTGATTTAGAATCCCATAAAACTAAATTTGAAAAATTTGGAGTCTAGATCTCTGCAATTGAGAAGTAACTGTTAAAAAGCCCCCACAAGCACATGACAGTGTATGTAATATTTGTGTAATATGTGTAGTTTTTACATATGCAATATAAGTTTTATATATATTCTTAAGATATGTAATATGTGATATTTTTTGAAACAAGAAGTGCTTCCATTTTTACATGCTCAGTTTCAGATGGCCAGGTCTTCAAGTGTAATGACTTCTTGTGAAGATCCTGCTTGTTAGGACCCCTACCAGCAACACATTTTAGCATAAATTTCATTCCAGTGCAAGAGCAATGTCAGTATTTGCTGACTCAAAGTTGGATATACACACAAATATTTTGCTGAATATGTGCCACATTTTTCAGTTCTCCACCAGGGATCTCACACATTCAAAGGACAGAATATCTTAAGGTGTTCAATGGTCCATAATAATTTTCATTTTACCAGGGTATATTCATGCACTTAATTTAAACAAATCTCACCCCATGAGTGAGTACTTCTAGAAAAATTACTTCAATGGGTTAAATTTAGAATAATAGGAGCTAAAGATATCTCCAATGTGCAGGAGCTCATTTCTTAATGTGGGATGGTTATAATTGAACTTCCATAGGCAATTGTTTCATTCCACTTCCTCCATCTCACTACTGCCCTTAGATAAATTGAAGGTCTCTTTGCATATGAGTTTAGAATTCAAACATGGTGTAAGTTGAGAAATCCTCTTTCCTCTCTAGTGCATAAAAATGGAGGAATGATATTCATCCATCGCCTTCAACAGAATTAATTTTAGGATGAATTTACACAGACACTCAAATCTATTTTTCCATATATGCCATATTCTTGACTCTGGTTTCCTAAAATCTGTACAGAAAAATACTTCTTATGCAGAACTGCTGCAAAAAATCACATTCACAGCTATTCCACTTATAGTGTCAAAATAAATAACAAATATTTTCCTCACTAAAGAATTCAAAGCAGAATTGCAAATATCCTGTACAGAACTGTACAAATGAAACTACTCAGTTCAGAGTCTACCACTGGTGATTTCTGTCTTTGCATCTGGGCAGGAGCTGTTAAGGTTTGTTTAATTATTACTTACACTATAATATAGTCCACAGAGAAAAATTAATTGCAAAATGTATCCATCTTACAGGGAAAGTAATATCAACTAGGATAAAAGCTGAAGCTTTTCCAATTAAAGCTGCTGTCAGTAAAGTGCAGAATGTGATTGCAAATGCAAAAAAGCAGTTTAACTTTAGCTCTCCTGCAAATACACCATGGATTGGGTATGTGAACACCATCTGTCTAAATACTGGCCAAACTGATCTTTTTAATAATTATATAGATTCAAACACGGCCACCATGACATGCAGTGTAATCTTGCTTCAAGGTTCTTTGAAGACAAGAAAAATCTCTGTTTATCCATGGAGGACTAAGTCATGAGTCACTTTCTGAGTATTTATTCAACCCACTTCCATTGCATTCATTGGTTGCATGTCTGAATATGGACTCAATAGGGCTGAGGTCAGAAGAGGAGCAGAGTTATATCCACAATCCTGTCAAACGGTAATCCCATTTTAGTCCTAAGAAAGAAGAGGCTCTATGTTCAACTGGTATTAATTGCCCTAGCTCCCATATTGCCATTTTGACATTATAAATATGGCATGATTAATAAGTTAGCAGATTTATTAGGTTTTAATCAATTGTCTCCAAAAGAAAGCAAGCTACTGGAGCAGATGGAAAGTTATTGGCTATTTTAACCCCAAAATTATTCAGAAATGGTCAAGAAAAGTAGCACCTGGCTTTTTTAGAAAAGTAACAAGCTGATTGCTCTTATTACTTTTAAAACTCTTCTGATGTTGATTATGAAAAGAGTTTTGAAGATATTCTGGAGAGGCACATATTTATTTGCTTTTCTAAATATGGACCTCACTGAGGCTAAATAAGCCTAAGTGCTGTTGATACACCTGAGGGATGGGATGCCATCCAGGGGAACCTGGACAAGCTCAAAAAGTGGACCCATGTGAACCTCATGAGGTTCAACAAGGCCAAGTGCAAGGTCTTGCACCTGGGTCAGGGCAGTCCCCAGTATCAATACAGGCTTGGGGACGAAGGGATTGAGAGCAGCCCTGAGGAGAAGGACTAGGAGATACTGGTGGATGAAAAGCTGAACGTGAGCTGGTAACGTGCACTCACAGCCCAGAAATCCAACCGTATCCTGGGTTGCATTGAAAGAAGCGTGGCCAGCAGGCTGAGGGAGGGGATTCTGCCCCTCAGCTCTGCTCTCATGAGACCCCACCTGCAGTTCTGCGTCCAGTTCTGGAGTCCTCAGCACAGGAGAGACAGGGACCTGGAGAAGAAAAGGTTCTAGGAAGACATTATTTCAGTCTTTCAGTACTTAAAGGGGGCTTATAAGAAAGATAAGGACAAACTTTTTAGTAGGGCCTGTTGTGATAGGACAAGGGGTAATGGTTTTAAACTAAAAGAGGGGAGATTCAGACTGGATGTAAGGAAGAAGTTTTTTACCATGAGAGTGATAAAACACGGGCACAGGTTGCCCAGAGAGGTGGTCGATGCCCCATCCCTGGAAATATTCATGGTCAGGTTGGATGGGGCTCTGAGCAACCTGATCTAGTCGAAGATATCCTTGCCTATGGCAGGGGGGGTGGACTAGATGACCTCTAAAGGTCCCTTCCAACCGAAACTATTTTATAGTTCTATGATTCTATGGTTCTCAAAGACCTGATTTTTCACTGTGTAGAAGTCTGCTGTAACTAATGGGTGCTACTAGTAGGTGAGCATTTCTGCATGGGACATCTTAGTCCTATGTA
This sequence comes from Leptodon cayanensis, assembly GCA_027564655.1. Lineage (NCBI taxonomy): Eukaryota > Metazoa > Chordata > Aves > Accipitriformes > Accipitridae > Leptodon > Leptodon cayanensis. The sequence goes on along the minus strand of JANXJC010000026.1, from coordinate 21,248,682 downwards.
AGTTTTAAGGACCCAAGATTTCATCCAACATTTTGAAGTGTGGAGCTAAGGGTGAATGAGATAGCACATGCAACACAATATTTTAAGTCATAGCTGGAAGTTTTACAGAAAAGATGCAGGATTTCCAGCTTGGATCCACTACTCCAAATCTCATTCCTCTAGCAAGAAGATATTGTCAAGCACAGATCATGAAGGGCAGATATGCTTTCATTCACACAGACTTATTGTGTCATTTCACCTATTAAGCAGAGTCCTACCTTTTCCAAAAAATACAAGTTTGAGTTTAACGTTATGCACTTTGTGCTAGTCCTTTTCATTTCAAACCATAGCAGTATCTAAATAGTCTAAAGTTAGTTTGTACCAGCTGAGGATTTACACCACCAGGTTTGTAAAAACTCTAGTTTGTGAAAACAAACCATAGTTTTATTGTCATTTTACCAATGGAAACAGCAAAAGCTGGGACTCAAAAGATGCATTGCAATGCTATCAGGACTCATTTCCATCTTATACTAGATTCACACATGCTTCATTAGAGTTAAGTTTATGTAATCACAAAGAGGGTGAAAGCAATGCCAGAGACAATCCTGATATAAAACCCATATCAACCTCTCCCATAGAGGTCTGATGTCTAAGGCCATAAATCCTGCCATAATATGTAGGAACCAAAGGCCCCTCTAGCCCAAAGACATCCTTCCAACAATAGCCAAAACCAGCAGCTATTGTTATGGAGACGGTGTAATAAAAAAAGGCCTAAGAACATACATCTCAAGAACACCCTCCCAACTCAAAAAAACCTGTGGCTCAGGGAAGTCCTGAGCCAGGGGTTTTATCTCTCTGCTCAATACCTTGTGACAGATTTTTCTTCCATGAGATTTTCCAGTGACTTTTTGAATTCATATAAACTTAATATCCACAGACATAAATTTCACAGCCTATTTACCTATGGTATAAATATTATTTTATGAACTTGCCAGCTACTATTGAAAACAAATGCTGGAAGCTCAATACTCTAGCTTCCTTTATCTATTAGGTTTCTTTGAGAAGTCAGTACTTAAGAGAACTAGAAAGAGCACAGACCTCTTCCTGGAACTCCCTTAGTATTCAACAACTGTATGTGGGTTCCCCATTTGAATTAAAAGACACCTGCACAATGCCCCAGTCTTCTTTACCAATTCGATGGTATACATTTCAAAACAAATGCATTTTAATGAAAGGGAGACATTTCAGGCACACCTCTGATTTCTGTACAATTGTAAATGGGCAACTAGAAGAAAAATTATTGGTTTCACTCTCTAAGGTGGGAGCAGCAACTTTGGGTTAAGATAGTCCTTATTCAAAGGACCATTTTTAAATAGAAAAATGAGGAAAAAGGGAAGTGAAAACCTGAAGTTATTACTAACCTGCCTGCTGCTTTCATATAACCTTTAATGAGAAAACTATAAAGCTGTTGCAGTAAGAAATTTTCTTTTGCTAATGTTGTAAATCCAGGAAACGTACCTGTTAAAAGAGTATTCCTTTGTATAAAATCAAGGAAATGTAAATAATCTGACATCATCATTTGCCTGGTGAGGCCATTATCCAGTTGCAAAAGGCAGCTGTGTTATCCCTTGATCATTATACTGTAGGATAAGGAAAGAAAAGCTTTCTGAAGGACTTCATGGCATTTACTACTTGCTGTTCATCCATTATCTTGATTACATTATTAAAATGATCATGATGTAATGCTGACATTACTTTTTGTTCACCAACAGTTTAAGGCTTATAGTGTATACATTGCTCTACTGTATTATCATGGCATTTAAGTAGTATTGTACATCTTCCTTCCCAATACCACTATGCTATTTTGTGGAAATAAATTAACAAAAATGGCCGGGGCATAACCTCCATTCTTATGCATAATTTATATGGCTCCATAATTAATAGCTGTGTCTGAGACACAAATTAGTCATTCTAAGTAATGAGGCTTTCCTTAAGAAAAATGTGTTTCATCTCACACCAATGCATGGGTTATTTGGAGGTATTTATTCTTTTTAAATGACGGTTATGTAAAAATATTTCATAAGCACCATCATTTTTTTATCCTTTTAAGATTATTTTTATATACTTGTTTTCATGTGTGATGGTTCTTTTCTTTTTTTGGGGGGGGTGGTTATTCTCTCTTTTATTGCAAATAAAAAATATGTTTGGATAAATTGCACATAAACTTGTTTATTGCTGCTTAAATCTGCTGGAGGTTTAAAAAGAACATACCCTGCAGCGATTCTCATTCAAATTGGGTGAAGATCCCACCTCTTGTTAAATTCTCTGCTTTATTTCTTCTACACTAGTATCCTGAAGCACAGACTATAAACAGAATGACCCTGGAACTCAGGAAAGGTTTTGCTGTATTGTAGCTGGTGTTCATTGACATAGATCCATTGAGCATGAAACTATGTTTGTTTACAGGTCATGAAGGCTGAAGACACTGCTGAATTCTTTATTTTCAGCTTTTTTTTTTCATTTACAGTTCCTGATATGAAAATGCCCCTTGGCATGGTACATGCCTGAGGCACAGGGGCAATATATAGACTAATAAATAAAGCAAGCTGCAGACAGTCCTTTGACCTGAGGCCATTTGGTGTCATATAGATTATGTACATTTATCTAAAACCAGGGACGCCTCTTTCCTTGCTTATGGGAAAAGTTGTTGCCCCTGGATTGTGCTTGAAGAAGTGATGAGAGACTATTAGCCATCATCAGCTAAAACCATACCAGAGAGCATTCTAATAATTAAATAGTATGGACAATCGCAGCCCAGTGCTCACACTCTACTCGTGTTTTATTAATTAGTATAGAAGTTAGTCAAAGATTTTGGGTTAGGAACCTGACTGACATGCTAGTGTAGCAAGAACCTTGATTCCTGCCCCAAAGAGCACAGGGCTGAATGTGAATGCAGCTGGTTTCCCAATGCAGGAGCTGTAGATCCTTCTTTGCTTGCAAGAGTGAGAAAAGGCAGGAATGCATATGCTCGCTGCTGAGTAAGTTTAAACCCCATGTTTCCAGAGGGACATAATTACATATAGTCTTGAACAGAACCATTTCATTAGTGCGAATTTTGTTTTATGAGAAGTGGAGTATACACACATTCTATATTTCTTCATCTCCAAAGGCACAACTTTTCTGCTCGGAAACAAGCATAACTACAGTTAGGGTGGATCGATCTTTGGTCTCTGTCATCGCTTACAAAATACTGTTTCAGCTCATATGAAATGGTAAAATTTTATGACTAATGATTGGGGTTAGTTATAGGGTGCGCATTACAAATACATGAACATTTAAGCACTTTCTGAAAAGTAAATCATGCCCATGGGAAGTGGCTGAGCTGGGTCGTTGAAATCGCCAATCACTTTGGAAAATTCAGACAATAAGTAGAGCTAACTAACACTAAATATTTCTACATAACTATTTGGTGACCTACCACCTTCTAAATACCTTGTTCTGCAACTGCTGCCTTGTAAAAAATCAGCAACGCCAAACAAACAAAGTAACTTCTTTCAAAAGGTTTTTCCATGTGCCTGATTTTTTGCCCATTGAAGTCAATGGCAAAATTATCTTGGATTTAAAGGGCAAAGGATTAGGTCATTAGTGTCTCCTAATCCATTTGTCCTAAACCTCCTAAAGAGAGACAAGCACTGTAACTGTAGAAGAGAAGACATTTGTTTTAATTTTGCTTATTTGAGGTAACAAAATCTGGCACCAAATGCATTTGTGTGTCTGGGTGTAATTATTCCCCTTTCAAAGAACTGCTATTTCCCTCTCGCCTCAGGACCATTAAGGTGTTAAGTACAAAGACACAGCTTGATGGAAGTAGGCTCCAGACAGTCTGAGATGTGAAGAATCAGCCTGGTGAGAGTTACCACATCAGACTGTTGATTAAACAAAGGTAACTCAGTACCCTATCACCAACCGGGAGTGCAAGGAGGGGTGGGAGGCAGAAAAAAAAAAAATATTGTAAGAGTGGAAAGAGACAGAAAATCCTACCCTTCCTATTCTTCACAAAATTGTTTCCCATTCATTTTCTTCTCCCTTAACCTCTCTCAAGTCTGAAGTCTAATATTTCTACTGAATGTAATCACAGCTTTGTCGGCTGCAACAATTTATAAGGTAGAGATAGGCAAAGACAGAAGCTGGTGGTAATAGTTTTCCATATCAATAGCTGCTCTGTAAGTATGATCATGGATTTGCAGCACTGCCACCTACTCCCTCCACCTACTCTCCTGTTAGTCAACAAGGACAATCAGTCATTTCATCACAGAAACAGACTCAGAAAAGATGCTTCTATCTTCACGATAAATTGACCTGGATATTAAAATGCAAATCCTTCATCATAAACCTCTGGAAATCCACTTGGATAATAACAACAAATGTGAAGCTAGCTTAAGGCTTTGAATAATGACTTTGAAAATAATTTTTAAAAAAAATAAGTCTGTCCGTCCCCCCCCATTTACCTGCATTCCATTAATTTCGTGAACCCAACATTTTTCTGTATTCTCCAACAAAATCTGCAGAGTAAACTGTGGCAACTGGGAGGAAAGAAAAGAAACAGTCAGATGCTCCGGAGCTGTAAATCAGCATATCACCAGATGGGTGCAATTGGAGCAGTCTAACCTGACCTTGCCTGCTCACACTGGACATTTGCACTGTCACCTCCAGTGGTATCTTACCTGGGGTATTTTTCTGGCTTGAAGACGGGAGTATTCACAGCTGGACGTGTATGATGCCTGATGCAGCCCAGCTGTCAACTCTGGAAGGTCTCAGTCTGTGCAGAAGGTCTAGAAAGAAGTGCTTAAGATATATTGAACTGAAAGGAAAATTTTAAAGTTCCCCATGGGCTTCAGCTTTAGAAAGAACATTCCATAATTTGAAAAGACAGGCCCTTTACTTATAGACATCAGGGATGAGACTTGTTTTGAGACATTATGTTAAGACTAATAAAGCTTTGTCTCAGAAACACACTGGGAGGGGATTCAGTCATCTTTCATGATGGAGCTTGTTTGCCATTTTGTGTGCGTGTGGTCATAAAAGAAGGTGCTTGTGGCTTAAACATGGCTGTGGTTGTGAGGGCCTGGTGGTGAGCAGCTGTGTCTCTTCTTTTACAGGAACCGATAAAAGAGAAAGCACATATCAGTGGAGGTCACAAGGCTATTGCCAAGATCATGTTAGATCTTCTGTTAAAAAGTTTATAACCCAGATAAAATCTATTTTTACCATGATAAAACCCAGCTAGACAGATCTCATACCTACATCTCCTTTCTGAAAACTGTTGGAAACAGCTGTCCATCTGGAATAATTTTAGCAGGCATGCAATACTGCAAGAATCCATATCCATGGAGTGGCTTTCAGGATTTGTCTCTAAATCAGTCAAGTTCTTTTGATTCCTTCTCTTTCACTGGAAACTATTACAGGCAGCAATGCCATAAATTCTGAAGTCACATCAAGAGATAAGCAACCCTTTCTGGTTGTTTTTCATATCAGCGTTGCAGACCTGTAATTTCTCGTTAATTGTGGTACATAGAAGCCCCATCAATAATGGTACAAGATACCATGCAAACAGAAACTCTGCATTCTAGAAACATAAAAGAATATATAATTCACTGTAGCAACAGCCCACTTTTATTTCATCAGATTATAATTTCTTTTAATTCAGGGACACTCTTAGAAGTAAGCAAATAAGAGAATGACCCAGGTGTAGCAAAGAGTATGAGTGAAATATCCACTGTAAGAATGGAAGCAGGAAGCATCCTCCAATGTCACCACCTTTCCAATTGACCCCAGTGAGCCTCCAAAAATATCTAATGTCTGTCTTGCAGTTACAAAGTTTTTTTGCCAAAGGAAGTGAAGTGGGGATTTATGGGAAAAATATGGATGTCAAGAAACATGAGATCAGGATGGGAGGGAGAAAGGAAGTGAAGGATAAGGCAGGGAGGAAGCTGTGGCATTTAAATGTTGTTTCAGAAGTTTGGGCCTCTACTGTGATTAGCAGCAATGATTATCATTCTCAACCAGCAGCTCCCTGTCCTTTTTAACAGCAAGTTTAGAAGAAGGAAAAAAATTAAAGATTTTTACTTACAAAATTTTATTCTCCTTGATTCATCCAGAAAACAACTCTACAAACTGTTTTCATGGTTTCCCAGATGAAAATAGGTCTCTGTAGGTTTTTGTCAAGTAAAAGTCATCTTTTCTCCTTAGCGCTCTACATCATTAAATCATCAGCCCATCATAACAAGGACAATGCGAAGTGCTGAAATGATGGAACGCAGGCTGGGATCCCACGAAGAAGAAGTGTATTCTCAACGTGCCATTGAGTGAATCAGTGAAGCAAAGACTGGCAGCATACCTGTCCTGATGAAAGCTGATTGATAACAGGGGTAGATTATTCATAGCCAGCTTTATGATATAACTTTTTATAGAACTTCATCCAGGAGAGTACGAATTCGGCTCATTATATTTTCTCACCCTGAACCAAGCCTCCACATCTAAAATGCTATTGTTAGTGCAGAAAAAGACCCTGTTCTGAAGAAGCAGCATCCTCTAACAAACCTGTTTCTCCCTCTGCAGGTGAGATCTTACTCCCTTTGACTTGTGAAGAGTCATCAGTGACCAGTCCTGAAGGAAGGAGGGGCAGGCAACTCAGGAGGACTACAAGGATGTTGTGAGGTTATGCAGGGAGAAAATTAGAAAGGTCAAAGCCCAGTTAGAACTTAATCTGGCTACTGCTGTAAAAGACAATAAAAGATGTTACTACAAATACATTAGCAACAAAAGGAGGGCTACGGAGAATCTGTATCCTTTATTGGATGTGGGGGGAAACATATTGACAAATGCTGAGGAAAAGGCTGGGGTACTTAATGTCTTCTTTCCTTCAGTCTTTAATAGTAAGACCAGTTGTTTTCCAGGTACCTAGCCCCCTGAGCTGGAAGACAGGGACGGGGAGCAGAATGAAGCCCCCATAATCCGAGGGGAGATGGCTAGGGACCTGCTACACCACTCGGACACATCCAAGTCTGTGGGGCCGTATGGGATCCACCCAAGGGTACTGGGGGAGCTGGTGGAAGCGCTCACCAAGCCACTTCCCATCTTTTATCAGCAGTCCTGGCCAACTGGGGAGGTCCCAGTTGACTGGAAGCTAGCAAATGTGACACCCATCTACAAGAGGGGCCAGAAGGAGGATCCGGGGAACTGCAGGCCTGTCAGTTTGACCTCAGTGATGGAGAAGGTTATGGAGCAGATCATCCTGAGTGCCATCGCACGGCACGTACAGGAAAACCAGGTGATCAGGCCCAGCCAGCATGGGTTTGTGAAAGGCAGGTCCTGCTTGACCAATCCGATCTCCTTCTGTGACAAGGTGACCTGCTTAGTGGATGAGGGAAAGGCTGTGGATGTTTTCTACCTGGACTTTAGTAAAGCCTTTGACACTGTTTCCCACAACATTCTCTTGGAGAAACTGGCTGCTTATGGCTTGGATGGGCATACTCTTTGCTGGATAAAGAACTGGCTGGATGGCCAGGCCCAAAGAGTGGTGGTGAATGGAGTTAAATCCAGTTGGTGTCCGGTCACAAGTGGTGTTCCCCAGGTCTCAGTACTGGGACCAGTTCTGTTTAATATCTTTATCAATGATCTCAACAAGGGGATTGAGTGCACACCATGACAAACAGATAAGAGTGATCAAAATTTTGACTGGCTTACTCAGTATTCCTCACTGAAAGTATGCACAAATGTTTAATTAAATACTGAAATTAAATTAATGAATTAGAACATATCACCTGAGGAGCAGCATCAGTCATAAATATAGATTTCATTCTGAAACAACAATACTTCTGATTATTGAAAACCATAAGAAAGGGAGGAAAAAATATTGGTTTGGAAAAAAGAAAACTATTGCGCAATAAAAACTGTGAGGCGTTAATACTGGTTTTGGACAAACAAAATCAGCTGGTGTGCTTTGTCAGATGTTTTAGATTACATGCATTTTTCTGGAACTGATGTAATTGGACTTAGCCAGATATCCATCCATAGCAGTCAAATCTATAATGACTTTATGTTTTATAGAACCTCCTCTCTAGCTCTTACAAATCTAAAGTATTTTTACCAATATTTTGTCCAATATTACCCAATATTTTACATAACGGCATTTGGGAATCTAGAGAAAGCTTGGGGTTTTTTTATTAGTAGATCTAGCCTTACTCTCATGGATGAAACTGCATAAGAGACAACAGCAAGAGGCTATCACTGCAGTGAGGCCACAGTTCAAATAAACCTGGATAATGAATCAACCTTTTTCCCTTCAGGAGATTCTTCTCTGCAAGCTGCCTGTCCAAAACCAGTACCTTCTGATTCATCAGGAAGACGTTCTTTATATTCACATGAAGGGCTCAGAGCACATAAATCATCCAAGACTGAAATTTCACTTAACTTTAGCTACTTAAGAGTTCAGCACTAAGTTTAAGACAATGAGCTAAGCTCTTCCAAAAGTCAGTAGCAAGGCTGAGGCACTGCTGAAGGATGCTTCACCCCTTGCTAAAATAGGTATGCACCTCTGGAATTACTTTCATTGACTAAGGACAAGCCTATGGACCTATCTAGGTAGTAAACCTATAGCTGAAGTTAGGTGTAACAATCCTACACTTAAAACAATTTCAAAATCCTACCTACAGACCTCTACTGTTGGGGATGATTAGTGGCATAACAACATACTTCTCAAGATCGCTGGCAGTGTCTGTAGAGCTGCGATTTGGAAAACTAACAAGCATCTTTTTACTTGAAAACAGAATGTGTTTGATATGTAAATTATTGACAATGGACTTTCTCATTGCCATTTTTACAGAGTAACATTTTTCAAAGCAGATCGCACTTTAGCATTAGTTTTTCCAAGTAAATAGATTACAGGCTGAAATTAAAGATGTTGCAGATATATTTGTACATGAAAAAGCCTGATAAGCCCAAAGATACAGGGTTTGGGGCCTGCAGGTATTTTGATAAGCACATCTTTGCCTCCACAAAATAGTACCAACTTGCTTTTCTAGTTAATTCCTTCAAATATTGCCTCTCTTATTTAGAAATAATATTATGTCAGTACCACAGTAGCATTATTAAAAGAGCTGCAAATAAAAGAATTCTTATTATGAGGAAATCAGCCCAAATGATGCTGAGTTCTGAATCATCAGTCAACTGCTTCAGCAGTCTGTAAAAACTGAAGGCACTTCCTAGTGGTTAAATTCGTTTGAAAAGCAAAAACTTCACCGCTGTCATGAATACAACTTATTCAATGTGAACATCTGCCATTTGCACAGCTGTTTCTGAAGGTCACCATTAGCTCGAGGCTTCTTAGAGAGGCAAGTAAAGGCACCTTCACTGACCTAGGAATGAGGGGCTGAGGTAAAGCTGCCTTTGTCAGCAGAGAGTGGGTAAGAAAGGGTAAATTTGGGGTAGAAAGACAGTGGAAAAAACAGTCCATGAAAATCTGTCTTGGAGAACCTCTCCACTGCCAGGGGTGATCAAGAAGATAGTAGAGGGAAAGGTGAGGGACGAAACAGCTGTAAGGAGATTTAGTCAGATTTCCTTGTTTATAAGGTTTGGACATATTTTAATGAGCCTCTGATACTGAATCTTCTCAAAAATAGGAGAAAGTGGATACCTTCTGGAAGGTTTCTCTCTGGGCATGGAGAATGCCCTCTGAGACCTTCTGGAATCCTGTCTTTCCTCATTCCTCCACAACTTTTAACGTTAAATTAGCATGGATAGAGACCACACTAAAAAACTGTCTAGATGGCAAACAGAATACTGTCCAAAAGCTAATTCCATGAAAATACCTATATTTGAATGGATCAGTAAAAGTATCAGTCTGCTGGGCTTGTGTGCTAAGTAAATTAAGATCCTTTTTAAATATATGGCCCTTTAAATACACAGCTATAAGAGATAGCTGATGTTCAGTAATCTTTTCATAAAAAATAATGTCTTGGGATTTATAACAAAATTTAGCTCAGTTGTTGATATTTGTAGGCACGGTTAAACCTTTGAGATTACAAACATCTTCATAAATTTAATAGAGTTCACTCCCAGGCTTAACACAATTGCAAGTCTTAACCCCAAAACACCTACTGAAATCCCTGCCATGTGTTAGTACAAAATCAGTGTAACTAAAAGTAACTAAGTAGCATTTTACCATAAAGTCTGCACAAGCACTAAAACTGATGCTAGACCTTCAATATTAATTATATTGATAGAAATAAAAATTTGTAGGTCACAAGTGATGAAAATAACTGAAGGAGTTTATATCATTTTGCCGGCTGCATACATATTTTAAAAGTGCTCTGTATGTAAAGCTGGATGATACATGGCCCTAAATCTAACAGCACATCTCATTTTTCATAACAAATTTGGAGTTAATGTGGTAAGTATTACTTACATATGCAAATCAGAGCTCTTATACATGAAAAAATACACAATAATCTTTACTTAAATAAGTTTAAAAAAACCCTCCTCATGCTGTTTTCCTACACATAGCATTTTGCTGCAAGTAAAATTACACAAATAGAATGTTTCCACAAGCACTGCATTTTACAGGTAATTTATTTTCCAAGTATTAGTGCCAAGCCCCAGCAAGATCTCTTATCTCATATGTGTTATTCACTGCCATTTCTATTCATGTTTTTTTCTTTCACTGCGAGTATCTTAATCATGGAGAATGCTTTTTTCCCCCCCCTCAGTTATCATTGAATTTGTATATAAATGTTTCAAAGTATTTAGTCAATCATGAATGAGCTGCCATTTTAATAAGTTTGCAACATGTCCTTATTGATCTCTCATAACACTAATAATGTATTTAAATCCTTTATTTCCTCAATATTCACAGCAGATACTCATTACCTAACATAATTCCGGAACATCAGAATCAAGACACATGTCAAATGATGAGAAAAAATACCAAGAAATAAAAGTACTAGAAAGTGTCATTGAGATGAAGGAGTAATGCTTTCCAGACATTTTTCAATTAAACAATCTAAAAAAAAAAATGCCCATTTGCTGAACCTGAAACATTTCATTTCATTTGACATGTCTAGGTTTTGACAGACTTTCACTGAGTTCAAAACCGGGTGTGGAGGGAGTACTTTCTGCCTTCCTGGTGTCTCTTTTCCAGCACTTGAAGACCTTGAAACTCTTTAACATTGATATTCTTGTCAATTGCTCAAGCTGTGAAATTTGTGATAAAAAAAATCAATTTTCCTGAAGAGCTGCAGGATCCAGGAAGTTTCTAATTCACCAGAAATGTAAAAGATATTCCAATCCAGACTGAAACTGAACCAAAACCAAGTATATATTCTTTGGCAAATGTACATCTAGATCCTCATTTCATTCTCGTTTGAGAAGAAAAAGAATTGTACAGTAGTGTTCAGCTGAAGAAACCTTGTAAATCTTGCTGTAGCTTTTGGAACCATTACATTTGATTGAGGCTGCAGAGAAATAAATAGGAAGAAATTATTAGCTGAAAGATGAGCAGATGGTTTTATTGATTCTAATTAAAAGTTCTTCCCCGTACCCCTTTAAACAGAAAGAAAATCAGAGTTACTACCAGGACTTACTAGATTATACAAGAAGGAAAGGCTGTAGATACAAAATCTGGGTCTGATATAAAAAAGTAATAGGTGGGGCTGATGTAAATGATTAAAGACAAAGACAAAAGACATAGTAGAGTACGGTGATGATGACAAGAACATACCTGCTACTGATGACTTGAGGCAGCAAATGTTGAAAGGGACAAACTGAAGGAGATGATCCATTCGTACAAAAGTAGATCATTCTGCAATAGCAGTCAGATAAAAAATGTTTATATTAAAAAGTGAAAAGCAGACATAAAGAAAGAGATTTTATTCCATTTTCAAAGCCTGGTGACTCTATGAAGAATGCTAACAGAAAGTTTCAGAAACATGGCTCTGAAATGTACTTCAAGGTGTGAAGGAACAGTCTCAAAACCAGAATATTTTTGCTTATGATCAAAGTGAAGTGGTTTGTGAACTAATAGCATCCTTGCAGCTAAAGAAACAGAGTATCAGAGCTCAGTCAGTCAAAATCCTGGCCCAAATCATGCATTCACATAGACTGGTCTAGCCAAGAAGGGTACAATTGCTCACCCTTTCCAGTTCCGTTACCCATTCCGGTAAAATGTTATAGAAGTGAATATATGTGAAATGCCTTAAAAGATTCAAGATACTCCTTCACATCTTTCATACATGTTCCAGTTACATTATCTGCTTTAAATATTAATATTGGCAGTAACTACGAGATATAAAATGCAGGAAAATCACCTTAATTATAAGACTTCAGAAATATTTTATGAGATAGTCCCACAAACCAATGCTGAAACATTGGCTTCTCTGTATTTAATGAGGTTAGGTTATTCTTCTGGTGTGAGATGGGGAGTGTTGTCTAACAAAAAAAAAGAAAAATCTCTTGCATATTTTAAATTAAAGACATAAAGATATGGAGAAAATTATTGAGAAATGGTGGTTTATTAAGTTTATACTTGACATCTGAACTGCTGTTACTCACTGCATGTGCTCTCATGGACTACTCCACTACTGAGGTAAAGAGGTTTAATCTCATGAATTTTACCTTGCAACTGAGTTTCATTAAGTATAAAGATAATTACAATGATTCATCCAATGGGGGATAATCTGACACATCACCATAGCTGTATCAGTTTAGATGTCTATATTATTTAATGAGCACTCCTGCAATAAAAACAAAAATAAACAGGTAAAAGACCTGTTACTCCATTCATCATAAACCCATGTTGTTCTAGTTCTAGGGAAGGAATTACAGTTTGATGTCTTGTGTAATAAACCCTAGCATCTCAACTAATGAACCTCTGAAGTGGCAGAACCATTTACGTTAATTTGTAGTTGAGCACTGAACTTTTGTTGGCTCCATACATAATTTGTGTGTCCCTTTTGCAAAGTCAATTTCTCTGATTTTAAGTTCTTCTAGTTAATACCTTTTTTCTTCTTAATGCTTCCTTCATATGTTGACATTAATAAAGAAATGTGACCATAAAACTGGGGTACCAGAGTAGAGAATTAAAACCCACTGAAGATCAACTGAGGACCAATTATACACATTTTACTAGGCTAAAATCTGTGTGAGCCAAAAAATGCAAAATCAGTCCATTTCCCTGGAATACACTTTATTATACACAGTAGATAAGCAGGTTCTGATTATTATGTTTGGATAGGATTTTCACATACACTTTCCATATATTACTACTCAAAGCTTTATCTAACCGAGGCACATAATTGTATTCAACAGGCATCTGGAAAATGTATATCGGAGTTAAAGTTTGTCTAAGTAAAAAATTGATTATTCTTCCAGAAGAAAGTATCACTTTTTTTTTTCCCTCTGAGTCTTCATAGTAAAATCTCTCAGGACAGCTGATAAAACGAACTTGAAGTGTCTAATCTATAGACTTATAAAGAACTGCAAATAACCTGCACAAGAAGTCATAACTCACTGAGGACAAAGAAAATGGTCTACATTTGAAGTAATGAATCAGGCTCTTCTCTTTTTTTTATTTTAACTTTTATTTAAGTTTGGCAGGTTTACAGAGTTTTGAAACATTGCACAATTGATTTGGTCTTTGTATTTAATTTTCTTTTACTTTTTAGAAATTGTGATTTAGTTTAATATATTGTCATGATCCCCAGCAGAATGACATATGTCCATTACTGCTTCTCCATAATGTTCAATAGTGGGGGGTCATTTATTTTCAAAAGATGACAAGCCATGTTGCAGAAAGGAATAGTCTCTTCCATGCCAAGCTGATTTTCTTCAACATTTCTTTAGGTTTCTTCTCTTCTGTTCAAGGCATTGACTTAGAAAACAACTGTGCTGCTTTCAGTCACCAGCAACATTTATTTTCATGAATCCATAAGATTCATTTTCATAGCTCACTGTGTCAGCTTAGGTCCGGATTTTCCAAGAGGGTCACTCAGGTACCATGACACTCAGCATTGCCACACCAGATTTTAGACACACAGCTCTAGAAATGGAATTCATAATCTGGAGTGGAGACCTCAGTTCTTCATATACAGGAGTCAGGCAGAGTTCTTAGTTTCACAGCCCCCTGTACACTGAACTGACAACACCCAACAGTAAATACTGAAGGGAAAACTTTGCCTGGCAGTCAACACCACTCCCAGCTTGGTGGCTCAGGCAAGGACCATCATTCTGTTACCCCACAAAAACTCATGACGTTTCTTTTTGCACAGATGACTGACTCAGGTCATCACCACCTTGGTCCCCTTGAGTTCTAACCCTGGAACTGGCAACACGGATTCAGTTCCCTCTGCAGCCTGAGGTGGTTTGAACCGTACATCCTCTCTTCCTACAAGTTTTTAATCACACCCAGTTAGAGCATACTGGAATAGTGAAACTTCTATCCTTTGTGGCATTCTAAAGCCAAAATAATCATCTGGAGCAAGCAAGAAATTTGACAAGATGGACCCAAATTAGAAATAGGTAACGAAACATGGACCATCTGAACTTCCAGTAAAACATCAGATACAGAGATGTAGCTCCATCATTCCTTGTTTTCATTTGACCTATGCTGCGAAAAAAGGTAATGTAGCCTAATAAGAACCTTAATACTCATATATCTTGTATACATACATTTTGGGTTTGCATATATATATATATATATATATATACCGAATTAGATCCAATGTCCTGTAAATGTGATATTATATTGACTGTATTTCAAGATCACAACTGTTAACTTTTATGAATTCCAGTGCCATAAAAAACAGATTCAGAATAATTCTGGCATTTGTCTTTCCATCCCAAAGCATTCTCTTTTTATTGTACATTTTGGGAAGATTTGCTGGTTAGGATTTCTTTTTGCTTATGTTTGCAATATTACTTTGCTAGCATCCTGCTCATCTCAAATAGTTAACTCCTAGTCAAATAATATCCTGCTCTGAAAGCCTTTGATATGCTAATGCAGCAATGTAATTTCAGACTGGAATTCAGATTAATGTACAGTAATTACTCACAAACACAGGTGAGGCTTTTTCAG
Organism: Leptodon cayanensis; assembly: GCA_027564655.1. Lineage (NCBI taxonomy): Eukaryota > Metazoa > Chordata > Aves > Accipitriformes > Accipitridae > Leptodon > Leptodon cayanensis. The sequence goes on along the minus strand of JANXJC010000026.1, from coordinate 21,233,576 downwards.
TTTTACTGCCCCTATTTACAGATCAAAGACATTGCTTAGCCCTGACATCAAAGATGTGATTTAACCTTTCGAATTTTATCACAAAGAACAAACCTGAGTTACAATTAAAATAATTTTTAATTGTCAATTTAAAAAAACCAAAAATGTCATGTTCAAGTAGTCAAAAGCAGCAACTCTGCGTATTAGAAGTAACAACAAGCGTAAATCCTGGCCTGCAAGTAGGAGAACACAAGCTAGTGTGTCTATTCTTAGTAGAGCTAGCCATAAGATCCACTCTGGGTAGTGGACTAAATTCTCCCACTTGTGTCATAAAAAGTACTCCGGTAAACAAATCCACCGACATAAAGAGTACCCACTACAGAGGAAAGAATGTTCTATTATAATATTGGTAGAACCCCATCTAGAATGTATTATTTTAGGATATGACCTTAAACAATTTTATGGATTCACATTACTATGCTAAAGAGCAGTCTCATAGGAATAAATGGAGACTACTCTTATGACTAATACTGTACAATGTGTAAATGCAAGATCAGAGACTTAGTTCCTATTTCAAGCTGATAAGAAATTCAAGAACAAGTCCTATGTTCTGTATGTATGTTAACCAGTCTTCAGCAATGAGTAAAGTTTCAAGAAATAATCATCTTTCCTTCTCCATCAATCCTTTGCTTAAAATGTTCAACACTTATATTCATATTGCATACAGTCATCCAGCAAAACCATATAGTTTCTATTCTTCAGTCAGGTCTCAAAGGCTTTAAATAAAAAAAACAATGAATTGTCAGTAAAAATTATCAATTTGTAGCAGGCTTCAAATACATTTGAATAAGTATTTGAATAAATATTATTCAAGATAAAAACCTATTACCTCAATCATGAAAAATAAATAATGCTGCAATGGATTTACTCCTCTCTTATAGGTCACTGCCTTACAAATCGGACCATTTTATTCTACTTTGTATATCTTGCTCCTTAGATCCACATAAAATATAAGTTCTGCAGATTCTTTCTGCGTGGCATCAGGCCTGGGAGTGCAAAAGAGTACACTAAGAATCTTTTGTCTCCCACCCTATCGGCCAGCAATATCCAGTACAGCACGTACACAGCAAGTGGCACTGCTGGGTTGTGGTCAGATGTCTGCAACTTCTCTATCCAGCTGCAGTTGTGTCCTCCTGCAACATCTTTAGGCCTTGACCTTTCCCATCTTAATCACACACATAAAACATTCAGCATGTTATCATCAACTCGCATTTTGATAATTGCAATCTCCTTTTCTCTGGCCCTTGAAAGCTCTCAGCCTTTAAGAAGGCTAAAAAAATGATCCTTTTCCTTAGCCTGTTTCTTTCCAGAAGCAACCCCTTTACACAACTCTATCAATTTCCATTTTCCATCGCAGCAAGCAGAAGTTATTTTCATCCCATTCCAAGTTTCTCATCTTTTAACCTACTTGCTCTTGAATGAAAATTCCTGAGGTGGTATTGCAGTGTTAGCTCCCATCATAGACTGCCTGATGGTGACAGCCTCTTTCATTTGCTTTGCATGTCTTTGCCCTTTTCCCCTCTTACATTCATCCATATCTCTGCAACAGCTTAATCCCCATGCCTTCAAACTCCTTCCAGATAACGACCTTTAACTCTGTGTGGTATAATGAACAGTTGCACTGCTTTGCCTATGTTGCCCTGTCTCTGTACACCCATGTGTTTTCTCCTGCCCTACACTGTGAGCCAGTTGCAATGAAAAGGAGTTGCTTGATCTTTTTTTTTTTTAACTGGACTTATGCAGTGAGGTCCTGATCAATGACTAAGACCCTGGCACATTACCATACTAATTGTAACGCATTCTACTAACCAGTCATAATATTTGGAGCTATTAGAGAGCTGTGCTTTATTTTCAAAGTCAAAGGACTAAATTCTGCTTCCACCACAGTTAGTAGCTTTGGGCATCATATGACAGAGATGTTTGCTTTATCTGAGTCAGTTTCTTTTCCTGCTTTGGGAATATTTCACACATAATAAGAGCATTTCTTCACAGTCTCATTGCCTTGCAAAAGCTCTCATTTGTTGGCAAGGAAATAGTTTGGAAATCTTTCTTTTCCAGGACATTTTTTTTTTTTTATTTCACCCTAGAAATATATAGTAAATAACATGCCCAAGTCATCTAGGCAAGGTATCATTTTTACCTTTGTCATTCATCGAGGAACTAGGATGCTAGTACATATTTTCATTCAGCTTGTGTCAAAGATATTGGCACTGCTGCAGAAGATGTCAGCCACTATTTGTTGCTTTGGCATTCAGAGTAATAACATTGCTTGTGATGAACTCAGTTTGTATGGCCATATTATCCTCTGTATTCACTTTACTCGGAAGCTTTATACAGTAATATACTCTGTCATATTCCCCATTGCTGGCTGCAGTTAATATCGACGAACAAGAAGAACACCGCAACTTAAACTCAGCAAGTCAGAAAAGGCACCAAGATTATTTAGGTCTATATTTCCAAGTAAAAGTATACCTCTCACTGCTGCAAAACCTTCTAGATGAAATTCCATCTTCTGTTCAGAAGAAATGTCTCGATCCTTCAATGGGATTCAATGGCATCTTCAGGTGCTGAGTGACACATCTTGCATACAGGACCTCAAGCTTCAAAGTTGCACTCTCCTGTCGCCCATGGGAATCTGTGCATAGTCTTTGCATAAGGCAACTAGGAAGGTCTAGTTTGAAGTTTACCTCTGCATTCTAGGGCAAGCTTTTAAAAAACAACATGAAGTCCCCTTCTAACATGAGTGTGTCGACTCTGCACTGCCAAAGTGTGTACCAAACCAGTGAAGACTGATGTAGAACTGAAAATAAAGAGGTAAACTCAGATAACACAATGCAGAAAATCCCTATTAGGGCAAGAATCTTTACCAGGATGTCCATGGGAATTCACCACTGACAAAATTAGGAGCTGGATCAACCCTTTTAGTATAAGGAGCAACAGAACTCCTGGTCACCCAAACCTGTACTGTAAGAAGCCCTCTGAAGCAGCTCTATATTGCTTACTATGTTTTCCAGGAGAGGGGGATGATTAGTACCGGTAATTCCAGTGTTGCCCTATGTCAGAATATTCTGGCATGACTTCAAAAGCATCACTCCCTTATTTAATTTTGAACTCTCAGAGCAGAGCGACAGTTTGGTAAAGGCTGAGCTGAAACCCTGAGAGACATTCTCACCAGCTCTATGGGTTATTCACCTTGCATGCAAGCCTTGGCAGGTGCCATCCAAAAAAAAAAAAAAAAAAATTAGTCAAAGTTGGATTTAAGTCATCTCCATTCTAACCCCTCTCCTTTCAAAGAGGAATGCAGTCACATAGGCTGGAAATAACTCTTCAGTTGTACTGGCTTTGTAAGCAAGGAAAAAAATAATTACATGTCAATGGGCATAAAGTAGAGGCGAAAGCTTTCATAAAGTTCAGAATTTCTGCAAAAGAAATGCCAAATGATCCTTGGAGACAGGCTGTAGGATTATTTCTTACCAGGAAGGGGATGAGAGATATGATGCATGGATTAATCTAAATAAGAACTTATCCACTGTGCTAAAGGAAACAATGAAAGTATGAGTGCGACTGGTTTTGCCATACTTCTTCTCTGGTCCAGTTTTCCTTAATGCAATACATGTATGCTATTAATGCTTATTTTCTTGTCCAGTTGAACCAAAATGGTGATATTATCAGGAACATGCCAATAAAAATGTCTTTTAACTAGTGCACACTTAGGAAAGGTAATCTAATTTGATTTAGATCATAGATATAACCAGATTTTCTTCATATGCCTCTTAAGCACCAAGATATCATACCCTGATGAGACTTCAGATGAAGGAGAATATTTATGGTCATTTGAGAACAGCATTTATAATAAAGTTTAGGTCCAAAACTTTTACTATTTATTTATTTATTTATTTATTTAGCAAAATCTTCTACAAGGTAAGATAATAATATCCAATAATAAAAAAAAAGAAGTTAAAGCCCCTAATGGAATGGCAAGAAAAAAAATCTCTTCAAAAATACAGGAATACAGGGGGTGTATCAAGTCTGGTTTCTAGTTTTAGGTTACAGTGGCTGTGATTTGTATTTGTCACATGGAGTCTGCATAAAATGTAAAACTCATCAACGTAAAGAACCATTCACAGTAGAAAAAATAGTGTCATCCCAGCAAGTATAAAGACTGTCTCCATCATAACATATGATAGCCCCAACGAGCCATCAAGGAAGGAGACTGCAATTTTATTCTGCAGCACCAGTTGCTCACAAGTGAGTTTGATAGCGTAAACCAGATCTGGAGAGCACATTATTTTTAGACCACTTGTCAAATCAACCAGCTCAGATACAGTGGAGATGTAGGACTGGGAATGATCCAAACCTAAATCAATTGCTCAGTGATTAATATCACTTAACCTATGTACCTCTTCTCTCCCAGCTGAATGTGAACCTGCTTATCTTCCTATTTCTGTTTTTTAGGCCAGCTCTATCCAGAGCTATAGCACATAGGGTAGCAACAACCCTGTTCACTCCTAATCCATCTCCACTAACTTTGCACCGGCTTTCAGCTCTGAGGAAATTAGCCCAACCTTTCCTGTTAGCTACTCTACGCTATATATGTCTTATATAAAAACTTTGACCACAACAAACGCAAGGTCATTTGACTTAACCCAGGAGACTTACTTAAACTAAATTGGTATGATACAAGATGCATAATGCCAATCAGATATCTATATTGCTGTCATATATGGACTTTTGTGAGATTTAGCACATCTTCCATGAATGCAAAAGACTAGATTATGTCCAATGCCTCTTGGTAGAACAGTGAGAAGGGAAAAGAAAAAGATTGTTCTGCTTCTTTCCATGCATGAGTTCAAGTACAATCTAGCACATATCTAACAAAGAAAAGGAAAGAAGAAAAGAAAAGAAATTCCAGTAATAGAAGGAACTAGGAAGAAAAGACTCTTTATTTAATTTCCTAGTATGCGTCCAGTTTCTTGTGTGACCTTCAGCAATTTCAGCCTCCCTCAGTTTCTCCTCAACTTCACCTCAGTTTTTATCCATAAAAATAGCATTAAATCATTTTCTTCACAGGGGCATGGTAAAGACTTTTAAAGTAGATAGAAAGCGTTAGATAGAAAGTGGCAGAAACATGCAAATTACTGTTAGCAGAGCTGTTTTCATTTCTAGCTCCCTTCACTGCTTCTGCCATTGTTTTCTGTTTTCCTCATCAGAACAAAACTACGGAGCACAAGAAGAAATCTTCCCTAACCAGTTACATCTCATGACTTTGCAGTGTTTCATTTGTTTGTTTATTCACTTGCGCAGAGTCTTTCTGACAGAAATCAAGTCCAGGCTTTTCCCCCTAGACAAGGTAGCTCTGCAGCACATTTTTTAGTGTCTTTGCTATGCAAGAAATGTGGGCTTGAAAAGAGCTGCCATTGGGCTGATTGAATTGTCTGCAAGAGAGTTAAAATGTGCCCTGAGCTGATTAGGCCAGCCAGTGTCAATGACAGAGTAAGAGCAAAAGATTTAGCATCACAGAAATTGCAAGGTTTATCTAGGAGGAGAAGTGGAGTGCTCAGCATTATTTGCTTTTAAGCAACAAATATTTTGCTCTAACAGTGCTGAGCACATCATACATTTACGGTTGTACTATGCTGGGGCACGCACATGTATTTTTCATGCTGCACGCTCTAACTGACTTGCAGTGTTTGTAATAACCTGAATTTTCTGGGTAGATTGAAACAAAGCCACAAGACTGAAAACTAGACATCCCAGCAAAAGCATAACTCATGAAACAGTCCTGGAATAGGTTCTGTCCTCACAGAGGTCACCAGTCTCGAAGGACACAGCCTCAGAGCATCCCTTGGGCAGGACAGGGTAAGAAATGCCATGGCAGCAAGGAAAACCGTATTTATGCCATAATGCAACAATAGCTCAGACGAATGCTCCTGAGTCTGCAGAGTTCACTCAGAACTTTAATGCTAAGCAGAAAGCAGACACAACAGGGAGTATTCTCACTGTCTAACTTTAGGTTCCTAGAGTCCTCGGGGAAGGTTGCACTCCCTAGCTACGTGCTCTGAATCATGCTCTGGAGGACAGTACTGTTGGGTCTAGAGGGATCATGGAGTATCTTCTTGGGCATCTTGCTAGGATGGCAATTTTTATTGGAATCGGTATCCACGAAATGAGTGTCAACAACTTACCTCAGAAATGCTTGCTTTTTTTGAACATCCAGTAGTTAAGACAGCCACAGGCATTTCACCTTTGCACCATTGCAGATTGTGGATTGCTACCTCCTACTCCCATGAGACAGGGTCTCCTTCTGCTTAGGTGTGACATGGTGAGCTAGGCTTAAATATTGTCAAAATCCGCTTCACAAGTGTCCATAGTTGTAGCAGATATTTAGAAAATAACGTATCTGTGTTCAAATACATTTGCATGCAGATAACTTACCTTAACACAGCATTCTTGACTTTCAGTATAGACAGACCATAGAATTTCTAATTACAGCTTTCACAGTTAGTGTTGTTATGTGCACCTGCAATTGTTGATTTTAATGCTATTGCATTAATGCATGGCGAGGGGACAGTATACTTCACTTCTGCAAGCTTTAAATGAAAAGACTGCAGCTGAGAGTCAGGCTGAAGACTGAATTTCATTAGTTATGGTATAAATTCATAATATCCTGGATAGTTAACAATCTAAATGGACAGGACAGACCAAGGATAGGAGAATAGCTATCACAGAGAGGTGAAATGTGTTGTTCAAAGTGATGTGTAAGGTTAGCGGTTGAGCCAGAAATAGAACGCATGTTCAGACCTACCTGGAGAAGGCCATGGGATGACAGAGCATATAACCCCTTCTTCTCCCTGCCGCCTTTAGGACTGTTCAGCTTAACATACCATAGCAGCTTCCCCTCATCCCAAAGTCAGATTGAAACCAAGGTCTCAAACACCCCAGAGCAGTTTCCCATTATATATTATCCCCAATGTCTCACCCACATCAGTATCATCATGTGATAAAATTACGCAGAAAGGAGATAAATCACAGAGCTGCAAGTCTGTGAAACTAGCTAGATTTACAGACTAAATATTCATTTTTCCTCTTCCCTAATGCTTAGCCTGCATGTCAGCATCATGAACATATTAGGGTTGATACTTGGGTCAAGGTGTTACATTAAGACGTTTGGACTGCTCCCCGGTACCTGAGCTAGCTTGAGAAAACCACACAGCACTGACACTGCTGCACACATATCCTAAATAACAACACTGAGATGTGCTTAAAATTAAGAGTGACAGAATAATTCCGTAGCAATGTGGGAGGCGATTAACTGTAATGAGATGACACTGACCAAAATGAAATTCTGAATTGAATGATTTCCTAATAACAGCAAGGCTATTGGAATGCAGGGCTAACCCTCCATATGAAATGCGTCACTTTTTCAGTCATTTATCTCATTGCAATCACCTGAATGCAAGATGGGCAGGACCAGAGACTACAAAAGGAGAGTTTGCTGGTGTAAGCACGGCTGGTATGCACAGTGGAGAGACTGAATGTCTTAAATAATTGTTTTAATAAATAACCAGCATGTGTTTAAAAACATGGTGCCTTCTTATCACCCAGCTATAAAATTCATAAAATGTAGTGGCACCAGCCAGTCTAGGGAGACTCACGGGAGGTAAGCGAGAACAAACGCACACAAGCAACAGCAAACAGAAACTGTTTGCATAGACAGAACGCAGGCATTGCAACCAAGTTTTATTTAAAAATAATTGATCTTCAGTAGTAATGGACACAAAGCAAAGGGAGTGAACAGGGTGGTCCTGCCTGCAAAAATGGCAAAATTCCTAAAACAGTGATGAGGGGTGTCTGATGGCTCTTATGGATGACAGCATGAGATATATTGTGAGACTTTTTTATTCTAGAACTAAAAGCAAATGAAGGAAATGAAAACTCCAGCACCTACATGTAAATTTGGAAACGTTAGAGATTCTCCATTAATTGACAGGATGGGCTGTGGGATGTCTGACCCTACATGACTAGAGAGACTGCTGAGAGAAAGATTTCACCCTGGAGAAATGCGTCTTCGTGGTAAGGACAGCAAAACTGTCTGGGGAAAAGGTCCAAACAATGCCAATCATCAGTTCAGAACAAATACGGTCAAACAAAAGGTCGGAGACAAAGTAATAAGCAGAAGCAGAATGACCAAGAGGACAGATGTCCAGTTCACGTCTAAGCGATACAAAGGCAGAAAGAAAGTGTCCGGACAAAGGGCAGCCGTGGGAGGGAATGGACCACAGCAGCCTGGACAAAGGAAGCAGAATATGTCACACTTCAGAATTAAAATCTTCCTGGGGAAGAGAAGGACGGTGTCAGCGTATGATGGAGTGCTTGCTACTGTGTGATGAGATGGACGGCGAGTTTGACTCACAGAAGATTTGTCTTTCTCGCTAGAAATGAGAGCAGTATTGTAGATGGGAATGCAGCGAAATTTTTAAGAGAAATCTGACTAGTTACTGACCTACTGAAAAGCTTTCTGAGGAAACAAGTAATTTTGAAAACAGAAAAAGCTAGTAAAATTAGGGAGGTTTTGTTTGTTTCCTTTTTCTTTTAAAGAGTAATGGAGTAATGAAGTAATGAAGGCTGATTCACAGTGTCTGCAGGGCAACAACTGAAATATGCCTATTCAGCTGCTTTTGACAAAAAGAGGCTCATATGGTCTACTCTGAAATCTTAATGACCATTAAGGGTTGCTGAATTAGGAGTAACAATGCTAGACCAAAAACCTTTTTTTAGAAAACTAGGAAAAAAATGGAAGACAGAGTTTGAAAATGTAGGAGTATCTAGGAGGAGGTACTTCTGTTTTAGCACAGAAGATTGAAAGATTAGTTAAAAGTAAATAAAATATCTGATCCCAGTATTTGATGTACGTTCTTCAGATAGAAAAATATTTAGAGGGGCATCTGAACCATCACCTGCTTCATTTTGTAATTGTTAAATTGAAAAAGCAAACCATTTCTACTGTCAAGTAGAAAGTGCAAAAAGAGAGAAAGAACAAAGAATGATGAAAGTATTTACTGATGAAACAGGTTCAGCTTAAACCTAAAAATGTCAGTACTCTCTGTTAATTAAATCCTTAAAAGTAATTTGTTTTTAAAGACAATATCGATTAGAGAACCCTTGTGAGAGAAGACACTGGGAGCTGCACCTCAAATGAGAGAGGTTTTCATCGTACAGCTGATTCTCAGATCTCACTGACACAACGAACCCAAGGTGAAACAGTCTCAAGAACAGCCTTGCTAAACAGATCTTACTAAAACCAGGGACACCGTTTCTCCAATTATATATATAAGATTAGAGGAAAGGGAAGATGGGAAAGGCGGAGAAAGCAAGAGCCACACACTTTCAGTGTGCACACCAACCTGGTTTTCCAGGACTCTGCCATCATAGACATACGGCCAGGGTTATCCAGCTGCTGCAGGAAACCTGCTGCTGTAGGCTCCTGTCTACGTTTAGGAGCTGTATTTACAGCTCCTTCTCCTGTTATCCCTTTTCGCTTTTCCTGTTTTAGCTAACCTTGTGTAAGCAGTTGTAACCTGTAGTGTTTTCAAACATAAGATCATTCCTACTAAAGGACATTAATAACTGCTGACGCATACTTTTTCCTACTGCGCTGGTTTTGGCTGGGGTAGAATTACTTTTATTCGCAGTAGCTAGTACGGAGCTACGGTTTGGATTTGTGCTGAAAACAGTGCTGATAACACCGGGATGTTTTCGTTCCTGCTGAGCAGGGCTTACCCAGAGCCAAGGGCTTTTCTGCTTCTCCCCCCACCCCACCAGCG